>OY757022.1:65842913-66268864 GCA_963580285.1 Lucinisca nassula
GACACTGGGTCGACCAGTCCTAGCCATACCCCGTAAATCTGAGTGCCAAGCGAGGAGCAACTAGTACCAGTTTTATAGACTTTGGTATGTCGCGGCCCAGGATCGAACTCGTGACCTCCCGTTCCCCGGAGCGAACACTCTACCAACTGAGCTATCGGGGCCGGTTAGTAGTGGTCAATTTGTTAACTGTTCTAGAGCAAGTACAATATCTAAAATTTTGGTATTTTTGCTGAAAAAATGTGAGCAGCTTAAGCTCCTCTCATTTTTTCAGCAAAAATATTTAATAGCATGTTGCCATATTAAATGTTCAGTTTTAACAATTTGTTAACAAACAACACTGTTAGGTTTTAGCTGGCCCCTGGGGCATTGTTATCTTTAAATAACAAGCTTGTTAGTGGCCAAAAAGTGTTAACTGTGTTAGCAAGTACAACATGTATTATGATATTTTTGCTAAAAAATGAGAATAGCAAAAGCTGGTCTCAGTTTTTCAGCAAAAATATTAGCATATTTACCATATTTAATGATCAAAGTTTTAGTGATATGTTAACTAACAAAGTCATTAGTTTTGAACAACTGGCCCCAGATTACACATGAGCCAGATCATAAAAAAAAGACCTGTGCAACTCGTCATTTTAACAAGTCTGTGTGATGAACACTCCTGTAAACCAGATTTTATATAGAGAAAACTGAAGTGTACAGGGGTACACATTATACTGGGGTGGGGGTGGGGGGTCAATCTTGGTTCCTTACTACTAAATGTGTTTCAACTAGACAATCAAGTGAGCATATGCTCACTAATACCCCCGGCTACAGCCATCAGTAAATACTATGTTCAAAGGGAAATAATTCAAGTATGTTCAAAGAGAAATATTTCATAAAGCACACAAACCAGAGTTATGGTTCTTGTGTTCTGCCCATCGTATTATTGTGCTTTACATTTGTTTGAAGTTTCATGAAATTATCTCAAACGGTTTGAAAGTTACAGAGCGGACACAAGTGTATGGTAAAAATGGCCATTTTCAATATTCAAAGGGCAATAACTCTGAAAGTAGGAAAGCAAGAGTTATGGTTCATGTGTTCTGCATGCTGTCTCATGGTGTTTAACATTTGTGTGAAGTTTCATGAAAATATGTCAAGCCGTTCAAAAGTTATGGAGCGGACACAAAGATGTTAACAGACACATTTTTTACTATGTTCAAAGGGAAATAATTCAAGTATGTTCAAAGAGAAGTAATTCATAAAGCATGCAAACCAGAGTCATGGTTCTTGTGTTCTTGTGTTCTGTGGAAGTTACAGAGCAGACACAAGTGTATGGTAAAAATGACCATTTTCAATATTCAAAGGGCAATAACTCTTTTATGCTGTTCAACATTCGTGTGGAGTTTCATGAAAATATGTCAAGCCATCTAAACGTAATGGAGAAGACATGAAGATATGAACAGACACATAATTTACTATCTTCAAAGGGAAATAATTTATAATGTATGTATGCAAACAAGAGTTATGGTTCTTGTGTTCTGTCCATCCTATTATCTTGCTTTACATTTGTTTGAAGTTTCATGAAATTATCTCAAGGTTTGAAAGATACAGAGCGGACACAAGTGTATGGTAAAAATTGCAAGTTATAATATTCAAAGGGCAATAACTCTAAAAGTATGAAAGCAAGAGTTATGGTTCATGTGTTCTGCATGTCGTCTCATGGTGTTTAACATTTGTGTAAAGTTTCATGAAAATATGTCAAGCCGTTCAAAAGTTATGGAGCGGACACGAAGATGTTAACAGACATATAATTTACTATGTTCAAAGAGAAATAATTCAAGCATGTTCAAAGAGAAATAATTCATAAAGCATGCAAACCAGTGTTATGGTTCTTGTGTTCTACCTATCCTATTATTGTGCTTTACATTTGTTTGAAGTTTCATGAAATTATCACAAACGGTTTGAAAGTTACAGAGCGGACACAAGTGAATGGTAAAAATGGCCATTTTCAATATTCAATGGGCAATAACTCTGAAAGTAGGAAAGCAAGAGTTACGGTTCATGTGTTCTGCACGTCATCTCATGGTATTTAACATTTATGTGAAGTTTCATGAAAATATGTCAAGCAGTTTAAAAGTTATGGAGCGGACACGAAAATGTTAACAGACAGATACACACACACGCACACACAGAAAAGATGAAAACTATATACCCCCATGGCATACTCCGTATGCGGAGTATGCCGGGGGTATAATAAGTAATTTAGGGGATAAAGCCTGCAAAACTGTCAATTGGGGAAGTATATTGTCAGTTTTAGTGTCGCAAATTTTGTTGTATACTGCAATTTGAGACCCTAAAACCAACAATGAACCTCAAAAAAATATGATTTTAATAAAGTCATCCCCATTCTAATGCATTTGTTCATTGATTTGTTAAAAAATAAACTTCATTTGATTTGTTAAAAAATAAACTATTTGCACAAAAAGTCAAGCACTGTCAGCAGCATTAAAACAAATGCCAGCCAATAAAATTAAGACTGCATGATGGCATCAAGTTTCCTACATTATATTGCATGACATACTGTCACAAAATGATTGACGAAATCCAACAGGACAATGTGGGATATTTTCCAGAGCAGTTCGAATATTGTCTTGTCTGTTTGTTTCTTTTATAGTTTAATTGCCTTCACCACTATTAAGGTCATATTGAGCTGGTCAGTTCATCTAATCACGCTTGTCCCAAGCAGGCTCGTACATAAGCAGTTAACCAGTACAGTTCACATTCTTTCACCCAAAAAACTGATAACAGTATCATCTTGAATCAGTGCAAGGGAGAGAATGACTTCATGAAAGAATGCTGGCAGGTATCTAACCCACACCTTTTAATCACCAGTCGGGTGCACATCTGACTAAGCTGAAGGGGCCGGCCAAATATGACCTAAACTGACCTTTACAAGTGATGGTATTAACCACCGACAGTGGATGTTTCCTGAACACTTTCTTGTTTTTCTCAGTTGTTCTGACTTCTACGGTCTTTCGCCTCCTCTTCTGTAATACAATATAAAGATGCTATAATATATGAGTAAAGAACATGCCCTCAAGGGAAGGAACTCTTTAAAACTGGAGCTGGTGCCCATCTCAATAAGGTGAACTTTAAAAGGAAAGAATTTGCTCCACAGGACCAAATTCTTTCCTTTAAAAGTACCCCTTTTCAGAAGGGGCAACATGTGAATGGACTGCCCCCGCCCATCGGGGCTTGAAGAAATAGATGGGCTGCATGATGCTTCCATGCAGAGCTGAAACTAACCGCACAGGAGTACTGGTAAACCGCTTAAGGGTCTAAGCTTGCCCAGGCAAAGTGGTGCCAGTCGGCCCGTCCATGCTTATAAACCCTAATGTTTCATTGGGCAACAGGGCTTGAGATGTCATTTCATCTCAATAACGGGTAAAAGTCCCACATAATTGGAAGCAACGTCTCCAAAATGACCTATACAGTGTTGACGGGGACGTTAAACCTCAAATCAAACAAAACAAAGCATGTGAATGGAAGCATGTAAATGTAGTATGTTGCCAAGTTGTTTCCCTGGTAAAACATATTCATCCAATGGTTTTTAGACATGAGCTGACCCATGGTAAAAGAGTCCTTAGCACTCACTCTCCAATTTCAGCTCTTCAAATGTGCAGGTGCAGCTAACCCTTTGTCCAACTCTACCTGCGCAAAGTGAAGATCCAGTTCAGACTTTTTGTGAAGAAGCCTACTCAATAGGATCTATACTTCTTGTCATTCACTTTGTGAATGTGAATGAATACTATTAGGGTTAGGGCTGGCTAATCGGAGCTGAAAAGATAATCGATTATCAGTCCTGTCATTGCCATCCATAATCAATTAGTAGTTGCTAAGGTTTTTGTCATAATTGTACCTGTCTGGCTTTCTTCTGAGCATGACTCTTACCATATGTTGCACTTTACCATATGTATATTTGAACAGACAGGCCTGAGCAAACAGTGTAGACCCAGATGAGACGCCGCAGAATGCGGCGTCTCATCAGGGTCTGCACTGTTTGCCACTCATCCAGCTATTTAAGGCATAACTTGGGTAGTAAATTGTACCTATCAAGTAATCGATTAAAAGCAAATCAGAAATGGTAATCATTTTTGTTGAATTTATCGATTGATTAATCAATTATACGTTTAATCGTGTCAGCCTTAATTAGGGTTCATGTTAGGGTTCATGCAAATGTTGAGACTAATATCACGCCATGCTCACAAAAGGCACAAGAAAAATTAGGGGATAACTGTATTCAATATTGTCATTTGGGGAGGTAAATCGGCGGTTTTAAGGTAAAAAATTTCTATGAAGACAAGTCAGCGGACCATAAAATCAACGATTAACATGTCCAAATGACAATTTTCAATACAGTTATTCCCATTCTAATGCACTTATTCAGTTGTTTTGTTAAAATTGTATTATTTTCCTCAAGCACTGAGAGCTGCATAAAACCAAATGCTACCAATGAAAAGCGACGTTACATGATGATGTCGGGTTTCCGACAGTATATTGCAAGATATACTGTCTCAAGTTTTGTCACTATCCAATCAAATGCCATGTTGCATCTGCAAGTGCATTAGAATGAAGCATAATTAGACAGAGTAGATGCACTTATTCTTTATTCATGTGCTCAGCTTTCAGGATTTTCTGAATTGTTTTACATCAATATTTATGTGTTTCTAACGTTTCTTGTCCCGCTGGACCCGGATATGTATTAGCTTTCAAACAATGTAGATCCAGATCAGATGGCTTCTGAAGAAGCCATCTGATCAGGACCTTCATTGTTTGTGATTCAGTTTATGAATTTTTTGCAATGATTTGCATCAAGAAATCTGATTGGTTGATAATCAGTGGTGGGTGTGGCATATTAAAATATTCAGCAGGTCAAGGGTTAAGTGGCATTAGAAATTTCAAGGGAAAATAGTGTAACTGACTGAGGATTTTTTCTCTGTTTCTTCTCTCTCTTCTTGCTCCTGTTCATCCTGGTCACTATCACTTTCTTCATCTGAAAATACACGCATATACAGTAGAACACCGATGGCTCGTTTACCATGGATGAGTCGAACCCGTTCTTGAGTCCGCAGGGAGTTCCCCAAAATACGATATAGGGGTAATTTAGGAAGATTTTCTTCATTTATCTTGCAAATGTATGCTGTGTGTACTCATTAGAATCGCCTCGATGAGGCGATTCTAATGAGTACACACAACGTTCATTTATAATACAGAACACTGAAAAGATATCCACAATTATCTCCATTATGCCTCCTGGTAAGGCACTAATAGTATCCCTCTGTGGCTCGAACTACCGCTGTCTCGAACAAATTTTAATGGTCTAAAGTTGTTCGAGCCATCGAAGTTCGACTGTATAGAGGATCTTACATGAGTGTTCATGTATTATTAAATCTATTAAGAGTTGAGGAAAAGGGATAAAATGCTCAGCTTTGCCGAGCATTTTATCCCTTTTCCTCAACGAGTTTAATATATTCAATAATACAAAGCCTCGCATTTTATCCCTTTTCCTCAACTCATTTAATATATTCAATAATACATGAACACGAATGTAAGATTCTATTTATCATATGACTTTTAAAACGTATTTTATTCAAGATTTTTTAACAAAATGTCAATATTCCGCCATTAGTAAATGTGACATCTTTAAGGACGTCGTACATGTAACGTTACGGGACGTGTCTAACTAATTTGCATATTTAATCCACTAGTGGATTATCAAATTTATAACATGGAGTTATTACACTCTCAGAAGCGACGTCATATGATAAAACAATCTTGCATGAGTGTTTATGTAGGTAATAAATACACATTATTAAAACCGAAACCTATTTGGCATCACTGGATTCTCTCATTTAGAATCCAGCTCACGAGTCTGCATATTGGACAAAACCTTGGTCGGGTAGATATGAAACAACCTGGGAGCACAATGAGGTAAGCTGCTCAATCCCTGTTCTACAGTAACCTACTTCCTAACTGCAGTAACCTGATCTGCCGCAGTATCACACGAGTAGCAGAGCATTGGGTATTTTGCAAAAATTCTGGGAACATCTAGAAGACTTGATATTCTGCAGCAGATTAGGCTCCTATAGTGATGGTATGTTTATTATACACCTCTTTTCTTCCAATAAAGTCATTTTTCAAACGTAAGAAAGCGGTAAAATTTGACGTTACTTTCTGCGAGTAACTGATGTCATCAGGTTCACGTCTAATCCAGCTTTAACTACGACCTCAGAAAACAGCCATTTTTAACCCATTTTGTCCCAGAAACCCCAAAACAGGTACCCTGGCAAACAGTGCAGGCCCAGATCAGACGCGGCAGAACACGGCATCTGATCACTGATCAGGGCCTCCACTGTTTGATATAAGTTAAGCCATTTTCAAAATTAATTTTGAAGAAAACACAACCTGACACCCCTAAATTTCGAAATGCACTCCTGTTATATATAAGGAAGAAGATTACATTTGGTACAGAAAGGGTTAAAGAATGGTGATACAGAATCCCAAAACGAGAGTAAGGTGATATGGCATTCTGTATTTTCATGTCAGAAAACTGGTGGTAAACAGAATTTTTTTTTGTTGGTGTACAGTATAAATTACGTTCCATGTCATTAACAATAATAATGAAGCAACTCCATGTCATTAACAATGAATCAACTCATGTTGGAGCAAATTCTTTCCTCTATGAATAGACCAATATACAGATTACAGAAATCAAAACTTTTTCAACTCCACTGGCAAAATACAGTTCTGCAAGGAACAATAAAAGGGACTAGACCCATACTGATTATGAAAATCAAAATTTTTCAATTAAATTGTGTCATTACGAAAACATGCCTATACAAATACATTGTAAATGTTACCGCGGAAAAGTCAAAATTTTAAGATGAAAAATTGTGATATTTTTCCTATTACTGCTCAAAATATAGAGGCGGTTCTAATGAGTACCCACAATCTATATTTTAGAGCAGAAATAAGAAAAATAATGTTTAACCCTGTAAACCCCAGTTTAACTACATGGCTCTATTAAAGCAGAACTGCCTTGGCCATGCCAGGAATATACCAGCACGCAAACACGCCTTTATCATTCTGACTCCCTTGAACCCCATTGACGAGAACAGGATGTAGACAAAAATAAAAAATTCAACATCATCAAAGGATATAATGGTCTAAAGTTTCACCAGCTCACAGAGAACAGATAAAGAATAATTAAATGACAAGATATAGTCTTATGAAGTTATGAGAGGTGCCTCTATTGCCCACAAAGTTAAGGGACGTGAAGTGAAGTAAAGGGAAATTAAGTATTAACCTATTGTAGGTGGGAAACCCCAAAAGGGGTACCCTGGCAAACCTTGCAGGCACATATCAGATGCCGCAAAAATACACAGTCTCATCAGGGCCTGCACTGTTTGCTTACAGGATTTTCTGTCAAAAATTGAAAATCACAAAAGAACAAAAAAATAGGCTTGCCACCCCTTATCAACAAATAGACTTGTCCAACATAATGCCATGGAAGAGTCCACTAGTATACAATGGTTTAAAAACTTACCTATAACTTGATTAGAAAGGTCAAATGACTTGGCAGCATTTACATCTCCCTCCAGAGATACTGACAACTTCTTATCTAAAAAGTATACAAAAGGAGTGAAACTAGTAAGAAGGCATGAAAAAAACCTTCATGAGTGATCTCTCTGCTATAGCTTTGATCATCAATGGATTGTTGCTGTTGTTTTGGGGGTTAAATTACCCTGCTGGGACTATTTAGGTCATATCAAACCAGTTAGTTAACACTTATCCTGCTGAATATGTATCCCCATGCTTTTTGAAGAAAAAGTGGGGATATTGTAATGGTCTTCCTCGTCCGTATGTACGTTCGTGCGTACGTCTGCACATCCGTCCGTCCGTCTTACCGGTTAACTCCTCCTAGACGGTTATAGACAGAAGCTTAAAACTTTGGGAACTGATAGATCTTTGGCCTGGGGAGTGCATGACACTTTCGGAATTTTGATCACACCCCTATGGGTGGGCCCAGGGGGTGGGGCCCGCAGGGGTCAAAAATAAAAATTTCCAGAACATGGTCGTGTAATATATCAAAGCGAACGGCATGATGAGTAGAAAACATTACAACCAAAATTTGATGCCTCGGGTCAATTTTGAGGTCACCAGAGGTCAAAAACTGATTTTGACCCCTTTACCCCCATACATTACTGTTACCAGATAACTCCTCCAAGACCGTTATGGCCAGAAACTTGAAACTTTGGGAGCTGATTAAACTTTGGTATGGGGAGTGCATTACACTTTCGGAAATTTGATCCTACCCCTGGGAGTGGGGCCAGGGGTGGCGCACCTTGGGGATAAAAATCAAAGTTTTCAGAACATGGTCCTGTAGCATATTAAATTGAACGGCATGATGAGCAGAAAACATCACAATCAAAATTTTACCCCTCTGGTCAAACACCCCTAGGGGATGGCCCAGGGGGTGGGGCCCGCGGGGAAGCGTGGGGATATGCGATGGCTTGCCATCGACTGCGCGATTCTAGATTAATCTGCCACACTCACTACCGATTATCAACCATTCAGATTACTTGATGCAAATTACTGCAACCAATTCATAATCTGAATGACAAACAATGCAGATCCTGATCAGATGGCTTCTTCAGAAGCCATCTGATCTGGATCTACATTGTTTGAAAGATAAGGCATATCCAGGCTCAGCAGGACAAGGGTTAACCCTGATACACTTTTCCTGGGCAAGCTTAGTCTTTCAAGTACAGTGCTGAACCTTTCATCAGCAACTGTCTGTGTTTATACAGACATTTGTGTATGAAGCAAATCAGGTTCTCCTATCAATTATCAGAATATTTTTCAGGGCCTAGTTGGCTGAATTGTAAACTGTTCATTCAATATTTAACTGTTGACCTGCTGAATATTTAAATATGCCACACCCACTACCGATTATGAACCAATCAAATTACTTGACGCAAATTATTGCGATAAATTCGTAAACTGAATAACAAACAATGAAGATCCTGATCAGATGGCTTCTTCAGAAGCCATCTGATCTGGATCTTCATTGTTTGAAAGATAAGCCATATCTGGGTTCAGCAGGGTTGCTTTGGAATTTTTGCAGGAAAAATATGAGTAGCTTTAGCATTTGGAAAAATTGTCGAATCTTCCTCGTCCGTATGTACGTTCGTGCGTACGTCTGCACATCCGTCCGTCCGTCTTACCGGTTAACTCCTCCTAGACGGTTATAGACAGAAGCTTAAAACTTTGGGAACTGATAGATCTTTGGTCTGGGGAGTGCATGACACTTTCGGAATTTTGATCACACCCCTATGGGTGGGCCCAGGGGGTGGGGCCCGCAGGGGTCAAAAATAAAAATTTCCAGAACATGGTCGTGTAATATATCAAAGCGAACGGCATGATGAGTAGAAAACATTACAACCAAAATTTGATGCCTCGGGTCAATTTTGAGGTCACCAGGGGGTGGGGCCCGCGGGGAAGCGTGGGGATATGCGATGGCTTGCCATCGACTGCGCGATTCTAGATTAATCTGCCACACTCACTACCGATTATCAACCATTCAGATTACTTGATGCAAATTACTGCAACCAATTCATAATCTGAATGACAAACAATGCAGATCCTGATCAGATGGCTTCTTCAGAAGCCATCTGATCTGGATCTACATTGTTTGAAAGATAAGGCATATCCAGGCTCAGCAGGACAAGGGTTAACCCTGATACACTTTTCCTGGGCAAGCTTAGTCTTTCAAGTACAGTGCTGAACCTTTCATCAGCAACTGTCTGTGTTTATACAGACATTTGTGTATGAAGCAAATCAGGTTCTCCTATCAATTATCAGAATATTTTTCAGGGCCTAGTTGGCTGAATTGTAAACCGTTCATTCAATATTTAACTGTTGACCTGCTGAATATTTAAATATGCCACACCCACTACCGATTATGAACCAATCAAATTACTTGACGCAAATTATTGCGATAAATTCGTAAACTGAATAACAAACAATGAAGATCCTGATCAGATGGCTTCTTCAGAAGCCATCTGATCTGGATCTTCATTGTTTGAAAGATAAGCCATATCTGGGTTCAGCAGGGTTGCTTTGGAATTTTTGCAGGAAAAATATGAGTAGCTTTAGCATTTGGAAAAATTGTCGAATCTTCCTCGTCCGTATGTACGTTCGTGCGTACGTCTGCACATCCGTCCGTCCGTCTTACCGGTTAACTCCTCCTAGACGGTTATAGACAGAAGCTTAAAACTTTGGGAACTGATAGATCTTTGGTCTGGGGAGTGCATGACACTTTCGGAATTTTGATCACACCCCTATGGGTGGGCCCAGGGGGTGGGGCCCGCAGGGGTCAAAAATAAAAATTTCCAGAACATGGTCGTGTAATATATCAAAGCGAACGGCATGATGAGTAGAAAACATTACAACCAAAATTTGATGCCTCGGGTCAATTTTGAGGTCACCAGAGGTCAAAAACTGATTTTGACCCCTTTACCCCCATACATTACTGTTACCAGATAACTCCTCCAAGACCGTTATGGCCAGAAACTTGAAACTTTGGGAGCTGATTAAACTTTGGTATGGGGAGTGCATTACACTTTCGGAAATTTGATCCTACCCCTGGGAGTGGGGCCAGGGGTGGCGCACCTTGGGGATAAAAATCAAAGTTTTCAGAACATGGTCCTGTAGCATATTAAATTGAACGGCATGATGAGCAGAAAACATCACAATCAAAATTTTACCCCTCTGGTCAAACACCCCTAGGGGATGGCCCAGGGGGTGGGGCCCGCGGGGAAGCGTGGGGATATGCGATGGCTTGCCATCGACTGCGCGATTCTAGATTAATCTGCCACACTCACTACCGATTATCAACCATTCAGATTACTTGATGCAAATTACTGCAACCAATTCATAATCTGAATGACAAACAATGCAGATCCTGATCAGATGGCTTCTTCAGAAGCCATCTGATCTGGATCTACATTGTTTGAAAGATAAGGCATATCCAGGCTCAGCAGGACAAGGGTTAACCCTGATACACTTTTCCTGGGCAAGCTTAGTCTTTCAAGTACAGTGCTGAACCTTTCATCAGCAACTGTCTGTGTTTATACAGACATTTGTGTATGAAGCAAATCAGGTTCTCCTATCAATTATCAGAATATTTTTCAGGGCCTAGTTGGCTGAATTGTAAACTGTTCATTCAATATTTAACTGTTGACCTGCTGAATATTTAAATATGCCACACCCACTACCGATTATGAACCAATCAAATTACTTGACGCAAATTATTGCGATAAATTCGTAAACTGAATAACAAACAATGAAGATCCTGATCAGATGGCTTCTTCAGAAGCCATCTGATCTGGATCTTCATTGTTTGAAAGATAAGCCATATCTGGGTTCAGCAGGGTTGCTTTGGAATTTTTGCAGGAAAAATATGAGTAGCTTTAGCATTTGGAAAAATTGTCGAATCTTCCTCGTCCGTATGTACGTTCGTGCGTACGTCTGCACATCCGTCCGTCCGTCTTACCGGTTAACTCCTCCTAGACGGTTATAGACAGAAGCTTAAAACTTTGGGAACTGATAGATCTTTGGTCTGGGGAGTGCATGACACTTTCGGAATTTTGATCACACCCCTATGGGTGGGCCCAGGGGGTGGGGCCCGCAGGGGTCAAAAATAAAAATTTCCAGAACATGGTCGTGTAATATATCAAAGCGAACGGCATGATGAGTAGAAAACATTACAACCAAAATTTGATGCCTCGGGTCAATTTTGAGGTCACCAGGGGGTGGGGCCCGCGGGGAAGCGTGGGGATATGCGATGGCTTGCCATCGACTGCGCGATTCTAGATTAATCTGCCACACTCACTACCGATTATCAACCATTCAGATTACTTGATGCAAATTACTGCAACCAATTCATAATCTGAATGACAAACAATGCAGATCCTGATCAGATGGCTTCTTCAGAAGCCATCTGATCTGGATCTACATTGTTTGAAAGATAAGGCATATCCAGGCTCAGCAGGACAAGGGTTAACCCTGATACACTTTTCCTGGGCAAGCTTAGTCTTTCAAGTACAGTGCTGAACCTTTCATCAGCAACTGTCTGTGTTTATACAGACATTTGTGTATGAAGCAAATCAGGTTCTCCTATCAATTATCAGAATATTTTTCAGGGCCTAGTTGGCTGAATTGTAAACCGTTCATTCAATATTTAACTGTTGACCTGCTGAATATTTAAATATGCCACACCCACTACCGATTATGAACCAATCAAATTACTTGACGCAAATTATTGCGATAAATTCGTAAACTGAATAACAAACAATGAAGATCCTGATCAGATGGCTTCTTCAGAAGCCATCTGATCTGGATCTTCATTGTTTGAAAGATAAGCCATATCTGGGTTCAGCAGGGTTGCTTTGGAATTTTTGCAGGAAAAATATGAGTAGCTTTAGCATTTGGAAAAATTGTCGAATCTTCCTCGTCCGTATGTACGTTCGTGCGTACGTCTGCACATCCGTCCGTCCGTCTTACCGGTTAACTCCTCCTAGACGGTTATAGACAGAAGCTTAAAACTTTGGGAACTGATAGATCTTTGGTCTGGGGAGTGCATGACACTTTCGGAATTTTGATCACACCCCTATGGGTGGGCCCAGGGGGTGGGGCCCGCAGGGGTCAAAAATAAAAATTTCCAGAACATGGTCGTGTAATATATCAAAGCGAACGGCATGATGAGTAGAAAACATTACAACCAAAATTTGATGCCTCGGGTCAATTTTGAGGTCACCAGGGGGTGGGGCCCGCGGGGAAGCGTGGGGATATGCGATGGCTTGCCATCGACTGCGCGATTCTAGATTAATCTGCCACACTCACTACCGATTATCAACCATTCAGATTACTTGATGCAAATTACTGCAACCAATTCATAATCTGAATGACAAACAATGCAGATCCTGATCAGATGGCTTCTTCAGAAGCCATCTGATCTGGATCTACAATGTTTGAAAGATAAGGCATATCCAGGCTCAGCAGGACAAGGGTTAACCCTGATACACTTTTCCTGGGCAAGCTTAGTCTTTCAAGTACAGTGCTGAACCTTTCATCAGCAACTGTCTGTGTTTATACAGACATTTGTGTATGAAGCAAATCAGGTTCTCCTATCAATTATCAGAATATTTTTCAGGGCCTAGTTGGCTGAATTGTAAACCGTTCATTCAATATTTAACTGTTGACCTGCTGAATATTTAAATATGCCACACCCACTACCGATTATGAACCAATCAAATTACTTGACGCAAATTATTGCGATAAATTCGTAAACTGAATAACAAACAATGAAGATCCTGATCAGATGGCTTCTTCAGAAGCCATCTGATCTGGATCTTCATTGTTTGAAAGATAAGCCATATCAGGGTTCAGCAGTACATGGGTTAATGCTTTGGAATTTTTGCAGGAAAAATATGAGTAGCTTTAGCATTTGCAAAAATTGTCGAATTTACAAACAAACGGACAGAAAACCAGACTCCTATATTGCACTATGCTTAAAGCAGGTGCAACACAGATGCTGCAGTAAAATCACAACAGTTGCCTCCTTCGAAAAACAGACAGAAATCTCTCAAGGGAGAATCCATACTAGTGGTCATTTGTCTATGAAAAGTATAAAAATGTTCAGATTAAACAGAAAAATGCCCATAAATAGTCATTTTTTTCTATATAATGTATAGATTATACAGAAAAATGACAAATGGGTCTTAAAACTGAGGTCCCATCTCTGTATCACCCTAGTTGTTGGAGGGACGTAAAACTCACACACACATAAACTGAGGAAATCAACTAGTTTCCAAACCATTAATCCATTTACCTTGAAAAGATATCTGCTGGTATTTAAACAGCATCAGAATTGTACTTGTTCAAATTTTTAACAAGTATGGTAAGAAGCCGAGGTGTACGACTATTCAGGGTAAATAAGGCAAAACCTACCGCAAGCATCCTTATAAGCATTAGTCTGCATATACAGAACAAACAGAGGCTGCGGCAGATAGCTGGCTGTTTGATGTTCCTCTCGAATGTCATCAAATGGCATCTTAAGGTAGTCCTGGACGGGCTTTGTTGACTGAAAAAAGCAGGACAAGAAATCATCTGAAAGTGATGCTACTATAGTTCGAACAAATTGACCTGATACTGGTGAACTCTATTAACATAATTTCATACCCAAATGAATGCATATATTTATCTTCGCCGTTTTCCGAAGATGGTGATATTGTTATACAATACACAGAGGTTGGTAAATGTGTCGCTATTCAAGTGATGCCGAAAATTCATGAGAAGTTTACGAAAGCCGACGTATTAGGCGATAGCATTGACAAATTTATTCCATGCATAAAGGTCAGTCTCAGGTAAAATTGTTCGCACTATACATGCAATGAAATTCCGCTATTAAGACCACCTAAAATTAAGACTAATTCTACCTTAAAAAGATCATTTTGTAGGTTCCAGCTATTTCTGCATATAGTGCCCTCTGGTCAGAGACCACCTTTGGAACTGTTCAAAAGTGGTCTTAAAGACCACTTTTGAACAGTCCCAAAGGTGGTCTTAATACAGTAATTTTACTGTATTTACCAATTTCTGAAAGAATAGAATCGTCTCCAATATAGTATATAACAGAAATCCATTTTGAATTTTATGGTGTCAGATGGAGTTATTTTTAAACTTTTATTTAGAAAATGACTGATTTGTTTGTTATTTTTTTTTTATAAAAATAGTGATGGCCCTGATCAGAGAGCGCATTCTGCGGTACCTGATCTTGGCCTGCACTGTTTGCAAATGTCCCTTTTTGGGGTTTTCCTGTATAAAATGAGTAAAGGGATCTTAATCCAAATGTATGTCAATGTCCTATAAAGGTAACTAAGGCCTGGAGTTCATCATTAAACAATAGTATTGGAAATTCCCATCCAAAATTGGCTGAGGAATCTTGATCCCAATGTATGTCAAGGTCATATAAAGGTAACTAAATCTTGGAGATCAACATTAAACGGAAGTATTGGGAATTCCCATCCAAAATGGGTTAAGGGATCTGGATCCCAATGTATGTCAAGGTCATATAAAGGTAACTAAATATTGGAGAGCAACAAAACGGAAGTATTGGGAATTCCCATCCAAAATTGGCTGTGGAATCTTGAACCCAATGTATGTCAAGGTCACATAAAGGTAACTAAATATTGGAGAGCAACAAAATGGAAGTATTGGGAATTCCCATCCAAAATGGGTTGAAGAATCTTGATCCCAATGAATGTCAAAGTCATATAAAGTTAACTGTATCCTGGAGGTCACAATTCAACGAAGCATCAATTATATGAGCCATAACAAGGAGACATGATTGTTAGGGTTTTATGTCTCACCAGCAGAGGCTTCTCAGATGTGTGTACTGTGCAGACAAGATACCCTTGCCCAAAGCAACAAAATAAAATGATTCTCCCCATACACTTACAAAGTCTAAGCCAGTATCATTTGGGTGCCCCTTTGACATAAGATATAAGATACCTTCACTTCAACCAGCCACCATAGAGAAGGCTCTGAACAAATGGGCCCAGACATAAATGGATGATAAAAATTGAGCTGGGACACAGCATCTCTCACATTTTACATGTGCACCCAGCAAAGAATCAGATCAGCCTGTACATCCATATAGTCTGACCAGAAACTTCTTTTGCTGCATGAAGGAGCATTGGGCCCTTAGCTATCCTTTGCGTGCAGAACAAAGACTCTGATCAGACTGCGTGGATGCGCAGGTTGATACGAGTCTTTGCTGGGTGCACATGTAAATTGTAGGAAATGCTGTGCCCTGGCTCATTTACCTGTAGTATAGTGTTTAGTTTAGGTTGTAAGTTGTCTAGATAGTCCTGTTTAGTTTTTATCTCATCTTCAATCTTTGATTTCTTATCCTGGGCCTCTTTCAGTTTCACTGCCAGTCTGTATAATATAAGAAATGATAGACTGAATAAAATAAGAATTCTTCCAAAGGCTATGTCGCACCTTGAGAAATAGACTCTTACATAAGGTTGAAAGTTAGGATGGAAGCAAATGTTGACAGCTTGACAAACAGATGGAAAATCCAACTCCTATATCGCGCTATGCTTAAAGGCAGCGCGACAAAAACTCATATGGGGATATACTAAGATGTACAATTATTCAAATTTAATGTGTTCTTTATTACATACTTCTTTTCATCACCTACACTACGACCTCTTTGTAACACTGTTAATTATACCACCATTCTGGATACAACATTTACAGTCTAAAAATGTATAGGTTATATAGAAAAATGACCATAAATGGTCATTTTTCTATTGTATCCTCCACCTTTTAATTTGGATATAACACAGTTGTTTAACAAACAAGGCTTCTGCTTTGGATCCCAACAATAGTGTTAAAAAGAGGTTGTGGTGAGTTAATTTGTGAGGTATAGGTCTGTTCTTATATTGTGTCTTTTAACACATGTACAATATTAAGTGACAATTTAGAATTCATAAATATTCACAAATATTAGTGAGAATAAATTTCTAACTAATAAAATACAACAATAACAATAGCCATTGTCCGAATAAGTGCATCTTATCATATGATGTTGCGTCTGAGAGTGTAATAACGCAATATTTTTGATAATCCACAAGTGAATTAAATATGCAAATTAGCTAGATACGTCCCGTAACATTACATGCACGACGTCCTTAACGACGTCGCGTTTACTAACAGCAGAATATTGACATTTTTGTAAACAATCGTGAATAAAATGCGTTTTGAATGTCATATGATAAATAGAATCTTGCATTCGTGCTCATGTATTATTGAATTTATTAAACTCATTGAGGAAAAGGGATAAAATGCCCAGCAAAGCCTCGCATTTTATCCATTTTCCACAACTCGTTTTATAAATTCAATAATACATGAACACTCATGTAAGATCCTCTATTTTTTACATATACTGAATTTGATCAATCTTTTAAATTATATGGCTAACATCTTAAGCAATATCACAAAAGAAGAAGAAGAAGAAATAAATGACAGAAAAGCAAATTACAGTCATTTACATATCTAATGTTATATTACAAAGTCAAGTGTAATAATAATACCTTATTTAGTGTATGTTTTCGGACAGACTTGCCTGAACAGTGAAGAACCAGATACGACACTGCAAAAGGCAGCACCTCATCAGAGTCAACACCATTTGCCACTCATCCGACTATTTTTAGAAACAACATCAGGAAGTAAATTGTACTTGTTCAAATTTTAGAGCAAGTATGGTAATTAGTTGAGGTTTCAGAATCTACCATACTCACTCTTTCCTCTGTTCTAACTCCCAGTCCAGTCTTGCCAAGGTCTGTTGATGGAGGTCTGACTTTGTCACTTCCTGCCAAGAAAAAAACAAATCCATATACAGTCAACCCTTTTTATTGGAATGACTATTTTGCTAAAGGCTTAGCCTAGGTTTTGAGCGGTGTGGGCTTCCCTCAGGTTGAAAATGCACAAATCAAGTCCATGGTCTTAAAAGATTCTTTTAATCTAATATTCCAAGAAACAAAATTTAATGTCTATAATATTTGTTCCAAGTAATGATGGGGAAAAGGCCTTTCATTACATATCATACTCCTAACTGGGATGCTTTAAAACGGCAAATTTCTTTATAATATCACAATAATAGGGAACAAATACTGTCGTTATAACGAGGGTCCTCTGTAATACCTGAGGATCAACAAGTCTTGAAACCCTTCATTACTTTGCAACTGTGATCAGATTTGTCAGTAAATTCCAACAGCATTTAGGTTGGTTTGATTGGTTACACTATTATGGTCACGTCAAGACAGTCAGTTTACCCCAACTTTTCCCATGCATGCATATACATGTATCTAAGTGGTTAATTAGTGCAGTACACAGTTTTTCATTAAAATTAACAACTACCCTTCTTGAATCAGCAGAAAATAGAGAATGACCATGGCAATTGTTTCATGATCAATCTCCACAAAGAGGGTGGTTGGGTGAGGCAAAGGCAGGCCTTGTCAAACTGTAAGCCAATATCAGTTGGATGCCCCAGTGGCGCAAGAATGAGTTAGAATTTCATGAGGAATCAAGAATGAGCTGGAATATCATGAGGAATCAAGAATGAGCTGGAATTTCATGAGAGACCAATAATGAGCTGGAGTCTCATGAGGAATCAAGAATTAGTTGGAATTTCATGAGGAATCAAGAATGAGTTGGAATTTCATGAGGAATCAAGAATGAGCTGGAGTTTCATGAGGAATCAAGAGTGAGTGAGTGTTTGAGTTTTACGTCCCACCAACAGCTAAAGTCATACGGAGACGGGACCTCGGTTTTAAAGACTCATCCGAAAGTCTGGAGAAGCCCGGGATCGATCCTGCGATCCCTGGTTTACAAGGCGAGTAGCGTAACCACTGCACCACGGAGGCTTCTAAAGGAATCAAGAATGAGTTGGAATTTCAAGAATGAGTTGGAATTTCATGAGGAATCAAGAATGAGCTGGAATTTCATGAGGACTCAAGAATGAGCTGGAATTTCATGAGGAACCAAGAATGAGCTGCGTTTCATGAGGAATCAAGAATTAGTAGGAATTTCATGAGGAATCAAGAATGAGTTGGAATTTCATGAGGAATCAAGAATGAGTTGGAATTTCATGAGGAATCAAGAATGAGTTGAAATTTCATGAGGAATCAAGAATGAGTTGGAATCAGCCACAGTAAATTGAACAATTGAAATTTTTCTGTCTTGTGTGATTTACACAGACTCTCTTGTACAGGTTTATGAAAGACAACCTTTTCAATATCATATAGGTCATTTTTGTCTTGGCTTTCTTTTTATGATCTGTCATTTGGAACTCTTTCCTAGATTATTCATTTGTTAGTACATTATGATGCATCTGTATATGCTCCTATGCGAGCTGAAAATTCGAAATAAATATCTTGTGTCTTGCATCTAATCCCATTACATAACACTTATCGCTGTTACTTACAGGTTTAGATATCTCAGCTGGGGCTTCTTCGTAGAACTTTTCAACTGGGACGAGGTCTATTTCTTCATCCTTTGATCTATGGAGAAAAAATTCAGCCAGCTTTCGAGAAAAGTATACTTATTGCATAGGTGAGCAACAAAGACTCGGGCAAGTCTGCACATTTGCGCAGACTTGCCTGAGTCTTTGTTGCTCACAGAAATGCAGTGGAGACCTTGAGCAAACTTCATACAAGCAGCCATGCATCTAGTCCTATTAGTTGGCTGCTCAGGCTCTGCTTAGCTTTTTTTTATTGCTAATAAGTGCCCTTTTCTCATAATTATTGTTTGCTTGTTTTGGAGTTTAATGGCTCAGTCAACACTATTTAGGTTACACTGAGCTGGACAGTTTACCTAACAACACTTAATTGACAGGCCTATACATAAGCTTTAAGCAGTAAAATGCACATTCTTTTGCCAGAAAATGACAACTTCTTGAACCAGGGGAAGGGAGAGAACAACCATGAAAAGATTTCATTATAAATCTCCATGATAGAATGTTGCTAATCTGGCAGGTATCGAACCTGCTATCTGCTGATCACTATCTCATAAGCTGGCCTGAATACACTAGTGACATTTGTGTTTGTATTTTGATGAGATTTGTGTTTGTATTTTGGTGAGATTTGTGTTTGTATTTTAATAAGATTGGTATTTGTATTTTGTTTGTTTATTTTGTTTGATTTGCGGTTGAACGTCCCCGTAAACACTATTTAGGTCAGTCTGGAGAAGTTGCTTCCAATTTTGTTGGTCTTTTACCCAACACTGAGATGAAAGGACATCTCAATCGCTGCCACGCATTGAAACCAATAGTGTTAATATGCATTGGACGGTCCAACTCACATCACTTTGCCTTGGCAGGCTTAGGCATTCTAAGTGGTTTACCAGTACTCATGTGCAGTCGTTTTCTGCTCTGTGTGGATGCATCATGCTGCCCAATCTATTTCTTCAAGCCCCGATGGAAGGGGGCAAAGTTTTTGATGTGCTGTCATGAAGCAGTAGAGATAACTGCCATATTAGTTGTACATATCTATGAAAATACATACCATCTTGCATTACTTCATGGAACGTCATACTGGCTATTTAACCCTTTTTATACAGCAAACCCCAAAACAGGTCACTGACAAACAGTGCAGACCCAGATCTCACGCCGTAGAATGCACAAGGTTCAGCCATTTTCCAAATAAGGTTTTGCAAATAACACAACCTGACACCCCTAAATTTGGAAATGGACACCTCTTACATATAAAGTGGAAGATTCCATTCAGTGCAAAATGGGTAAAATGTGGAACAGCAGTCAGTTACCGCCCTTTGCAATCAACAGAGATATAGCAGTCCTAATGGTTGGATTGCCTTGGATTTTATCTGTAAGCTACTCTTGTGTACTCTTGAGATCTTTTGAGTACTCTTGTCTATATTTGATAAATATGCATTTTTATCCTGTTACAAAATAGGTTTACAGGCATGTAGCTTGACAGAAATATAACTGGTAACTCCTGTTTTATTAAAACAAGTCCAGAAAATGAAGTCTAGTCTTGTTCTAACATTAAATTCTTACACGTATTAATGCTCATTATATTGAACAAGAGGTCCATGATGAACCTAATTCGCTCACCTGAGTTATGATGTACTAACACTGTTGTTTTACAGGTTTTTCTATATTTAGCTCTAACAGCCAATTTGTACAGAGCAGTAGAACCACTTAAGCACTTTTGGTAGAGGGGTCCCTCAAGGAACTTTTCGGTTGAAGTTATTTTAAAATTGAAACATTGGAGAAGATGTTCTTTAATGATTTTTCCATCTTTAACTCTGCAGTCATATGGACATTTTGTTCAGCAGAGCAAACTCATTTCAGCAATTTAAGCAGTCATCATTACATGATTGATTCTTTTGAGTATAATGACATGCCAGCCCTTTTGTGTCATTTTGTGTCATCTCCCAGAGACAGGGAGAAAGTGAGTGATAGTGGAGAAAGACAAAAATGTATGGAAGTGTTACAACAGAAGAAACAACAACACCACCCCCCCCCCCCCTCTACCCTTACCTGCTGCAAGGACAGCAGGCCTTGCCCTACTGTAAGCCAATATCAGTTGGATGCCCCAGTGACGCAAAATACACGTCACCTTTGCCTCACCCAACCACCCCTCAATCATCGGTACAATAATACTACTTTGAGATGGGATGTTTCAATGGAAGATGAGCCATACCGTTTAATTAATTTTTTGGTACAAAAAATAAAAGAGAAGCATTTCTGTAATTGGGTTTGAAATTGCACCCTTGACTCTATTTTTTGATCTGCTGGCCATTTTGTTCAGTGGAACACTACCATTTTAGCAGTTTTGGTAGAGGGTTACCCAAGGATCAATCCTATGAAATTATTTTGAAATCGGACCATTAACCTAGGAGATGTCGTTTAAAGTTGTTGTTTTTTTCTATTATTTATAATTAGCTCTGGTGGCCAGTTTGTTCAGCTGAGTGGAACCATTTTAGCAATTCTGGTAAAGGGTCACCCAAGGGACATTCCTTTGAAATTAATTTGAAATCGGACCATCAGTCTAGGAGCTGATGTCAATTAAAGGTTTATCTATTTTTAGCTCTGGTGGCCATTTTGTTCAGTGGAGCAGCACCATTTTAGCAATTCTGGTAGAGGGTCATCCAAGGAAATCGAACCATAAGCCTAGCAGGAGATGTCGTTTAAAGTTTTTTTCTATTTTTAGCTCTGGCAGCCATTTTGTGCAGCAGAGCAGAACCATTTTAGCAATTTTGGTAGAGGGTCATCCAAAGAATATTCTTGTGAAATTATTTTGAAATCGGATCATTAGCCTAGGAGGAGATGTCGTTTAAAGTTTTTTTTTTCTATTTTTAGCTCTGGAGGACATTTTGATCAGCGGAGCGGAACCATTTTAGCAATTTTGGTAGAAGGTCACCTAATAAATATTCCCATGAAATTATTTTGAAATCGGACCATTAGCCTAGGAGGAGATGTTGTTTAAAGGTTTTTCTAAGGTTTTTCTATTTTTAGCTCTGGTGGCTATTTTGTTCAGCAGAGCAGAACTATTCTAACAATTTTGGTAGAGGGTCATCCAAGGAACATTCCTGTGAAATTATTTTGAAATCGGACCATTAGCCTAGGAGGAGATGTCGTTTAAAGGTTTTTCTATTTTTAGCTCTGGTGGCCATTTTGTTCAGGGGAGCAGAACCATTTAAGCAATTTTGGCAGACAATCACCCAAGGAATATTCCTGTGAAATTATTTTAAAATTGGCAGTGTGGTTTCGGAGGTGTCATTTGAAGAAATTGTTAACAGACAGACCGAGGGACAGACGGACGATGGACATAAAGCGATCACAATAGCCCATCCTGAGCACTTCCTGCTCAGGTGAGCTAAAAACGCAGGTAATATACATTGAGGACCTTGTTTATAGTGGCACACTTTAGCAATATGTCGGTGGGAGTTATCCACAAGGCAGTACAAGTATGCTATACACACTATGGCATACCCTAATGAACCTAAGTACAGGGACAAATAGGCATAAGGCCAAAGCAAACAGTGCAGACCCAGATCTGACTGCTCCTAAAGGAGCAGTCTGATCAGGGTCTACACTGTTTGCCATTCCGACTGCACCTTTTGGACCCCTTGCTGGACTGTGTAACATATTTGTTAAAATTTCAGGAGAATACAACAAGTCCTCAAGGTGTCCAAATTTTTAAGATATTCCCGGTACTTACTTGAACTCAAGACATTTTGTAATCTCTTTCTCGAGGTGCATGACTTCATACAACAGATTCTGTAACTGCAGGTGATACTTGTCTATTGTCTGTTTACACTGAAATGATAATGTCAGGGCCCAGTTGTTCAAACTATCATTAACTTAACGAGCTCATTAGTGGCCAAATTGTTAACTGTTCTAGCAAGTACAACATCTAATATAGTATTATTTTTGCTAAAAAAATAAGAGCAGCTTTTGCAAATGCAAAAGCTGCTCTCATTTTTTCAGCAAAAATTAGCATATTTGCCAAATTAAGTGAACAAACTTTTAACGATATGTTGGCTAATGACATTGTTAGTTTTGAACAACTGGCCCCAGAATACCAGTTATTTAGCTCCAGAAAAGGAGGCAGGGCTTGAAAATTCTTCCAAATTTCACTCGTTCTGCATCATAAAGGGCATGTAGATATTAGAAGTTTTCATAGGGAAGTCATTTGTTTGTTTGTTTGTTTGATTTGTGGCTTAACATCCCCGTCAACACTATAAAGGTCATTTTGGAGATGTTGCTTCCAATTTTGTGGGACTTTTACCCCCACATTGAGATGAAAAGACATCTCAAGCCCTCTCGCCCAATGAAACCAATAGAGTTTATAAGCATGGACAGTCTGAAGAGCACCGCTTTGCCTGGGCAGGCTTAGATCCTCTAAGCGGTTTACCAGTACTCGTGTGCGGTCAGATTCAGCTCTGTGTGGAAGCATCATGCAGCCCATGTATTTCTTCAAGCCCCGATGGGCGAGAGGGCTACATAGGGAAGTCACAAAATAGAGATTACAAGGTTCATGTCTTTTGATATCAAGTTTATCAGGCAAGGCTTCGAAAACGCTTGTAGAATGTTGAGGCTTGTCCAGCGATTCTATATGTGTTTTCGAAGCCGAGCCTGTTAAACTTGATATCAAATGACACAAATCTGGTATTCTATTTATCAGTTTATCCCCTTATGCACTCTTAAATTAGCAATTTACGATCACTTATCGAGGGTTCTCAGTGCAGCCCAACATTCCTACGGTCAATACGTTTTGCATCAGCCTGACCAGATTTTTCCCTATAATATTTTTTTTCAAGTAATCTTTCTATTTTTTCCAGTAATAATACCATTTTTGCCATTTTCTAGCAGTCTGTGTCATTCATAAAAATGCAATGTCATGTTGACCTGATAAAGCTCACTTGTCCTGAGACAGCATAGCTTTATCAGGTCAATGCGTTTCAATGCAATATATATAGGGGGTAACTGATAAAATATTTGCTCGTCCTTCAAAATTAGAAGCCTCTGTGGTGAAGTGGAAAAGCTACTCGCCTCATAAACCAGGGGTCGTGAGTTTGATCCCGGGCTTCTCGAGACTTTCAGATGAGTCTTTAAAACCTAGGTCCTATCTCGATATGACCTTAGCTGTTAGTGGGACCTAAAACTCAAACACACTCAATCACTCTGAGACTTTCGGATGAGTCTTTAAACCGAGGTCTCGTCTCCGTATGACCTTAGCTGTTGGTGGGACGTAAAACTCAAACACTCACTCACTCAATCACTCATTTGTCCTCCAAAATTTTTACTCATAATGACAAGTGGACAAGTGGAATTTCCCAGCCCTGGGAGGTGTAACATGGCTAATTTTGAGAATTTTTTTTTTTATATACATAAAAAACATATTTTGTTTCCCTTTCAACACTATTTAGGTCATTTTGGAGACATTGCTTTTGATTTTGTTGGGAGTTTTCCTGACATTGAGATGAAATGACATCTCAAACTATACCACGCAAAGAAACCACTAGGGTTAAAGGGACGGGCCTGGGCAGAATTAGACCTTTAAGCTGTTTACCAGTACTCAAAAATGCAGTCGGTTTCAGCTCAGCACGGAAGCACCATGCAACCAAACTATTTCTCCGAGCCCCTATTGGCAGGGGGGGACCATAAAAAAACAAGAGGGCCAAGATGGCCCTGAATCCCTCACATGATTTCAAGATGTCACATAGCTTCTGAAAGTCATATGGATAACTCACAGCCATCTGATTTCGTGACACATATCTGTTGCACTCACATAGATGGTCACCTTGGCAACAATCTTGCAAAGTTTGAAAGAAGCAAATTGTTGACTTTTTCTATTATTAGCTCTGGCAACCATTTTGCCCATCAGAGCAGAACTGTTTTAGCTACTTTGGTAGAGGGTCACCTGAGCAAAATTCCTAGGAAGTTTGAATCAAATTGGCCCAAGGGTATAGCATGAGAGGTCATTTAAAGATTTTTCTTTTTTTGGCTCTGGCGGTCATCTTGTTCATCTGTAACCATTTTAGCTTCTTTTGGTAGAGAGCCACCTAGGCACCATTACTGTGAAGTTTGAATCAAATTGGCCAAAGCTTTTAGTAGACATATGCGTTGGTGGTTCCCTTTGACAATACAGAGCTGACTGGTATTTCACTATCTGAGCACCTTGTGGACACTGAGGGTCAGGTTCTAGGGCACCAGACGGAGATGAACTGGCTCACTCTAACTAACAATGCCTTAACTCTATATAAAACCAATGGGCCCCAGGGCAGGTCCAGGCTATAATTTGAACAATCTTGGTAGAGGCCACTAGATGAAGCTTCATTCCAAATATCAAAGACTTGGGCCTCCTGGCTTCAAACAAGAAGATTTTTTTAAAGCTTTTTTATATATAAGTCTATGTAAAACCGGTGGGCCCTGGGGTGGTGCCAAAACTGGCCCCAGCGCTACAACTTGAATAATCTTGGTAGTGGTCCCCTACATGAAGCTTCATGCTAAATATCAAAGTCCTGGGCCTTGTAGTTTAAGAAAAGAGAAGAAGATTTTTAAAGGTTTTCTAAATATGTCCATGTAAAACCAGTAGGCCCCAGGGCGGGGCCATTTTTGGCCCCAATGGCCCTAGGGCTATAACTTTAACAATCTTCCTAGAGGTTCCCTAGATGAAGCTTCATACCAAACATCAAAGACCTGGGCCTTCTGGTTTCAGACGAGAAGATTTTTAAGGGTTTCCCTATGTAAGTCTATGTTAAACCGGTGGGCCCTGGGGCAGGGCCATTTTTGGCCCCCAGGCTATAATTTGAACCATCTTGGTAAAGATTGCCTAGATGAAGCTTCATACCAAATATCAAAGGTCTGGGCCTTTTGGATTCATAAAAGACAATTTTTAAAGGTTTCCCTTATGTAAGTCTATGCACAACATGTGGGCCCCAGGGTGGCGCTGTTTTTGGCCCAAAGGCTATAATTTGAACATACTTGGTAGAGGTCCGTAAGATGAAGTTTCATACCAAATATCAAAGACCTGGGCCTTCTGGTTTCAGATAAGATTTTTAAAGGCTTTCCCTATATAAGTCTGTGTAAAACCGGTAGGCATGGGGGAGGGGCATTTTTGACCCCAGAGATCCACTAGATGAAGCTTCATACCAAACATCAAAGACCCGGGCCTTCTAGTTTCAGATGTTAAACCGGTGGGCCACGGGGCGGGGCCATTTTTTTCCCCAGGGATATAATTTGAACAAACTAAATAGCGGACTACTAGATGAAGCTTCATACCAAATATCAAACACTTGGGCATTCTGGTTTCAGACGAGAAGATTTTTAAAGGGTTTCCCTATATAAGTCTATGTAAAACTGGTGGGCTCCGGGGCAGGGCATTTTTGGCCCCAAAGCCATAATTTGAACAATCTTGATAGAGGTCCATTAGATACAACTTCATACCAAATATCAAACACCTGAGTCTTCTGGTTTCAGATGAAGATTTTGAAAGATTTTCCCGATATAAGTCTATGTAAAACTGGTGGTCCTTGGCACGGGGGCATTTTTGGCTCTATCTCAAATGGTTCAAAAGATAGGATAAGTAGGTCACAGGTTACAGATCAGAAATTTTTATATGAGTGGGAAGCCCTTGTCACAAAAAATCTAGATGTCAAATATAAAGGCTCAAGTAGGTCACAGCTGGAGGTGACAGGTCAAAATCTTTTTGTATGAGTGGGAAGCACTTGTCACAAGGAACTTACATTTTTAAATATGAAGGCTCTATCTAAAATGGTTCAAAACTTATGACAAAGTAGGTAAAAGGTCAAGGTCACTGGGAAAAATTTTGTATGGGTGGGAAGCCCTTGTCATAGGGAACCTACATGCTAAATATGAAGGCTCTATCTCAAATGGTTCAAGAGTTATGACAAAACTGCCTCCACCCGAAAATGGTTCAACAAGTTATGATTAAGTAGGTCACAGGTCAAAATGTTTTGTATGAGTGGGAAGCCCTTGTCAGAAGAAACCTACATGCCAAATATGAAGGCTCTGTCTCAAAAGGTTCAAAAGTTATGATAAAGTAGGTCACGGGTCAAGGTCAAAGTTCTATTTTTTGCATGAGTGGGAAGCCAGTGTCACAAGGAACCTACATGCCATACACGAAGGCTCTATCTGAAACGGTTCAAGAGTTATGACAAAACGGCCCAGTGACCTACCTTTTCACCCAACGGCATATTCGAACTTGACTGAGATATTGATCATTCTGAGCAAGTTGTTGATGATTGAACCAAAACTGTGTTCAAAAGAGTGTTCACAAGGTTTTATATGATTTGATCTACTGACCTATGAAGGCTCTGCCTCAAATGGTTCAAAAGTTATGATAAAGTAGGTCACAGATCAAGGTCAAGGTCAAAGTTCAAATCTGTCTCAAGGGGTTCAAAAGTTATGACAAAACGGCTTACTGATCTACTTTTTGACCGGACATGACCTGTATTCGAACTTGATGGAGATATTGTTAAGATGATCATTCTGAGCAAGTTTGATGATGTTTGGACCAAAACAGTGGCCTCTAGAGTGTTAACAAGGCTTTATATGATTTGATCTACTGACCTACTTTTTGACCAGACATGACCCATATTCGAACTTGACCCAGATATTGTCAAGATGATTATTCTGAGCAAGTTTGATGATGATTGGACCAAACCTGTGGCCTCTAAGAGTATTCACAAGGTTTTTCTATGATTTTATCTACTGACCCACTTTTTGACCTGACATGGCCCATATTCAAACTTGACCGAGATATTGTCAAGATGATCATTCTGAGCAAGTTTGATGATGATAGGACCAAACTGCGGCCTCAGTGTTCACAAGGTTTTCCTATGATTTTACCCACTGATCCAATTTTTGACCCGACATGACCCATATTCAAACTTGATTGAGATATTGTCAAGATGATTATTCTGAGCAAGTTTGATGATGATTGGACCAAACCTGTGGCCTCTAAGAGTGTTGACAAGGTTTTCCTATGATTTTACCTACTGACCCACTTTTTGACCTGACATGACCCATTTTCGAACTTGACCGAGATATTGGCATGCGGATCATTCTAAGCAAGTTTGATGATGATTGGACATAAACTAGAGTGTTGTCATAAAAAAGGTTATGCACACGTTACGGACGTCACCGCCGGACGTCTCACAGTCACAAGATATTGTGCAGATAATCATTCTGAGCAAGTTTAGTGATGAATGAATCAAAACTGTGGCCTCTAGAGTGTTCAAAGGTTCTTCTATGATTTGACCTACTGACCTACCTTTTGACTGGATGTGACCCATATTCAAACATGACTGAGATATTGTCAAGATGATCTTTCTGAGCAAATTTGATAATGATTGGACCAAAACTGTGGCCTCTAGAGTGTTCTCAAGGTTTTTCTACGATTTGACCTACTGACTTACTTTCTGACTGGATATGACACTTAACCGACATATTGTCATGCTGATCATCCTGAGGGGACCAAACTGTGACCTCTTAGAGTGTTCCCAAGGTTTTTCTATAATTTGACCTGCTGACCTACTTTCTGACCGGACAGGACACTTGACCAAGATATTGCCATGCTGATCATTCTGAGCAAGTCTGATGTTCAGACCAAACTGTGACCTCTAGAGTGTTCGCAAAGTTTCTTCTATGATTTGACCTCCTGATCGACTTTTTGACTTGACATGACCCGTATTGGAACTTGACCCAGGAATTGTCATGATGATCATTCTGAACAAGTTTGATGATGATTTGACCAAAACTGTGGCCTCTAGAATGTTCACCAGGTTTTTCTATGATTTGACCTACTGACCTATTTTCGGACCCAACGTGACCCATATTCAAACTTGACCAAGATATTGTCATGCTGATCATTCTGAGCAAGTTTGATGATGATTAGACTAAAATTAGAGTATTCACAAGCAAAGTTTATGCACACACAAAGACGTCGGACATCTCACAGTCACAAAACCTCACCATGACCTTCGGTCACAACAAATATTGTATGAGTGGTATAAGGTATTATCTTAAAAGCTGTTTGGACTGGTTTTCTGTATTATTATTATTATTTTTTTTGTATTGGGGTTTAACCCTTTACCACTCAGGGATTTTGTGAATTTCGCTGACTTTCACCGTGTTGCACCTGACAGCAACTTCAACTAGCCATTGTTTCATAATGGATGGTCTGTTTTACACCAAACTCAGTATGAATGTTCATTGGGCAGTAGCCTTTCAAATGCAACCTTTCATGACTTGATCATTGTTGTCATGGTAAAGAGGGGGCATCTCAAAGTTGGCAAAAAGTACATGAATTTTTGACCACATTTTAATCTTCACACAGCTGTCAAGGCAACAACTAAGGTGTTTGACACTGGCCATTTTTTCTGTTTGCAGCATGTTTTATCAGCATCAATTTTCAGGCATTTTTGACCCCAGACACCCTCAGATATAAAATTTTAGCGGCCGGTTGGGCCACACACCAAAAAATTTTTGGGATGTGAGGGGGCCCCCCTTCAATCCCCCCCCCCCCCCCCCCCCCCCCCCGGTAGAATATTTTTAGTGGGGAGGCGCGCGAAAAAACAGGTCTCTTTTTTGCCCAACAAATCCTAAAGCAAATATAACCATCCAGGGGTACAAATACAGATTTTAGGTGCTTCTTGGGGCTTAAAATGGGGGGGGGGGTGCAGACACGTAAAAACACGTATCTGAGTGGGAAAGGGTTAACTGCCCAGTCAACACTATTACATCATTGTTTAGCCAGTCAGTTTACCTATCCACACTTTTCCTGGGCAGGCTTATACGTAAGCGGTTAACCAGTACAGTGCACATACTTTCGCCAGAAACTGACAACTTCCCTTCTTGAATCAGCGGCTGGGGGGAAAATGACCCTAGAAAAGATTTCATGATCAATCTCCTCGAAAGAATGTTGCCGACCCTGGCAGGTATCGAACCTGCATCCTCCTGATCACCAGTCAGACGCATGTTCTGTATTAAAGAAAGAATTCGCCCCCTGATTACACATGATGAATTCGCCACCTTATTACACATGGTGAGCTAAAAAAAATCTTATCTTATTCAATGTCATGATTTTTGTTTTATGTTTGAGCTTCTTTCCCTTAGGTGTCTTAGATGGAAGGTGACAGATTGCATTGATTACTGATTATTGCCGCCTTCACTTCCATTTTTTTATGTGAAGATTCATGCCCATATCAGGTGATAAAGCCCACTGTAAAGTTAACCCTTCATACTCGTAGTGTTCATGACACTTTTTAGAACCATATCAGGTGATAGAGCCTACTCACAAAGCAACAAGCATGTGACTGGGTTCCCACCAATGAAAATGCTTGTTACATCTGTGATCTGCAATGAAAGCTAATATCCCACCTCATTTGTTTCATCCCTGACTTTCTTGCAGCGAATATGTGACAGTCTATTTAATTTCTTCAACACAAGGAATTGTAGAGATCCATCCACTCGGAGTTTCTCAATCTCATCTTTCTGAGAAAACAAAAACAAAAATATTCTATATTAAAATTTAAGACTTGACCTGCTGAATATTTATATATGCCATACCCACTACTGATTATCAACCAATCAGATTACTTGATGCAAATTATTGCAACAAATTCACAAACTGAATGGCAAACAATGCAGATCCTGATCAGAAGCCATCTGATCTGGATCTTCATTGTTTGGATAATAAGGCATATCGGGGCTCAGCAGACAAGGGTTAAAAAGATCTTGAAAAGATTAAACAAACTCTACATTATGTTCATCAAAAATGTCCAAAATAAGTCAAACCTGAGTCCCCAAGATTATAAAACTTTTTGCTTGTTCAGTTCCACTGAGCATGAATTTAGTGATGCTTGTAAAGATGCTTCAATGCAGAGCTGATACCGACAGCACATGAGTACTGGGAATCGGCTAAGAACGTCTGTCCAGAAAAATTGCTGCGAGTCGGCCCGTCCATGCTTATAAACCCTAATGGTTTCATTGGGCAGCAAGGATTGAGTGTGTGTGTGAATTCGGGTTTAACGTCGCTTTCAACAATTTTTCAGTCATATCACGACGGTGTCTGGTTGCGACAGGGAGCTCAATGCTCATTTTTATAGTGCTGCCTCACTGAAGTATCATGTCCCAGACACATTACATGATACCACACCCAGTCACATTATCCTGACACTGGGTCGACCAGTCCTAGCTCTACCCCGTAAATCTGAGTACCAAGCGAGGAGCAGCTAGTACCATTTTTAACGACTTTGGTATGCCGCGGCCCGGGATCGAACCCGTGACCTTCCCTTCCCTGGAGCAGACACTCTACCAACTGAGCTATCGGGGCCCGTACAGCAAGGATTGAGATGTCATTTCATCTCAATGTCCGATTGTCGGGTGAAAGTTTTAACATGATTGGTTTACAAGGGAATGGTTTTCAGATCACAGACTTGTTAGCTTTAGAATATACTGTTGTTGCCGACTTTCACATGTTTAATATACATGTATAAGGGAATGGTTTTCATATCACAGACTTGTTAGCTTTAGAATATGCTGTTGTTGCCAACTTTCAACATGTTTTGTTTACAAGGGAATATTCATTACACATACTTCTTATTCTTAGCTTTAGAATATGCTGTTGTTGTTGAATGTGGACATGTTTAGTTGAACCAAACATGTTGACAGTTTGCATAAGGAGCATGCATATAATCAGGGCTTGAGAAAATGCCGGTTTTCCGGTTCTGGACCGAATTTGGCCTCCATAAACCGATTTTGACTTCAGAAGAAGATAAAAAAATCGGTCCGTAACTCTATAACATTTTAAAACAAGAGGGCCATGATGGCCCTGGATCGCTCACCTGATCCATACTGTAACAAGTGGGCCCCAGGGAGGGCCATTATTGGCCCAAGGGCTTTAATGTGCATAATGTTGAGGGAGGTCTTAAAGGTGAAGCTTCATACCAAACAAAAACAAAGGCTATAATTTGTACAATCTTGGCAAAGGTCCACTAGATGAAGCTACAGACCAAATATCAAAGACCTGGGCCTTGCGGTTTCAGAGAAGAAGATTTTTATAAAGATATTCCCTACATAAGCCTATGCACCAGGGCTATATAAGTCTATGTAAAACCAAAGGGCCCCGGGGTGGGGGTCATTTGTGGCCCCAGGGCTATAATTTGAACAATCTTGGTAGAGGTCTACTAGATGAAGCTCCATACCAAATATCAAAGACCTGGGCCTTGCAGTTTCAGAGAAGAAGATTTTTTAAAAATTTCCCTTTATAAGTCTATGTAAAACCAAAGGGTCTCTAAGCAACGACGTTTTTGGCCCCAGGGCTATAATTTGAACAATCTTGGTAGAGATCCACTAGATGACGCTTCATACCAAATATCAAAGACCTGGGCCTTCTGGTTTCAGACGAGAAGATTTTTAAAGTTTTTCCCTATATAAGCCTATATAAAACCAGTGGGACCTGGTGCGGGGGGCATTTTTTGGCCCCAGGGCTATAATTTGAACAATCTTGGTAGCGGTCCACTTGACGAAGCTAGTTACCAAATATCAAAGACATGGGCCTTCTGGTTTCAGACAAGAAGATTTTTAAAGGTTTTCCAAATATAAGCCTATGTAAAACCAGTGGGCCCCGGGGCAGGGCCGGTTTTGGGCCCAGGACTATAATTTGAACAATCTTGGTAGAGGTCCACTAGATGAAGCTTCATACCAAATATCAAAGAGCTGGGCCTTCCGGTTTCAGACAAGAAGAATTTTAAAGGTTTTCCCTATATAAGCCTACGTAAAACCAGTGGGCCCCGGGCGGGGCTGTTTTTGGCACCAGGGCTATAATCTGAACAATCTTGGTAGCAGTCCACTAGATGAAGCTACATACCAAATATCAAAGACCTGGGCCTTCTGGTTTCAGACAAGAAGATTTTTAAAGGTTTTCCCAATATAAGCCTATGTAAAACCAGTGGGCCCCGGGGCGGGGCCGTTTTTGGCCCCAGGGCTATTAACCCATCCACTGGTTAAGCAGAAGAAGCTCTGGTGGCCATTTTGTTCACCCAAGCTGAACAGTATGAGCAATTTTGGTAGAGGGACACCAAACGAACATTCCTGTGAAATAATTTCAAAATCCATCCACTGGTTAAGGAGAAGAAATGGTTTAAAGGTTTTTCTATTTTTAGCTCTGGTGGCCATTTTGTTCACCCGAGCAGAACGGTACAAGCAATTTTGGTAGAGATTCACCAAAGGAACATTCCTGTGAAATAATTTCAAAATCCATCCATTGGTTAAGGAGGATAAGTCGTTTAAAGGTTTTTTCTATTTTTAGCTCTGGCGGCCATTTTGTTCACCCGAGCGTAACGGTTTGAGCAATTTTGGTAGAGGGTCACCCAAGGAACATTCCAGAGAAATAATTTCAAAATCCATCCACTGGTTAAGGAGACGAAAACGTTTAAAGGTTTTTCTTTTTTTAGCTCTGGTGGCCATTTTGTTCACCCGAGCAGAACAGTTTGAGCAATTTTGGTAGAGGGTCACCCAAGGAACATTCCAGTGAAATAATTTCAAAATCCATCCACTGGTTGAGAAGAAAAAGTCGTTTAAAGGTTTTTCTATTTTTAGCTCCGGTGGCCATCTTGTTCACCCGAGCGGAACGGTTTGAGCAATTTTGGTAGAGGGTCACCCAAGGAACATTCCAGAGAAATAATTTCAAAATCCATCCACTGGTTAAGGAGAAAAAGTTGTTTAAAGGTTTATCTATTTTTAGCTCCGGCGGCCATCTTGTTCACCTGAGCAGAACGGTTTGAGCAATTTTGGTAGAGGGTCACCCAAGGAACATTCCTGTGAAGTTATATCAAAATCCATCCACTAGTTAAGGAGAAGAAGTGGTTTAAAGGTTTTTCTATTTTTAGCTCTGGCGGCCATCTTGTTCACCAGAGCGGAATGGTTTGAGCAATTTTGGTAGAGGGTCACCTAAGAAACATTCATGTGAAGTAATTTCGAAATCCATCCACTGGTTAAGGAGAATAAGTCCTTTAAAGGTTTTTCTATTTTTTAGCTCTGGTGGCCATTTTGTTCACCCGGGCGGAACGGTTTGAGCAATTTTAGTAGAGGGGCACCAAAGGAACATTCCTGTAAAATAATTTCAAAATCCATCCACTGGTTAAGGAGAAGAAGTCTTTTAAAGGTTTTTCTATTTTTAGCTCCGGCGGCCATTTTGTTCATCCGAGCGGAACAGTTTGAGCAATTTTGGTAGAAGGTCATCCAAGGAACATGCCTGTGGAATAATTTCAAAATCCATCCACTGGTTCAGCAGGAGAAGTCGTTTAAAGGTTTTTCTATTTTTAGCTCTGGCGGCCATCTTGTTCACCTGAGCAGAACGGTTTGAGCAATTTTGGTAGAGGGTCACCCAAGGAACATTCCTGTGCAATAATTTCAAAATCCATCCACTGGTTAAGGAGAAGAAGTCCTTTAAAGGTTTTCCTATTTTTAGCTCTGGTGGCCATTTTGTTCACCCGAGCGGAATGGTTTGAGCAATTTTGGTAGAAGGTCATCCAAGGAACATTCCTGTGAAATAATTTCAAAATCCATCCACTGGTTAAGCAGGAGAAGTCGTTTAAAGGTTTTTCTATTTTTAGCTCTGGCGGCCATCTTGTTCACCCGAGCGGAACAGTTTGAGCAATTTTGGTAGAGGATCACCCAAGGAGCATTCCTGTGAAATTAGATCAAAATCTGTCCAGCAGTTTTGGAGAAGAAGTTGTTTAAAGCAAAAGTTGACGACGGACGCACGGACGACTGACAAAGACCGATCCCAAAAGCTCACCTTGAGCACTTTGTGCTCAGGTGAGCTAAAAATTGGTTCGAAAATTTTCGCTAAATCATTATGTTGTAAAAACAAGCTGACCGTTTGCCACTGATAATCCAAGCATGTATACAAAAAGCCTGCAGCACAAGGTGTTAGACCGGTTCATTATCTAACTAGGTGAAAATTGGACAAGTCCACGTCGGGTTCTTTGATCTTATCGCAGCGCAATTTGGCCTGTGTGTCAAAATTATAAATCCGTGAAAACTGGCCTGAGGCATTATCGGCAAGCTGGCAAGGTGAGAAAATAAGGTCAATAAATGCAGGACATACGCTAGTTTGTTTAGACAAGTCATTAATTTATGGCTTACTATAGAACCGGTATTTGAATATAATTTTTTTTTTTCACAGGGCGCAATTTTCAATACACACCTGTAATGTCTGAACATTGCGTGTTATGCCTTCGAGGGAAAATGCCTTATTTCACCTATTCTAAACGATATTTTTATTTATGAATACGCTCCATTGAAACCAATAACATAAACCATGTCATTTGTAGACAAAGCGATTTGTTTCAGGCTTGTGTAATCGTGAAATATGTATTTATATTCTTTTAAACAAAGTTCGGCCATGTAAGATTTTCAATGACTCTCGTTCGGCCATGTTTTGTTTCGAGAGTAAAGAAATGTTTTTCGAATTTTTAACCCGTTCAAAACGATTTTTTTTAGAAATACGCTCTATTAAAACCAATCACTTAAAACAGGTGTGTGGGTTACGTCCTTGACTGCATTAATGTGTATTGTGTAAACGGAAACCATATGACGTCATTTTCCAACCACGTTGCTGCACGTGTCGCCATTTGTAAACAAAGCAATTTGGGCAAAATAAAATGCGTGAAATAAGAGAAACATTTTAAAGGTTTTAAAAAGGGGGAAAAAATATAGTGACCATCGAACTGGTCTTTTACTGTCCACGTCGGTTGTTTCCCTTTAGCGGTCTTCAGGTTCTGAGTGACCCGGATATTGGGAAAATGAAAGTAGATGAAATCTGGCATAGAAAATGAAAGTAGATCTATGAAATCAGAACGATGTGAGCAATAATTGCTGTTAATAATCGAGGTACTGGTGCTCAAATCCGTTGACAAGTGTAAGAGCAACATTGGTATGTCACTCGTTACACTAATAACACATTTAGAAATTGAAAATCGTCAATTGAGTTTACGGAAATTACCGAAACCGATCGGCAATTTCCGTAATTTTTTGGCGAAATCTGGCTGGACCGATTTGGATTCTTCAGTTTCTCGAGCCCTGCATATAATAAAACACAATATTAAAATTCCTTGATAAACGTATGTCCGCAATTTGTCCCTCTTTATCACAAATGCAGAATATAATTAAGAAATAGATCAGCTCCAGCACTGATTTATTGAGTGATAAATCACTGTTTGGGGGTCAGTTGTAAAGTAGATCAAATTAAGAGTGTATAGCACAAGTGATTTGTATGTTTACAACTGACCGACAAACAGGGATTTATCACTCAACAAATCACGGCACTTGAGCTAATCTATTCTAACACACTGAAAGTCATCGAAAATTCTAATGATTCCTTGAATTTCCTGCAACTTCACCCCTATCATCCATCATTATTTAAAGTAATCCCGCCAATATAACTGACTGTATCACAGGAATTTACCTGTTTTCATGACATATCTGATACAAGAAAACGCCGTTACACAATCTAATATCAAGGTACATATTCTAACACAGCACGCCGATATAGCCAATAGTAAAATCTAGTGATATATTGAGGGACAAATCACTGGGCAGAAGAGCGTGACACGAAGCGCCACCTTGTTTATCCTGTTTCGTGACGCATATATAGGCGTGGTGCTTTAGAATGTGTATTTGATATGCTTGAGTGATCTCTGAGCACTGTTTCGAGTTCAGCTGAGTGCAGAATCTTACACCTTAACCCTTCTCTTGCTGAATATTCATTTAAGCCACACCATTTCTTGATGTAATTAATTGCTACAAATTCATAAACTGAATGCCAAACAGTGTAGATCCTGATCAGATGGCTTCTTCAGAAGCCATCTGATCTGGATCTACACTGTTTCCAAAGATAGGGGTTGTCGTGAACAGCAAGAAAAGGGTTTAATCTTACCAAATCTGCTGAAGATTCTTTCCTATTTTCCTCTTTCACGGTGCGAACATCTTTGATAATTCTCTGGATGTCCTGACACGTCGTCTGAAAGAGGGAAACATCCTCTTCCACATCCCTTTTCTCCACCTCAGATTCTTCAGCATAAAACAAGCTAGCAGGCTGAAAACAACATCAACAATGTTATCTTAACCCTTCTCTTGCTGAATATTCAGTTTAGCCACACCCATTTCTGACTTTGAACCAATCAGATTACTTGATGTAACTTATTCCTACAAATTCATGAAAGGAATATCAAACAGTGTAGATCCTGATCAGATGGCTTCTTCAGAAGCCATCTGATCCGGATCTACACTGTTTGCAAAGAAACGGCTTGTCTTGAACACCAGGATAAAAGTTAACCGTTATTCTTGCATAAATACCTATGCGCATGGCTGTTTGAAGCCATTGTCAAATGGACTGAAAGCTGTGCTCAAACAGCAAAAGCCATGTTCAAATCATGAAATTCGCGTGCTGTTTGAACATGGATTTTGAGCTTTTGATATCACAAGATGGGCCTTGCTTTGTTTACATAACATGGAGCCACGAAATGTTATCGCCCTAAACGTAGCGTTTTAGGGTTCTATGATGACGTCTGAGGGTTACTGCATGACAATGTCATTGTAATCAACATTCTGAACTGGCCGCCAGTCGCATTTGAAGAGTTTATATAGAATTTATATGGAGCTTTTGGACGTTTTTCTTCAAAATTTGCTGTCGGAAGTTATGCAAGAACAACAATCATCCATGGTTATTTCATTGCATTAACAATTGCCGGACCATTCATTATGAAATAATAGTTATATGAAGTTGCTGTCCTAGGCAACACTGTGAAAATCAAGAAATTTACAAAGTCCCTGAGTGGGAATGGGTTAATCCAAACGTTATAAAAATCTGGTAACTGCTACCTTAATATGGGGCCGAATTTCGGCCCTAAATTTGGGTAATCAAGACCTCTTTTCAACAAATGTGGTCATTTAGTCAAAACCTAGCGATGTTGTCCATCATTATGTGAGAATTTCCCAAATACATTTTTGTAGACACGAATAAAAGGGCAACCATACTATACACATGACTGGACACAATACAGGTACATGTATTTTACACTTTGTGTATTTATTGCAACTGTCGCGTGTCGATAATTACACATGACTGTCTCTTGATTATTGGATTAATGGTGAAAACATTATCTTTATAATAAGAGGTTGATTGCAGGGCGCATTTAATCGGCTTAGAGGGCAATGCAGGATGCAAAGAGGGGCAAAAATTTCAAATTTTAGGGCAAGAGGGCGGGAATTTAGGGCACCGGGGCACCGCACCCTGCTGTTCCGCCTAAGAGCAATCACTAGAGAAGTGACTTCTGAAGTTCTCCTTCCTGAGAAAATATAGAGAAGTCTAGGGAGAAGTGAGTGTGGCTGGATGAGAGACGAAGTTGGTGTAATGAGCTCTCATGTAAACCCTATTTTGGGAGAAAAGTGGGGTTTACAGGGGTATACATCATACAAATGATAAATTGATGCCGAATTACTGAAGAGTGAGATTGGGGTTCTACATGAGGGTTTTTTTAAAGTTGTCTTCAAACAGCAGTTTGAAAAATGGTGAAAATAAACCGATGTTCTCAATTCACTCTCTATACATACTATATACCCGCTTTCTTATTGGGCTTAAAAGTAAAAAAGGTTATAACCAAACTAGAACATAACTAAATTATTAAGAAACATGAAAACTTATGATATTTTCAGTAATAATGTATGAAAGAATTGGGTAAACTGAAATTTGTTATATCCAAACATTGATATATAATGAATATTGTTATAAAGAGGTTCATGGGTAGGCATTAGATATACAAAATAAATGGACAAAAAAAATAGTTTTTACTAAGTGCCTGTCACAATTTTTTGAAAAGCCAGTACTTGTAAAAAAGCATTTTCTCTGCCTGGGGGAATAGCATTCCACTCCTGTATGAGCGTGAGACGCAAATACCCACTTTTTCTATAAATAACACTAATGACTATGTATTAGCTAGCCAAAACTACATGTAAGTTAAAAAAAAAGTTGCAAAAAACAAGCTAACCGATAAGCAAAGTTTCAGAAGTGTAACTCCTATAGTTTAGAAGATATGGCAAAGTCATACTTTTTGACCTTTGACCTTGGGGTCAAGTTGAGGTCAAGGTCACACCAAAAGTAGCCCAATTTATTCTATATTCCAAGGGCCATCCAATAACCAAAGTTTCAGAAGTGCAGCTCCAATAGTTTACAAGATATGGCAAAATAATACTTTTTGACCTTTGACCTTGGGGTCATGTTGAGGTCGAGGTCACACCAAAAGTAGCCTAATATATTCTATATTCCAAGGGCCATCCAATAAGCAAAGTTTCAGAAGAGTAACTCCAATAGTTTAGAAGATATGGCAAAATCGTACTTTTTGACCTTGACCTTTGGGTCATGTTGAGGTTAAGGTCACACCAAAAGTAGTCCAATTTATTCTATATTCCAAGGGCCATCCAATAACCAAAGTTTCAGAAGTGTAGCTCCAACAGTTTAGATGATATGGCAATATAATACTTTTTGACCTTTGACCTTGGGGTCATGTTGAGGTCGAGGTCACACCAAAAGTAGCCTAATATATTCTTTATTCCAAGGACCATCCAATTAGCAAAGTTTCAGAAGTGTAACTCCAATAGTCTAGAAGATATGGCAATATCATACTTTTGACCTTGACCTTGGGGTCATGTTGAGGTCAAGGTCATCCCAAAAGTAGCACAATTTATTCTATATTCCAAGGGCCATCCAATAAGCAAAGCTTCAGAAGTGTTACTCGAATAGTTTAGGAGATATGGCAAAATGATACTTTTTGACCTTTGACCTTGGGGCCATGTTGAGGTCAAGGTCGCAAAAAAGTAGCCCACTGCCATCTACATACCATGTACTATTCACATGCAAAGTTTCAAGAGTGTAACTTCAGTGGTTGCAGAGGAGATCCATTTACAAGTAATGTGACGGACGGACAGACTGACGCCCACTCAACTCCGCTATGAAAACAATATACCGGATTTTTCTTCGAAAAAGTGGGTATAAAAAATTCAATTTGTCAGTATTTGCCACATGGTGAGTATTTTTCAGACCGGTAAAGGCCACTGGTAAATACCAGGGGTGAAATTTGCCACCCAACCTTGCCTGTCGCACTTTGTAACATGGCTCAACCTTGTGACCTTCACCTGTGACCTTGACTTAGCAGGGTTTATTTATGGTTCTGCACATCAGCTCACTGTGGGGTATATTTCACAAAAGTGTAATGAAAATCCTTCCAGGGGTAAAGGATATATGGAACGGGCACAAACTTCCAAGTTTCAAACTCATGACCTTGAGTTGGCATGGTTTATTAATGGGTTCTGCACATCAGCTCACCGAGGGGGATATTTGACGAAAGTTTAATGAAAATCCTTCCAGGGGTAAAGGAGTTATGGCACGGACACAAAATTCAAAGTTTCAAACTCGTGACCTTTAACTGTGACCTTGACCTTGAGTCGGCATGGTTGCACATCAGCTCATGGAGGGGGACATTTGACCAACATTTAATGAAAATCCTTTGAAGGGTAAAGGAGTTATGGAACGGACAAAAAATTCAAAGCTTTAAACTTGTGACCTTCCAATGTGACCTTAACCTGGTGTTGACATGATTCATTTATGGGCTCTGCACATGAGCTCACTGATGGGGATAATTGACCAAAGTTTAATGAAAATCCTTTGAAGGGTAAAGAAGATATGGAACGGACAAAAAATTCAAAGTTTTAAATGTGTGACTTTCAAATGTGACCTTGACCTTGAGTCAGCATGGTTCATTTATGGGTTCAGTACATCAGCTCACTGAGGGGGATATTTGACCAAAGTTTAATGAAAATCCTTTGAATGGAATGGACACAAAAATCAAACTTTTAAATACTTGACCTTCAAATGTGACCTAGACCTTGAGTCAGCATTGTTCATTTAAGGGTTCTGCACATCAGCTCACTGAGAAGAATATTTGACCAAAGTTTAATGAAAATCCTTCCAAAGGTAAAGGAGATAAGGTACGGACAAAAAATTTCAAGTTTCAAACTCGTGACCTTCAACTGTGACCTTGACCTTGAGTCGGCATGGTTTATCTATGGGTTCTGCAGATCAGCTCACTGAGACAAATAATTGACCAAAGTTTAATGAAAATCTATTAAAGGGTTTAGCAGATATGGAGCGGACAAGAAAGTGTTACGGACAGACAGAAGGACGAACAGACAAAGGCCATTCCTATGATCCCCGCTCCGCTTTGCGACGGGGGATTGATAACTAGCAATTACTTGGAGTATGACTGGAAAAGTTAAGATGGGAGACTCTCAAGAAAAGAACAAGAGACAGTAGGCTTATTTTATCGTACAATGGTCTTAAGGGTGCTGCCAGCATTCCAACCCTCCAGCTAGGTGCTGCAGAAATCATCACTGATAGGCATTTTAGATGCCTACTGCTAAAACGGACATTTACAAAGAATCCTGCTTTCCTTGGACAATTACCCAGCAGGCACATGTCGCTGGGACAACGTCAAAAAAACATTGATGCAATGTCATGACATTGTACAGACGTAGATTTGATGTTGCATAAATGTTATCACATTGTACCGACATCAATGTGACGTCACAATTATGTCATGTGTCTGCAGGGTAGAGATTTCCTCAACTGAAGGTGCTGCAGGTAGTGTAGCTTAGTTTACCTCTTTGGTGAGAAGTATGGACTAACTTCCCACATCATGTCCTAGTGAATGAATGCCATTTGAATGCCCTTCCCGATTTGATTATTTCGACAGCTGAAGGTGCTGATGATTGTGTAGCTAAATTTACCTCTTTGGTTAGTTTTGTTTGATTTGAGGTTTAACATCCCCGTCAACACTGTAAAGGTCATTTTGGAGACGTTGCTTCCAATTTTGTGGGACTTTTACCCAACATTGAGATGAAATGACATCTCAAGCCCTGTCGCCCAATGAAACCAATAGGGTTTATTAGCATGGACGGTCCACCTCCAACCGCGGTTCCTGGACAGGCTTAGATCCTCTAAGCGGTTTACCAGTACTAGTGTGCGGGCCGGATTCAGCTCTGCATGGAAGCATCATGCAGCCCATATATTTCTTCAAGCCCCTATGGGCGGGGCTAGGAACTAACTACCCACATTACAGGTCCTGGTGTGTGAATGTCATTTGACGTGTCACCAGTAACAATTCTGATTAACCAGTAACAATTCTGATTCTGATGTTATTAGTCGAAATGGTCGACCTAAACGCTCCCTATCAATCACTTAACACTGCTACATGTATCTGTTCAACTCAAAAGCTTAACGAGCTAAGATAGCAAAAGCACAGGCTGATCTCCGATAGACAAAATATATATAGGAGCTTTTTTCGTGACGTACTTTGGGTTCTAAAAATAGAACGGGAAAAGCCCTGGCCGTCATCTGTCATATTGCTTCAAAGGCAGTGGGACAGATAAAGTGTTAATTACAGAGTAAAACAGTGGAATTCTTTTAAACTTTTCAGGAATTTGAATGTAAGATAATGGGAGAAACAGCGATATGCTGCCAGGTGTGAAATTTTGCATTACGAAAATGATATATTGTACATATGACCCAACAGGGTCTCGCCCTCTCTCTCTTAGCGCACCAACAATTAGCAAGCGCAGGCAAATATAAATTACAGTTTGTCGTTAATTGACGCTAGGTCAACCGACATGTAGCGTGTCAAGAACGTCGTGTCTACATCAAACCAACTTCAAAGCGATGCATTGAACTTGACATTGCAACGCCGAAACGTCACTTCGTTGGCGTTGCTTAATAAAATGTCATTTGCCCAGTGCTCGGACCCATCAAGACTCACTGGGATTTGAACATTAAGTTCAAAACAAACGTAGAACACCCTTTCACAGCATAAGAATGTTAAACACTCCTTCGCAAGTGCAAGATTTTACAGTAAAATCTGGTAGATTTGTAGAGTGGTTCAACCTGACCAGTCCTTAGGTCTACATTAACCCATTTGGTACCGGAAACCCCAAAAGGGTTAAGTGACAAACGTGGCGTCTGATCAAGGCCTACACTGTTTGCAAAAAGTTTGGCCATTTTCCAAATAAATTTTGAAGAAAACACAACCTGACACCCCTAAATTTTGAAAATGACTCCTGCTATACAATACGGCTCAGCTATTTGAACCGTTTTTCTTTTTCATTCCGCGGACAACTTTTTAAATCCGCGTTTTTCTGCCATTGGTTTGAAGTAAACCACTCCGAGTGAAAATATTTTACTCCAAGTTATGCGCTCAATATTCCTAGGAAATTCCGCGGACCTCAGAGCTTACCTGTGATATTCGGAGTGTATGCGAGTATTTGCGAGTGGTGATTAATTTAATTGAACTTTGACAACAGGACGGTCATTTTTTTTCTCTGTATCAGAGGCCAATAATGGCGGTCGAAACCCGTCAAAATTTCGCTGACAGTTATCACCTTTGATTATTTGTTTCTCAATTGTCCGATAATACTTCACATTAAAACTATTAAAGAATGACAGACAAATGATTATGTTATATCAAAATAATTTTCTTTTTTTGAAAATATCAAAATTACATGGAGAAATTTTGAGTTTAAAAGAAGCCAATAATGGCGCCCGAAACCTGTTAAAATTTCGCTGACAGTTATCACCTTTGAATATTTGTTTCTCATTTGTCCGATTATACTTCAAATTAAAATTATTAAAGAATGAAAGACAAATGATTATATTATATCAAAATAATTTTCTTTTTTTGAAAATATCAAAATTACATGGAGAAATTTTGAGTTAAAAATGACCCATTTTGCACTATTGTCTGAAGGGAAGCTTGCCGGTTGATTGACAGTTTACTAAAAGAGACAACTCTAACTGACTTTCTCTGTATCAGAGGCCAATAATGGCGGACGAAACCGGTCAAAATTTCGCTTATAGTTATCACCTTTGATTATTTGTTTCTCAATTGTCCGATAATACTTCACATTATAATTATTAAAGAATGAAAGACAAATGATTATATTATATCAAAATAATTTTCTTTTTTGAAAATATCAAAATTACATGGAGAAATCTTTAGCCTAAAAGAAGCCAATAATGGCGTCCGAAACCAGTTAAAATTAATATCAAAATAACATGGAGAAATTTTGAGTTCAAAATGACCGATTTTGCAGTATTGTCTGAAGGGAAGCTTGCCGGTTGATTGACAGTTTACTATGAGAGACAACTCTAACTGACTGCAGACAGCGAACACATATTACGCAATACGACGTTATCACGGGGATTCTTACAATAACCTGATTAACATTTCTAAGGTAATCACATCGAATTTAACCATCATTTTATAATGTTCAACATGCTTTCAATTACAGACTTGAAAGCGTTGTATGTACTCGTCATGCACAACTGATTCCCTTGTTTGAAATCACTGTACAGTTTCACACCCTGGGTAATTAGTGATTACCTCTTTGTTGACTTTTGACATCGTTTACACTACAATAACTATCAGTGATATATATATTAGCTTATAATTATATATAGATATATATGATAGTAAAAGAACATTAAATAAACAAAAAAAATGCCCAGGTATTTCGTCAAATTCCTCCGAGTATTTCAGCATAACCTCGCGAGAAAATATTGCCTCCAGGTACGCTATTACGACTCGGAATAATTTCGAAAAACTTCACGTACCGCATACTTAGCGCGGACCTTGCGAGTGTTTTCGAGGAGTGTCCACCGAATATATACATCTACTCGGAACAATTCCGAACGTTTTGGAAATTGCTCAAAACGCCGAGATTCGGAATAAAGAGTTTTTTTGTTCTTATACCTGAGCCGTACTGTATATAAAGAGGAAGATTCCATTTGGTGCAAAAAGGGTTATGGGCTTCTTGGATACAGGGATCAGTCAAACCATCTCAACGGTCACTTGCCATTGAAGTGAGTTGGAGTGGTTGTCGACGGCATGACATCGAGCCAACATTGACTCGACGCCCGTCTGTAAGTCCACTCATTGGTTGTTGTTGTTTGTTCGTCTGTTAGTAAATCATTCAGTCAGTCAGTCTGTGTGTCGTCTGTCTGTCTACTGTCAGTTGATCAGTCAAACTGTCAGTTGATCAGTCAAACCCCTCTCTCTCTCTGTCTCTCTCATGCCAATGGTCATGTGACAATGAAGAGAGTTGGAGTGGGTGTCGACGGCATGACATCGAACCAACATTGACTCAACGCCCCTCCGTCAGTCCACTCATTAGTTTATTTCGACTGTCAGTATGGTTCATTTAAATTGCACATGTAGACAGACAGATAGATAGTAAAACAAAGTTACGTAAAAACTTATTTCGCGAATAACAGTATCTCAAGCCATTGACATGGGTCATTCACGCAAAGATTTTCATCAATTCAAAACAGATTTAGGATAAATGAATTTCGATAATGAAAGTAAAACATTTTTCCTTCTCGAGGCATTATTTCAATGAAAACGGGTATATTTTCTCTCAAAATGTCTGAATATTGTTAGCATTTTAAGTTCCGCCAATACATTTGAATGGCGATGGCCGTTTCAATTAACGGCCAGTACTTTGCGCATGCGCAAGAATGACATCATAAACGGAATTCCTAAAACCTCCTATTCACCTTATTTGCATTATCTGCTGGTTCCTAGTCTGAAGGTTATTAGTGTTGGAAAAACAGGTAAACAGACCCCCTCAGGGGGTCTGGTTACCTGTTTTTCCAATATTGACAATGTGCAAGCTGGGAGCCAGCAAATAATGCAAATATGGTGTATACATGCAAATTAAGTGATTAAAAAATCGGGCCTAAACGACCCACCAATTTAGCCTTAACGACCCACCTCCGAAATTGGACCGAAACAACCCACCCTCAAAATTTGGCCGAAACGACCTGAGGATCAAAACGATTCGGGAGATAAGGGCTGTCGTGCGGGGGACGGAAGATGTGTTTGGAAATCGGGATATTCCGACGAAATGGGGAGATATCACATGTATTTCATTAAAGGATGGTTTATCTTTCCTCTCAAAAACCTTGATACTGCCCCCTGGCAGGGGGCCTGTGGGTACTGTACCTCGGCGAGTACTAGAACTGTCTGAATCACAGACAATTAGTCTCTTAGGTACACACTTTAAACATAATCCCGTAAATATACCTGCTTGTCTGGTCTAATGCGCTTTGTATCTACTTTACTGTCTCCCGAAGGCCCATCACTCCCTCCTTCTACTTTTATTGTTCTTTTTCTTTTCTTTTTTTCCTCACTTGCGTCTTGCATTTTCGCGACTTTTACGAAATTTTAGGGGCTAAAATCAAGACAGCAGGCACAGACCGCATGCACAGACCGGACAAATTAACTAAAATCCGGTACCACATACAATAAACATGTAATCTTTAATTACTTCCCTTGAATTATAAATTACCCGTATTTTGAATATAGTTATTACAATAAAGGACTGTATTTCGAGCATTTATTGATACTTTTTCCTCTTTCATTTGTGTTTAGATGTAAAATCTTTTGTATATACAACAAAATAATTAAGCACAAGTCTTCGTGAGTATGAGTGAGATCGGACCGACGTTAAATAATGCAAGGTGCGGTGCTAAATCACGGAACAGAAAGTAAAATAGCCAGACCTCGCCCATCTTCTATTTGTTTGTTTCATTTGATTTTTAACGTCCCCGTCAGCACTTTATAGACCATTTTGGAGACGTTGCTTCCAGATTTGTGGGACTTTTACCCGACAATGAGATGAAATGACATCTAAAGCCTTGTCGCCCAATAAAACCAATAGGGTTTATATAAGCATGGACGATCCAACTCGCACCGCTTTGCTTGTGCAGGCTTAGATCCTCTAAGCGGTTTACCAGTACTCGTGTGCGGCCGGATTCAGCTCTGCGTGGAAGCATCGTACAGCCCAATTCGGTGCCTGGAGAAAAAAATTGGTCTGCATGGTGCTTCCACGTAGTGCTGTAACCCACTGCACACGAGTACTTGTGAACCGCTTAGAAGGTCTAGATCTAATACATTCTATAAATAAGCAAGGACTGGGCGTGCATGTTTTCTGGGCCATACTAGATATATAATTTCGGCCAAATAGGCCTCATCAGTGACCCTCAAATATTTTCTAAGCCTGTCGAGAAAGAGTGGTGCTAATTGGACCGTTCATTCATATAAAACGTATTGATTTCATTGGGCGGCAGGATTTGAGATGCCATTTCATCTCAATATCCGGTTAAAGTTTATAAAAATTGGAAGCAGCGTCACCAAAATGACCTAATTAGGCGTGAGGGAGACACAGACCATATATTTTCTTCTATTATTTGTTTACGCGCCATCAGCCTTTCATTTGAATGCCATATATACAAGTGACGAATCACTGTCTTTTGATGTATCACCAGTGGTTAGTGTATTTGCTAGAGGCCATCGGTTCGATTTTCGGCAGCGGTAATAAACTTGCGGTGTCCGAACAAGGTCCATTGGCATCATTTTTAGGGATGAATGCCACAAGTGCACAGTCCTTTGGATTGGGACGTTAAATGAGGACCCCCCCGACTCCCCCCCCCCCCCCCCCCCCCCCCCCCCGAGAGAACCATCCCCTGTGCAGGTTAAAGATCCCTACTGTAATTACACGCAGCCCCCGCCCATCGGGGCTTGAATAAATAGATTGGCTGCATGATGCTTCCACGCAGAGCTGAAAACTGACCGCACACGAGTACTGGTAAACCTCTTAGAGGACATAAGGCTGCCCAGGCAAAGTGGTGCGAATCGCCCGTCCATGATTACAAACCCTATTGGTTTCATTGGGCGACAGGGCTTGAGATGTCATTTCATCTCGATGTCGGGTAAAAGTCCTACAAAATTGGAAGCAACGCCTCCAAAATGACCTATATACAATACAGATATTTAGAGGCCTTCATAATCCATTTATAGCACTATTTAACGACACTACAGCTGGTGGTCTGGGAATGTGTGGCGGCCGTAAAAAGTCTCCCTGCCCTACATTATAGTGTAGTTCATATTTTCTTGTCCTTTGGCATCATTGATTCCAATGTGGAATCTTGAAAATATTTGAGGGTCACAGATGAGGCCTAAATGGCCGAAACTAGCTAGTCTGGCCCAGAAAACATGTACACTTCATATTTTTTAGTTCTGTGGTGTATTACTTGTCCAAAGGATAACACATTTCTAGAACATATTTGTTGTGTGAATTTAAATGTAAATTTAAAGCTGTATTAATGCCTTCGACCATTTATATCACCTATAATGAATTTCCCCTCGTTGGTCCCATTAACAGTGAATGTGACGCCACATGAGCCACGTGAGAAGTATGCCGAGGCATCTAGCTTTATCGCCTAGAGAACGAATTTCGGATATTCAGAGGATGAGATGATGAAATTTAACACAACGTTCAAGGACTTTGCGAATTTATTGGCCATTTACATCCCTTATATGACTTTTCCCCCACTGTAGGCCCCCGTGTAAGGGAATGTGACGCAATCGTACACATTTTAAGAGTGTGCATAGGTATCAGGCAAACATGTTGAACATAATGGATGACAGGTATTTAGAGGCTTGGGTGCCGAAATTCACATATACATGTTAAACGTGCATTTTGAACGATTTTAATTAGTTAAATGGAATTTCCCTTCTTTGGGCCCCATACAAAAGAATGTGACGCTTCTTGACCTATTGTATGATTATGCACTGACATCATTCTAAATGATAAACATATTATATGAAAGATATTTACAGGTCGGGGTTCCGAAGTATAATCAATCTTGAACGGTATGTGATATTTGTTATCATCTTTGTGTCACTTGTATAATTGTCCCCTACTGGGCCCCATATATGGGGGAATGTGACGCGAATCATACCCTCTGAAGAATATGCCTATTCCCATCAGCTGCATGTTTAACTTTATATAATATAGATATTTGGAGGTTTTGGTGTGTGAATTTTAATGTAATTGTTGAACTGTATTGATTACTTCGACCATTTGCACCACTTATAATGAATTTCACCTCGTTGGGCCCCTTAACAGGGAAAGTGACGCCATTTGAGCCCTATGAGTAGTATGATGAGGCATTTAGCTTTATCGCTGACAGAACGAATTACAGATATTTAGAGGCTGAGAGGCTGAAACTCAACAAAACATGCAAGGACTTTGCGAATGTATTGGCCATTTACACCCCTAACATGGCTTTCCCCACTGTAGGGCCACCTTTGTAAGGGAATGTGACGCAAATGGACCCGTATGAAAAGTATGCAGAGGCATCAGGCAACATGTTAAACATAATGGGGGACTGGTTTTTAGGAGGCGGGGTTGCTGAAATTAAACCCACTTGTTAAACTTGTATTTTTTAACGATTTTAAGTACCTACATTGAATTTCCCTCTTCGGGGCCCATACTAGGGAACGTGAAGCTACTTCCCCAATATACGATTGTACCCTGACATCAGTGTATATGTTAAACATAAACATGATAAATGAAAGATATTAAGAGGCTGCGGTTCCGAAATAGTTTCAAAATTGAACGATATGTGAAATGGGTTATCATTTTGGAGTCACTCGCATAATTGTCCCCCTATTGGGCCCCATGTCAGGGAATGTGACGCAAATCATACCCTCTAGGCAACTAGGAACATGTTTAACCTAATACAATATAGATATTTAGAGGCTTTGATGTGTGAATTTTAATGTAAATGTAGAGGCTGTATTATTTACTCCGAACATTTACACCACCTATATTGATTTTCCCCTCGTTGGTCCCCTTAACAGGGAATGTGACGCAACTTGATCCCTATGAATAGTATGCCGAGTCATTAAGCTTTATCGCTGACAGAACGAAATGCAGATATTTAGAGGCTGAGAGGCTGAAAATCGAACCCTACGTGTTAAACTTAGCGTTTTTAACGATTTTCAGCACTGAATTTCCCCTCTTTGGGCCCCATACTAGGGAATGTGACGCTTCTTCACCCAATGTACGATTTTGCTCTGACATCAGTCTATATGGTAAACTTGATAAAAGAAAGATATTAAGAGGCTGCGGTTCCGAAATAGTTTCAAAATTGAACGATATGTGAAATGGGTTATCATTTTGGAGTCACTCGCATAATTGTCCCCCTATTGGGCCCCATGTCAGGGAATGTGACGCAAATCATACCCTCTCAGGATTTTGTCTAGGCAACTAGAAACATGTTTAACCTAATACAATATAGATATTTTAGAGGCTTTGATGTGTGAATTTTAATGTAAATGTAGAGGCTGTATTATTTACTCCGAACATTTACACCACCTGTATTGATTTTCCCCTCGTTGGTCCTCTTAACAGGGAATGTGACGCAACTTGATCCCTATGAATAGTATGCCGAGTCATTAAGCTTTATCGCTGACAGAACGAAATGCAGATATTTAGAGGCTGAGAGGCTGAAAATCGAACCCACGTGTTAAACTTGCGTTTTTAACGATTTTCAGCACTTACACTGATTTTCCCCTCTTTGGGCCCCATACTAAGGAATGTGACGCTACTTCACCCAATGTACGATTTTGCTCTGACATCAGTCTATATGGTAAACATGATAAATGAAAGATATTAAGAGGCTGCGGTTCCGAAATAGTTTCAAAATTGAACGATATGTGAAATGGGTTATCATTTTGGAGTCACTCGCATAATTGTCCCCCTATTGGGCCCCATATCAGGGAATGTGACGCAAATCATACCCTCTCAGCATTTTGTCTAGGCAACTAGGAACATGTTTAATCTAATGCAATATAGATATTTAGAGGCTATGATGTGTGAATTTTAATGTAAATGTAGAGGCTGTATTATTTACTCCGAACATTTACACCACCTATATTGATTTTTCCCTCGTTGGTCCCCTTAACAGGGAATGTGACGCAACTTGATCCCTATGAATAGTATGCCGAGTCATTAAGCTTTATCGCTGACAGAACGAAATGCAGATATTTAGAGGCTGAGAGGCTGAAAATCGAACCCACGTGTTAAACTTGCGTTTTTAACGATTTTCAGCACTTACACTGAATTTCCCCTCTTTGGGCCCCATACTAGGGAATGTGACGCTACTTCACCCAATGTACGATTTTGCTCTGACATCAGTCTATATGTTAAACATGATAAATGAAAGATATTAAGAGGCTGCGGTTCCGAAATAGTTTCAAAATTGAACGGTATGTGAAATGGGTTATCATTTTGGAGTCACTCGCATAATTGTCCCCCTATTGGGCCCCATGTCAGGGAATGTGACGCAAATCATACCCTCTCAGGATTTTGTCTAGGCAACTAGGAACATGTTTAACCTAATACAATATAGATATTTAGAGGCTTTGATGTGTGAATTTTAATGTACATGTAGAGGCTGTATTATTTACTCCGAACATTTACACCACCTGTATTGATTTTCCCCTCGTTGGTCCCCTTAACAGGGAATGTGACGCAACTTGATCCCTATGAATAGTATGCCGAGTCATTTAGCTTTATCGCTGACAGAACGAAATGCAGATATTTAGAGGCTAAGAGGCTGAAAATCGAACCCACGTGTTAAACTTGTGTTTATAACGATTTTCAGCACTTACACTGATTTTCCCCTCTTTGGGCCCCATACTAAGGAATGTGACGCTACTTCACCCAATGTACGATTTTGCTCTGACATCAGTCTATATGGTAAACATGATAAATGAAAGATATTAAGAGGCTGCGGTTCCGAAATAGTTTCAAAATTGAACGATATGTGAAATGGGTTATCATTTTGGAGTCACTCGCATAATTGTCCCCCTATTGGGCCCCATATCAGGGAATGTGACGCAAATCATACCCTCTCAGGATTTTGTTTAGGCAACTAGGAACATGTTTAACCTAATACAATATAGATATTTAGAGGCTTTGATGTGTGAATTTTAATGTAAATGTAGAGGCTGTATTATTTACTCCGAACATTTACACCACCTATATTGATTTTCCCCTCGTTGGTCCCCTTAACAGGGAATGTGACGCAACTTGATCCCTATGAATAGTATGCCGAGTCATTAAGCTTTATCGCTGACAGAACGAAATGCAGATATTTAGAGGCTGAGAGGCTGAAAATCGAACCCACGTGTTTAACTTGCGTTTTTATCGATTTTCAGCACTTACACTGAATTTCCCCTCTTTGGGCCCCATACTAGGGAATGTGACGCTACTTCACCCAATGTACGATTTTGCTCTGACATCAGTCTATATGGTAAACATGATAAATGAAAGATATTAAAAGGCTGCGGTTCCGAAATAGTTTCAAAATTGAACGATATGTGAAATGGGTTATCATTTTGGAGTCACTCGCATAATTGTCCCCCTATTGGGCCCCATGTCAGGGAATGTGACGCAAATCATACCCTCTCAGGATTTTGTCTAGGCAACTAGGAACATGTTTAACCTAATACAATATAGATATTTAGAGGCTTTGATGTGTGAATTTTAATGTAAATGTAGAGGCTGTATTATTTACTCCGAACATTTACACCACCTGTATTGATTTTCCCCTCGTTGGTCCCCTTAACAGGGAATGTGACGCAACTTGATCCCTATGAATAGTATGCCGAGTCATTTAGCTTTATCGCTGACAGAACGAAATGCAGATATTTAGAGGCTGAGAGGCTGAAAATCGAACCCACGTGTTAAACTTGCGTTTATAACGATTTTCAGCACTTACACTGATTTTCCCCTCTTTGGGCCCCATACTAGGGAATGTGACGCTACTTCACCCAATGTACGATTTTGCTCTGACATCAGTCTATATGGTAAACATGATAAATGAAAGATATTAAGAGGCTGCGGTTCCGAAATAGTTTCAAAATTGAACGATATGTGAAATGGGTTATCATTTTGGAGTCACTCGCATAATTGTCCCCCTATTGGGCCCCATATCAAGGAATGTGACGCAAATCATACCCTCTCAGCATTTTGTCTAGGCAACTAGGAACATGTTTAACCTAATACAATATAGATATTTAGAGGCTTTGATGTGTGAATTTTAATGTAAATGTAGAGGCTGTATTATTTACTCCGAACATTTACACCACCTATATTGATTTTCCCCTCGTTGGTCCCCTTAACAGGGAATGTGACGCAACTTGATCCCTATGAATAGTATGCCGAGTCATTAAGCTTTATCGCTGACAGAACGAAATGCAGATATTTAGAGGCTGAGAGGCTGAAAATCGAACCCACGTGTTAAACTTGCGTTTTTAACGATTTTCAGCACTTACACTGAATTTCCCCTCTTTGGGCCCCATACTAGGGAATGTGACGCTACTTCACCCAATGTACGATTTTGCTCTGACATCAGTCTATATGGTAAACTTGATAAATGAAAGATATTAAGAGGCTGCGGTTCCGAAATACTTTCAAAATTGAACGATATGTGAAATGGGTTATCATTTTGGAGTCACTCGCATAATTGTCCCCCTATTGGGCCCCATGTCAGGGAATGTGACGCAAATCATACCCTCTCAGGATTTTGTCTAGGCAACTAGGAACATGTTTAACCTAATACAATATAGATATTTAGAGGCTTTGATGTGTGAATTTTAATGTAAATGTAGAGGCTGTATTATTTACTCCGAACATTTACACCACCTGTATTGATTTTCCCCTCGTTGGTCCCCTTAACAGGGAATGTGACGCAACTTGATCCCTATGAATAGTATGCCGAGTCATTTAGCTTTATCGCTGACAGAACGAAATGCAGATATTTAGAGGCTGAGAGGCTGAAAATCGAACCCACGTGTTAAACTTGCGTTTATAACGATTTTCAGCACTTACACTGATTTTCCCCTCTTTGGGCCCCATACTAGGGAATGTGACGCTACTTCACCCAATGTACGATTTTGCTCTGACATCAGTCTATATGGTAAACATGATAAATGAAAGATATTAAGAGGCTGCGGTTCCGAAATAGTTTCAAAATTGAACGATATGTGAAATGGGTTATCATTTTGGAGTCACTCGCATAATTGTCCCCCTATTGGGCCCCATATCAGGGAATGTGACGCAAATCATACCCTCTCAGCATTTTGTCTAGGCAACTAGGACAATGTTTAACCTAATGCAATATAGATATTTAGAGGCTATGATGTGTAAATTTTAATGTAAATGTAGAGGCTGTATTATTTACTCCGAATATTTACACCACCTATATTGATTTTCCCCTCGTTGGTCCCCTTAACACGGAATGTGACGCAACTTGATCCCTATGAATAGTATGCCGAGTCATTAAGCTTTATCGCTGACAGAACGAAATGCAGATATTTAGAGGCTGAGAGGCTGAAAATCGAACCCACGTGTTAAACTTGCGTTTATAACGATTTTCAGCACTTACACTGAATCTCCCCTCTTTGGGCCCCATACTAGGGAATGTGACGCTACTTCACCCAATGTACGATTTTGCTCTGACATCAGTCTATATGTTAAACATGATAAATGAAAGATATTAAGAGGCTGCGGTTCCGAAATAGTTTCAAAATTGAACGGTATGTGAAATTGGTTATCATTTTGGAGTCACTGGCATAATTGTCCCCATATTGGGCCCCATGTCAGGGAATGTGACGCAAATCATACCCTCTCAGGATTTTGTCTAGGCAACTAGGAACATGTTTAACCTAATACAATATAGATATTTAGAGGCTTTGATGTGTGAATTTTAATGTAAATGTAGAGGCTGTATTATTTACTCCGAACATTTACACCACCTGTATTGATTTTCCCCTCGTTGGTCCCCTTAACAGGGAATGTGACGCAACTTGATCTCTATGAATAGTATGCCGAGTCATTAAGCTTTATCGCTGACAGAACGAAATGCAGATATTTAGAGGCTGAGAGGCTGAAAATCGAACCCACGTGTTAAACTTGCGTTTTTAACGATTTTCAGCACTTACACTGATTTTCCCCTCTTTGGGCCCCATACTAGGGAATGTGACGCTACTTCACCCAATGTACGATTTTGCTCTGACATCAGTCTATATGGTAAACATGATAAATGAAAGATATTAAGAGGCTGCGGTTCCGAAATAGTTTCCAAATTGAACGATATGTGAAATGGGTTATCATTTTGGAGTCACTCGCATAATTGTCCCCCTATTGGGCCCCATGTCAGGGAATGTGACGCAAATCATACCCTCTCAGGATTTTGTCTAGGCAACTAGGAACATGTTTAACCTAATACAATATAGATATTTAGAGGCTTTGATGTGTGAATTTTAATGTACATGTAGAGGCTGTATTATTTACTCCGAACATTTACACCACCTGTATTGATTTTCCCCTCGTTGGTCCCCTTAACAGGGAATGTGACGCAACTTGATCCCTATGAATAGTATGCCGAGTCATTTAGCTTTATCGCTGACAGAACGAAATGCAGATATTTAGAGGCTGAGAGGCTGAAAATCGAACCCACGTGTTAAACTTGCGTTTATAACGATTTTCAGCACTTACACTGATTTTCCCCTCTTTGGGCCCCATACTAAGGAATGTGACGCTACTTCACCCAATGTACGATTTTGCTCTGACATCAGTCTATATGGTAAACATGATAAATGAAAGATATTAAGAGGCTGCGGTTCCGAAATAGTTTCAAAATTGAACGATATGTGAAATGGGTTATCATTTTGGAGTCACTCGCATAATTGTCCCCCTATTGGGCCCCATATCAGGGAATGTGACGCAAATCATACCCTCTCAGGATTTTGTTTAGGCAACTAGGAACATGTTTAACCTAATACAATATAGATATTTAGAGGCTTTGATGTGTGAATTTTAATGTAAATGTAGAGGCTGTATTATTTACTCCGAACATTTACACCACCTATATTGATTTTCCCCTCGTTGGTCCCCTTAACAGGGAATGTGACGCAACTTGATCCCTATGAATAGTATGCCGAGTCATTAAGCTTTATCGCTGACAGAACGAAATGCAGATATTTAGAGGCTGAGAGGCTGAAAATCGAACCCACGTGTTTAACTTGCGTTTTTATCGATTTTCAGCACTTACACTGAATTTCCCCTCTTTGGGCCCCATACTAGGGAATGTGACGCTACTTCACCCAATGTACGATTTTGCTCTGACATCAGTCTATATGGTAAACATGATAAATGAAAGATATTAAAAGGCTGCGGTTCCGAAATAGTTTCAAAATTGAACGATATGTGAAATGGGTTATCATTTTGGAGTCACTCGCATAATTGTCCCCCTATTGGGCCCCATGTCAGGGAATGTGACGCAAATCATACCCTCTCAGGATTTTGTCTAGGCAACTAGGAACATGTTTAACCTAATACAATATAGATATTTAGAGGCTTTGATGTGTGAATTTTAATGTAAATGTAGAGGCTGTATTATTTACTCCGAACATTTACACCACCTGTATTGATTTTCCCCTCGTTGGTCCCCTTAACAGGGAATGTGACGCAACTTGATCCCTATGAATAGTATGCCGAGTCATTTAGCTTTATCGCTGACAGAACGAAATGCAGATATTTAGAGGCTGAGAGGCTGAAAATCGAACCCACGTGTTAAACTTGCGTTTATAACGATTTTCAGCACTTACACTGATTTTCCCCTCTTTGGGCCCCATACTAGGGAATGTGACGCTACTTCACCCAATGTACGATTTTGCTCTGACATCAGTCTATATGGTAAACATGATAAATGAAAGATATTAAGAGGCTGCGGTTCCGAAATAGTTTCAAAATTGAACGATATGTGAAATGGGTTATCATTTTGGAGTCACTCGCATAATTGTCCCCCTATTGGGCCCCATATCAAGGAATGTGACGCAAATCATACCCTCTCAGCATTTTGTCTAGGCAACTAGGAACATGTTTAACCTAATACAATATAGATATTTAGGGGCTTTGATGTGTGAATTTTAATGTAAATGTAGAGGCTGTATTATTTACTCCGAACATTTACACCACCTATATTGATTTTCCCCTCGTTGGTCCCCTTAACAGGGAATGTGACGCAACTTGATCCCTATGAATAGTATGCCGAGTCATTAAGCTTTATCGCTGACAGAACGAAATGCAGATATTTAGAGGCTGAGAGGCTGAAAATCGAACCCACGTGTTAAACTTGCGTTTTTAACGATTTTCAGCACTTACACTGAATTTCCCCTCTTTGGGCCCCATACTAGGGAATGTGACGCTACTTCACCCAATGTACGATTTTGCTCTGACATCAGTCTATATGGTAAACTTGATAAATGAAAGATATTAAGAGGCTGCGGTTCCGAAATACTTTCAAAATTGAACGATATGTGAAATGGGTTATCATTTTGGAGTCACTCGCATAATTGTCCCCCTATTGGGCCCCATGTCAGGGAATGTGACGCAAATCATACCCTCTCAGGATTTTGTCTAGGCAACTAGGAACATGTTTAACCTAATACAATATAGATATTTAGAGGCTTTGATGTGTGAATTTTAATGTAAATGTAGAGGCTGTATTATTTACTCCGAACATTTACACCACCTGTATTGATTTTCCCCTCGTTGGTCCCCTTAACAGGGAATGTGACGCAACTTGATCCCTATGAATAGTATGCCGAGTCATTTAGCTTTATCGCTGACAGAACGAAATGCAGATATTTAGAGGCTGAGAGGCTGAAAATCGAACCCACGTGTTAAACTTGCGTTTATAACGATTTTCAGCACTTACACTGATTTTCCCCTCTTTGGGCCCCATACTAGGGAATGTGACGCTACTTCACCCAATGTTCGATTTTGCTCTGACATCAGTCTATATGGTAAACATGATAAATGAAAGATATTAAGAGGCTGCGGTTCCGAAATAGTTTCAAAATTGAACGATATGTGAAATGGGTTATCATTTTGGAGTCACTCGCATAATTGTCCCCCTATTGGGCCCCATATCAGGGAATGTGACGCAAATCATACCCTCTCAGCATTTTGTCTAGGCAACTAGGACAATGTTTAACCTAATGCAATATAGATATTTAGAGGCTATGATGTGTAAATTTTAATGTAAATGTAGAGGCTGTATTATTTACTCCGAATATTTACACCACCTATATTGATTTTCCCCTCGTTGGTCCCCTTAACAGGGAATGTGACGCAACTTGATCCCTATGAATAGTATGCCGAGTCATTAAGCTTTATCGCTGACAGAACGAAATGCAGATATTTAGAGGCTGAGAGGCTGAAAATCGAACCCACGTGTTAAACTTGCGTTTTTAACGATTTTCAGCACTTACACTGAATCTCCCCTCTTTGGGCCCCATACTAGGGAATGTGACGCTACTTCACCCAATGTACGATTTTGCTCTGACATCAGTCTATATGTTAAACATGATAAATGAAAGATATTAAGAGGCTGCGGTTCCGAAATAGTTTCAAAATTGAACGGTATGTGAAATGGGTTATCATTTTGGAGTCACTCGCATAATTGTCCCCATATTGGGCCCCATGTCAGGGAATGTGACGCAAATCATACCCTCTCAGGATTTTGTCTAGGCAACTAGGAACATGTTTAACCTAATACAATATAGATATTTAGAGGCTTTGATGTGTGAATTTTAATGTAAATGTAGAGGCTGTATTATTTACTCCGAACATTTACACCACCTGTATTGATTTTCCCCTCGTTGGTCCCCTTAACAGGGAATGTGACGCAACTTGATCTCTATGAATAGTATGCCGAGTCATTAAGCTTTATCGCTGACAGAACGAAATGCAGATATTTAGAGGCTGAGAGGCTGAAAATCGAACCCACGTGTTAAACTTGCGTTTTTAACGATTTTCAGCACTTACACTGATTTTCCCCTCTTTGGGCCCCATACTAGGGAATGTGACGCTACTTCACCCAATGTACGATTTTGCTCTGACATCAGTCTATATGGTAAACATGATAAATGAAAGATATTAAGAGGCTGCGGTTCCGAAATAGTTTCCAAATTGAACGATATGTGAAATGGGTTATCATTTTGGAGTCACTCGCATAATTGTCCCCCTATTGGGCCCCATGTCAGGGAATGTGACGCAAATCATACCCTCTCAGGATTTTGTCTAGGCAACTAGGAACATGTTTAACCTAATACAATATAGATATTTAGAGGCTTTGATGTGTGAATTTTAATGTACATGTAGAGGCTGTATTATTTACTCCGAACATTTACACCACCTGTATTGATTTTCCCCTCGTTGGTCCCCTTAACAGGGAATGTGACGCAACTTGATCCCTATGAATAGTATGCCGAGTCATTTAGCTTTATCGCTGACAGAACGAAATGCAGATATTTAGAGGCTGAGAGGCTGAAAATCGAACCCACGTGTTAAACTTGCGTTTATAACGATTTTCAGCACTTACACTGATTTTCCCCTCTTTGGGCCCCATACTAAGGAATGTGACGCTACTTCACCCAATGTACGATTTTGCTCTGACATCAGTCTATATGGTAAACATGATAAATGAAAGATATTAAGAGGCTGCGGTTCCGAAATAGTTTCAAAATTGAACGATATGTGAAATGGGTTATCATTTTGGAGTCACTCGCATAATTGTCCCCCTATTGGGCCCCATATCAGGGAATGTGACGCAAATCATACCCTTTCAGGATTTTGTCTAGGCAACTAGGAACATGTTTAACCTAATACAATATAGATATTTAGAGGCTTTGATGTGTGAATTTTAATGTAAATGTAGAGGCTGTATTATTTACTCCGAACATTTACACCACCTATATTGATTTTCCCCTCGTTGGTCGCCTTAACAGGGAATGTGACGCAATTTGATCCCTATGAATAGTATGCCGAGTCATTAAGCTTTATCGCTGACAGAACGAAATGCAGATATTTAGAGGCTGAGAGGCTGAAAATCGAACCCACGTGTTTAACTTGCGTTTTTATCGATTTTCAGCACTTACACTGAATTTCCCCTCTTTGGGCCCCATACTAGGGAATGTGACGCTACTTCACCCAATGTACGATTTTGCTCTGACATCAGTCTATATGGTAAACATGATAAATGAAAGATATTAAAAGGCTGCGGTTCCGAAATAGTTTCAAAATTGAACGATATGTGAAATGGGTTATCATTTTGGAGTCACTCGCATAATTGTCCCCCTATTGGGCCCCATGTCAGGGAATGTGACGCAAATCATACCCTCTCAGGATTTTGTCTAGGCAACTAGGAACATGTTTAACCTAATACAATATAGATATTTAGAGGCTTTGATGTGTGAATTTTAATGTAAATGTAGAGGCTGTATTATTTACTCCGAACATTTACACCACCTGTATTGATTTTCCCCTCGTTGGTCCCCTTAACAGGGAATGTGACGCAACTTGATCCCTATGAATAGTATGCCGAGTCATTTAGCTTTATCGCTGACAGAACGAAATGCAGATATTTAGAGGCTGAGAGGCTGAAAATCGAACCCACGTGTTAAACTTGCGTTTATAACGATTTTCAGCACTTACACTGATTTTCCCCTCTTTGGGCCCCATACTAGGGAAAGTGACGCTACTTCACCCAATGTACGATTTTGCTCTGACATCAGTCTATATGGTAAACATGATAAATGAAAGATATTAAGAGGCTGCGGTTCCGAAATAGTTTCAAAATTGAACGATATGTGAAATGGGTTATCATTTTGGAGTCACTCGCATAATTGTCCCCCTATTGGGCCCCATATCAAGGAATGTGACGCAAATCATACCCTCTCAGCATTTTGTCTAGGCAACTAGGAACATGTTTAACCTAATACAATATAGATATTTAGAGGCTTTGATGTGTGAATTTTAATGTAAATGTAGAGGCTGTATTATTTACTCCGAACATTTACACCACCTATATTGATTTTCCCCTCGTTGGTCCCCTTAACAGGGAATGTGACGCAACTTGATCCCTATGAATAGTATGCCGAGTCATTAAGCTTTATCGCTGACAGAACGAAATGCAGATATTTAGAGGCTGAGAGGCTGAAAATCGAATCCACGTGTTAAACTTGCGTTTTTAACGATTTTCAGCACTTACACTGAATTTCCCCTCTTTGGGCCCCATACTAGGGAATGTGACGCTACTTCACCCAATGTACGATTTTGCTCTGACATCAGTCTATATGGTAAACTTGATAAATGAAAGATATTAAGAGGCTGCGGTTCCGAAATAGTTTCAAAATTGAACGATATGTGAAATGGGTTATCATTTTGGAGTCACTCGCATAATTGTCCCCCTATTGGGCCCCATGTCAGGGAATGTGACGCAAATCATACCCTCTCAGGATTTTGTCTAGGCAACTAGGAACATGTTTAACCTAATACAATATAGATATTTAGAGGCTTTGATGTGTGAATTTTAATGTAAATGTAGAGGCTGTATTATTTACTCCGAACATTTACACCACCTGTATTGATTTTCCCCTCGTTGGTCCCCTTAACAGGGAATGTGACGCAACTTGATCCCTATGAATAGTATGCCGAGTCATTTAGCTTTATCGCTGACAGAACGAAATGCAGATATTTAGAGGCTGAGAGGCTGAAAATCGAACCCACGTGTTAAACTTGCGTTTATAACGATTTTCAGCACTTACACTGATTTTCCCCTCTTTGGGCCCCATACTAGGGAAAGTGACGCTACTTCACCCAATGTACGATTTTGCTCTGACATCAGTCTATATGGTAAACATGATAAATGAAAGATATTAAGAGGCTGCGGTTCCGAAATAGTTTCAAAATTGAACGATATGTGAAATGGGTTATCATTTTGGAGTCACTCGCATAATTGTCCCCCTATTGGACCCCATATCAAGGAATGTGACGCAAATCATACCCTCTCAGCATTTTGTCTAGGCAACTAGGAACATGTTTAACCTAATACAATATAGATATTTAGAGGCTTTGATGTGTGAATTTTAATGTAAATGTAGAGGCTGTATTATTTACTCCGAACATTTACACCACCTATATTGATTTTCCCCTCGTTGGTCCCCTTAACAGGGAATGTGACGCAACTTGATCCCTATGAATAGTATGCCGAGTCATTAAGCTTTATCGCTGACAGAACGAAATGCAGATATTTAGAGGCTGAGAGGCTGAAAATCGAACCCACGTGTTTAACTTGCGTTTTTATCGATTTTCAGCACTTACACTGAATTTCCCCTCTTTGGGCCCCATACTAGGGAATGTGACGCTACTTCACCCAATGTACGATTTTGCTCTGACATCAGTCTATATGGTAAACATGATAAATGAAAGGTATTAAGAGGCTGCGGTTCCGAAATACTTTCAAAATTGAACGATATGTGAAATGGGTTATCATTTTGGAGTCACTCGCATAATTGTCCCCCTATTGGGCCCCATGTCAGGGAATGTGACGCAAATCATACCCTCTCAGGATTTTGTCTAGGCAACTAGGAACATGTTTAACCTAATACAATATAGATATTTAGAGGCTTTGATGTGTGAATTTTAATGTAAATGTAGAGGCTGTATTATTTACTCCGAACATTTACACCACCTATATTGATTTTCCCCTCGTTGGTCCCCTTAACAGGGAATGTGACGCAACTTGATCCCTATGAATAGTATGCCGAGTCATTAAGCTTTATCGCTGACAGAACGAAATGCAGATATTTAGAGGCTGAGAGGCTGAAAATCGAACCCACGTGTTTAACTTGCGTTTTTATCGATTTTCAGCACTTACACTGAATTTCCCCTCTTTGGGCCCCATACTAGGGAATGTGACGCTACTTCACCCAATGTACGATTTTGCTCTGACATCAGTCTATATGGTAAACATGATAAATGAAAGATATTAAAAGGCTGCGGTTCCGAAATAGTTTCAAAATTGAACGATATGTGAAATGGGTTATCATTTTGGAGTCACTCGCATAATTGTCCCCCTATTGGGCCCCATGTCAGGGAATGTGACGCAAATCATACCCTCTCAGGATTTTGTCTAGGCAACTAGGAACATGTTTAACCTAATACAATATAGATATTTAGAGGCTTTGATGTGTGAATTTTAATGTAAATGTAGAGGCTGTATTATTTACTCCGAACATTTACACCACCTGTATTGATTTTCCCCTCGTTGGTCCCCTTAACAGGGAATGTGACGCAACTTGATCCCTATGAATAGTATGCCGAGTCATTTAGCTTTATCGCTGACAGAACGAAATGCAGATATTTAGAGGCTGAGAGGCTGAAAATCGAACCCACGTGTTAAACTTGCGTTTATAACGTTTTTCTGCACTTACACTGATTTTCCCCTCTTTGGGCCCCATACTAGGGAAAGTGACGCTACTTCACCCAATGTACGATTTTGCTCTGACATCAGTCTATATGGTAAACATGATAAATGAAAGATATTAAGAGGCTGCGGTTCCGAAATAGTTTCAAAATTGAACGATATGTGAAATGGGTTATCATTTTGGAGTCACTCGCATAATTGTCCCCCTATTGGGCCCCATATCAAGGAATGTGACGCAAATCATACCCTCTCAGCATTTTGTCTAGGCAACTAGGAACATGTTTAACCTAATACAATATAGATATTTGGAGGCTTTGATGTGTGAATTTTAATGTAAATGTAGAGGCTGTATTATTTACTCCGAACATTTACACCACCTATATTGATTTTCCCCTCGTTGGTCCCCTTAACAGGGAATGTGACGCAACTTGATCCCTATGAATAGTATGCCGAGTCATTAAGCTTTATCGCTGACAGAACGAAATGCAGATATTTAGAGGCTGAGAGGCTGAAAATCGAACCCACGTGTTAAACTTGCGTTTTTAACGATTTTCAGCACTTACACTGAATTTCCCCTCTTTGGGCCCCATACTAGGGAATGTGACGCTACTTCACCCAATGTACGATTTTGCTCTGACATCAGTCTATATGGTAAACTTGATAAATGAAAGATATTAAGAGGCTGCGGTTCCGAAATACTTTCAAAATTGAACGATATGTGAAATGGGTTATCATTTTGGAGTCACTCGCATAATTGTCCCCCTATTGGGCCCCATGTCAGGGAATGTGACGCAAATCATACCCTCTCAGGATTTTGTCTAGGCAACTAGGAACATGTTTAACCTAATACAATATAGATATTTAGAGGCTTTGATGTGTGAATTTTAATGTAAATGTAGAGGCTGTATTATTTACTCCGAACATTTACACCACCTGTATTGATTTTCCCCTCGTTGGTCCCCTTAACAGGGAATGTGACGCAACTTGATCCCTATGAATAGTATGCCGAGTCATTTAGCTTTATCGCTGACAGAACGAAATGCAGATATTTAGAGGCTGAGAGGCTGAAAATCGAACCCACGTGTTAAACTTGCGTTTATAACGATTTTCAGCACTTACACTGATTTTCCCCTCTTTGGGCCCCATACTAGGGAAAGTGACGCTACTTCACCCAATGTACGATTTTGCTCTGACATCAGTCTATATGGTAAACATGATAAATGAAAGATATTAAGAGGCTGCGGTTCCGAAATAGTTTCAAAATTGAACGATATGTGAAATGGGTTATCATTTTGGAGTCACTCGCATAATTGTCCCCCTATTGGACCCCATATCAAGGAATGTGACGCAAATCATACCCTCTCAGCATTTTGTCTAGGCAACTAGGAACATGTTTAACCTAATACAATATAGATATTTAGAGGCTTTGATGTGTGAATTTTAATGTAAATGTAGAGGCTGTATTATTTACTCCGAACATTTACACCACCTATATTGATTTTCCCCTCGTTGGTCCCCTTAACAGGGAATGTGACGCAACTTGATCCCTATGAATAGTATGCCGAGTCATTAAGCTTTATCGCTGACAGAACGAAATGCAGATATTTAGAGGCTGAGAGGCTGAAAATCGAACCCACGTGTTAAACTTGCGTTTATAACGTTTTTCTGCACTTACACTGATTTTCCCCTCTTTGGGCCCCATACTAGGGAAAGTGACGCTACTTCACCCAATGTACGATTTTGCTCTGACATCAGTCTATATGGTAAACATGATAAATGAAAGATATTAAGAGGCTGCGGTTCCGAAATAGTTTCAAAATTGAACGATATGTGAAATGGGTTATCATTTTGGAGTCACTCGCATAATTGTCCCCCTATTGGACCCCATATCAAGGAATGTGACGCAAATCATACCCTCTCAGCATTTTGTCTAGGCAACTAGGAACATGTTTAACCTAATACAATATAGATATTTAGAGGCTTTGATGTGTGAATTTTAATGTAAATGTAGAGGCTGTATTATTTACTCCGAACATTTACACCACCTATATTGATTTTCCCCTCGTTGGTCCCCTTAACAGGGAATGTGACGCAACTTGATCCCTATGAATAGTATGCCGAGTCATTAAGCTTTATCGCTGACAGAACGAAATGCAGATATTTAGAGGCTGAGAGGCTGAAAATCGAACCCACGTGTTTAACTTGCGTTTTTATCGATTTTCAGCACTTACACTGAATTTCCCCTCTTTGGGCCCCATACTAGGGAATGTGACGCTACTTCACCCAATGTACGATTTTGCTCTGACATCAGTCTATATGGTAAACATGATAAATGAAAGGTATTAAGAGGCTGCGGTTCCGAAATACTTTCAAAATTGAACGATATGTGAAATGGGTTATCATTTTGGAGTCACTCGCATAATTGTCCCCCTATTGGGCCCCATGTCAGGGAATGTGACGCAAATCATACCCTCTCAGGATTTTGTCTAGGCAACTAGGAACATGTTTAACCTAATACAATATAGATATTTAGAGGCTTTGATGTGTGAATTTTAATGTAAATGTAGAGGCTGTATTATTTACTCCGAACATTTACACCACCTATATTGATTTTCCCCTCGTTGGTCCCCTTAACAGGGAATGTGACGCAACTTGATCCCTATGAATAGTATGCCGAGTCATTAAGCTTTATCGCTGACAGAACGAAATGCAGATATTTAGAGGCTGAGAGGCTGAAAATCGAACCCACGTGTTTAACTTGCGTTTTTATCGATTTTCAGCACTTACACTGAATTTCCCCTCTTTGGGCCCCATACTAGGGAATGTGACGCTACTTCACCCAATGTACGATTTTGCTCTGACATCAGTCTATATGGTAAACATGATAAATGAAAGATATTAAAAGGCTGCGGTTCCGAAATAGTTTCAAAATTGAACGATATGTGAAATGGGTTATCATTGTGGAGTCACTCGCATAATTGTCCCCCTATTGGGCCCCATGTCAGGGAATGTGACGCAAATCATACCCTCTCAGGATTTTGTCTAGGCAACTAGGAACATGTTTAACCTAATACAATATAGATATTTAGAGGCTTTGATGTGTGAATTTTAATGTAAATGTAGAGGCTGTATTATTTACTCCGAACATTTACACCACCTGTATTGATTTTCCCCTCGTTGGTCCCCTTAACAGGGAATGTGACGCAACTTGATCCCTATGAATAGTATGCCGAGTCATTTAGCTTTATCGCTGACAGAACGAAATGCAGATATTTAGAGGCTGAGAGGCTGAAAATCGAACCCACGTGTTAAACTTGCGTTTATAACGTTTTTCTGCACTTACACTGATTTTCCCCTCTTTGGGCCCCATACTAGGGAAAGTGACGCTACTTCACCCAATGTACGATTTTGCTCTGACATCAGTCTATATGGTAAACATGATAAATGAAAGATATTAAGAGGATGCGGTTCCGAAATAGTTTCAAAATTGAACGATATGTGAAATGGGTTATCATTTTGGAGTCACTCGCATAATTGTCCCCCTATTGGGCCCCATATCAAGGAATGTGACGCAAATCATACCCTCTCAGCATTTTGTCTAGGCAACTAGGAACATGTTTAACCTAATACAATATAGATATTTGGAGGCTTTGATGTGTGAATTTTAATGTAAATGTAGAGGCTGTATTATTTACTCCGAACATTTACACCACCTATATTGATTTTCCCCTCGTTGGTCCCCTTAACAGGGAATGTGACGCAACTTGATCCCTATGAATAGTATGCCGAGTCATTAAGCTTTATCGCTGACAGAACGAAATGCAGATATTTAGAGGCTGAGAGGCTGAAAATCGAACCCACGTGTTAAACTTGCGTTTTTAACGATTTTCAGCACTTACACTGAATTTCCCCTCTTTGGGCCCCATACTAGGGAATGTGACGCTACTTCACCCAATGTACGATTTTGCTCTGACATCAGTCTATATGGTAAACTTGATAAATGAAAGATATTAAGAGGCTGCGGTTCCGAAATACTTTCAAAATTGAACGATATGTGAAATGGGTTATCATTTTGGAGTCACTCGCATAATTGTCCCCCTATTGGGCCCCATGTCAGGGAATGTGACGCAAATCATACCCTCTCAGGATTTTGTCTAGGCAACTAGGAACATGTTTAACCTAATACAATATAGATATTTAGAGGCTTTGATGTGTGAATTTTAATGTAAATGTAGAGGCTGTATTATTTACTCCGAACATTTACACCACCTGTATTGATTTTCCCCTCGTTGGTCCCCTTAACAGGGAATGTGACGCAACTTGATCCCTATGAATAGTATGCCGAGGCATTTAGCTTTATCGCTGACAGAACGAAATGCAGATATTTAGAGGCTGAGAGGCTGAAAATCGAACCCACGTGTTAAACTTGCGTTTATAACGATTTTCAGCACTTACACTGATTTTCCCCTCTTTGGGCCCCATACTAGGGAAAGTGACGCTACTTCACCCAATGTACGATTTTGCTCTGACATCAGTCTATATGGTAAACATGATAAATGAAAGATATTAAGAGGCTGCGGTTCCGAAATAGTTTCAAAATTGAACGATATGTGAAATGGGTTATCATTTTGGAGTCACTCGCATAATTGTCCCCCTATTGGGCCCCATATCAAGGAATGTGACGCAAATCATACCCTCTCAGCATTTTGTCTAGGCAACTAGGAACATGTTTAACCTAATACAATATAGATATTTAGAGGCTTTGATGTGTGAATTTTAATGTAAATGTAGAGGCTGTATTATTTACTCCGAACATTTACACCACCTATATTGATTTTCCCCTCGTTGGTCCCCTTAACAGGGAATGTGACGCAACTTGATCCCTATGAATAGTATGCCGAGTCATTAAGCTTTATCGCTGACAGAACGAAATGCAGATATTTAGAGGCTGAGAGGCTGAAAATCGAACCCACGTGTTAAACTTGCGTTTTTAACGATTTTCAGCACTTACACTGAATTTCCCCTCTTTGGGCCCCATACTAGGGAATGTGACGCTACTTCACCCAATGTACGATTTTGCTCTGACATCAGTCTATATGGTAAACTTGATAAATGAAAGATATTAAGAGGCTGCGGTTCCGAAATAGTTTCAAAATTGAACGATATGTGAAATGGGTTATCATTTTGGAGTCACTCGCATAATTGTCCCCCTATTGGGCCCCATGTCAGGGAATGTGACGCAAATCATACCCTCTCAGGATTTTGTCTAGGCAACTAGGAACATGTTTAACCTAATACAATATAGATATTTAGAGGCTTTGATGTGTGAATTTTAATGTAAATGTAGAGGCTGTATTATTTACTCCGAACATTTACACCACCTGTATTGATTTTCCCCTCGTTGGTCCCCTTAACAGGGAATGTGACGCAACTTGATCCCTATGAATAGTATGCCGAGTCATTTAGCTTTATCGCTGACAGAACGAAATGCAGATATTTAGAGGCTGAGAGGCTGAAAATCGAACCCACGTGTTAAACTTGCGTTTATAACGATTTTCAGCACTTACACTGATTTTCCCCTCTTTGGGCCCCATACTAGGGAAAGTGACGCTACTTCACCCAATGTACGATTTTGCTCTGACATCAGTCTATATGGTAAACATGATAAATGAAAGATATTAAGAGGCTGCGGTTCCGAAATAGTTTCAAAATTGAACGATATGTGAAATGGGTTATCATTTTGGAGTCACTCGCATAATTGTCCCCCTATTGGACCCCATATCAAGGAATGTGACGCAAATCATACCCTCTCAGCATTTTGTCTAGGCAACTAGGAACATGTTTAACCTAATACAATATAGATATTTAGAGGCTTTGATGTGTGAATTTTAATGTAAATGTAGAGGCTGTATTATTTACTCCGAACATTTACACCACCTATATTGATTTTCCCCTCGTTGGTCCCCTTAACAGGGAATGTGACGCAACTTGATCCCTATGAATAGTATGCCGAGTCATTAAGCTTTATCGCTGACAGAACGAAATGCAGATATTTAGAGGCTGAGAGGCTGAAAATCGAACCCACGTGTTTAACTTGCGTTTTTATCGATTTTCAGCACTTACACTGAATTTCCCCTCTTTGGGCCCCATACTAGGGAATGTGACGCTACTTCACCCAATGTACGATTTTGCTCTGACATCAGTCTATATGGTAAACATGATAAATGAAAGGTATTAAGAGGCTGCGGTTCCGAAATACTTTCAAAATTGAACGATATGTGAAATGGGTTATCATTTTGGAGTCACTCGCATAATTGTCCCCCTATTGGGCCCCATGTCAGGGAATGTGACGCAAATCATACCCTCTCAGGATTTTGTCTAGGCAACTAGGAACATGTTTAACCTAATACAATATAGATATTTAGAGGCTTTGATGTGTGAATTTTAATGTAAATGTAGAGGCTGTATTATTTACTCCGAACATTTACACCACCTATATTGATTTTCCCCTCGTTGGTCCCCTTAACAGGGAATGTGACGCAACTTGATCCCTATGAATAGTATGCCGAGTCATTAAGCTTTATCGCTGACAGAACGAAATGCAGATATTTAGAGGCTGAGAGGCTGAAAATCGAACCCACGTGTTTAACTTGCGTTTTTATCGATTTTCAGCACTTACACTGAATTTCCCCTCTTTGGGCCCCATACTAGGGAATGTGACGCTACTTCACCCAATGTACGATTTTGCTCTGACATCAGTCTATATGGTAAACATGATAAATGAAAGATATTAAAAGGCTGCGGTTCCGAAATAGTTTCAAAATTGAACGATATGTGAAATGGGTTATCATTTTGGAGTCACTCGCATAATTGTCCCCCTATTGGGCCCCATATCAAGGAATGTGACGCAAATCATACCCTCTCAGCATTTTGTCTAGGCAACTAGGAACATGTTTAACCTAATACAATATAGATATTTAGAGGCTTTGATGTGTGAATTTTAATGTAAATGTAGAGGCTGTATTATTTACTCCGAACATTTACACCACCTATATTGATTTTCCCCTCGTTGGTCCCCTTAACAGGGAATGTGACGCAACTTGATCCCTATGAATAGTATGCCGAGTCATTAAGCTTTATCGCTGACAGAACGAAATGCAGATATTTAGAGGCTGAGAGGCTGAAAATCGAACCCACGTGTTAAACTTGCGTTTTTAACGATTTTCAGCACTTACACTGAATTTCCCCTCTTTGGGCCCCATACTAGGGAATGTGACGCTACTTCACCCAATGTACGATTTTGCTCTGACATCAGTCTATATGGTAAACTTGATAAATGAAAGGTATTAAGAGGCTGCGGTTCCGAAATACTTTCAAAATTGAACGATATGTGAAATGGGTTATCATTTTGGAGTCACTCGCATAATTGTCCCCCTATTGGGCCCCATGTCAGGGAATGTGACGCAAATCATACCCTCTCAGGATTTTGTCTAGGCAACTAGGAACATGTTTAACCTAATACAATATAGATATTTAGAGGCTTTGATGTGTGAATTTTAATGTAAATGTAGAGGCTGTATTATTTACTCCGAACATTTACACCACCTATATTGATTTTCCCCTCGTTGGTCCCCTTAACAGGGAATGTGACGCAACTTGATCCCTATGAATAGTATGCCGAGTCATTAAGCGTTATCGCTGACAGAACGAAATGCAGATATTTAGAGGCTGAGAGGCTGAAAATCGAACCCACGTGTTTAACTTGCGTTTTTATCGATTTTCAGCACTTACACTGAATTTCCCCTCTTTGGGCCCCATACTAGGGAATGTGACGCTACTTCACCCAATGTACGATTTTGCTCTGACATCAGTCTATATGGTAAACATGATAAATGAAAGATATTAAAAGGCTGCGGTTCCGAAATAGTTTCAAAATTGAACGATATGTGAAATGGGTTATCATTTTGGAGTCACTCGCATAATTGTCCCCCTATTGGGCCCCATGTCAGGGAATGTGACGCAAATCATACCCTCTCAGGATTTTGTCTAGGCAACTAGGAACATGTTTAACCTAATACAATATAGATATTTAGAGGCTTTGATGTGTGAATTTTAATGTAAATGTAGAGGCTGTATTATTTACTCCGAACATTTACACCACCTGTATTGATTTTCCCCTCGTTGGTCCCCTTAACAGGGAATGTGACGCAACTTGATCCCTATGAATAGTATGCCGAGTCATTTAGCTTTATCGCTGACAGAACGAAATGCAGATATTTAGAGGCTGAGAGGCTGAAAATCGAACCCACGTGTTAAACTTGCGTTTATAACGATTTTCAGCACTTACACTGATTTTCCCCTCTTTGGGCCCCATACTAGGGAAAGTGACGCTACTTCACCCAATGTACGATTTTGCTCTGACATCAGTCTATATGGTAAACATGATAAATGAAAGATATTAAGAGGCTGCGGTTCCGAAATAGTTTCAAAATTGAACGATATGTGAAATGGGTTATCATTTTGGAGTCACTCGCATAATTGTCCCCCTATTGGGCCCCATATCAAGGAATGTGACGCAAATCATACCCTCTCAGCATTTTGTCTAGGCAACTAGGAACATGTTTAACCTAATACAATATAGATATTTAGAGGCTTTGATGTGTGAATTTTAATGTAAATGTAGAGGCTGTATTATTTACTCCGAACATTTACACCACCTATATTGATTTTCCCCTCGTTGGTCCCCTTAACAGGGAATGTGACGCAACTTGATCCCTATGAATAGTATGCCGAGTCATTAAGCTTTATCGCTGACAGAACGAAATGCAGATATTTAGAGGCTGAGAGGCTGAAAATCGAACCCACGTGTTAAACTTGCGTTTTTAACGATTTTCAGCACTTACACTGAATTTCCCCTCTTTGGGCCCCATACTAGGGAATGTGACGCTACTTCACCCAATGTACGATTTTGCTCTGACATCAGTCTATATGGTAAACTTGATAAATGAAAGATACTAAGAGGCTGCGGTTCCGAAATACTTTCAAAATTGAACGATATGTGAAATGGGTTATCATTTTGGAGTCACTCGCATAATTGTCCCCCTATTGGGCCCCATGTCAGGGAATGTGACGCAAATCATACCCTCTCAGGATTTTGTCTAGGCAACTAGGAACATGTTTAACCTAATACAATATAGATATTTAGAGGCTTTGATGTGTGAATTTTAATGTAAATGTAGAGGCTGTATTATTTACTCCGAACATTTACACCACCTGTATTGATTTTCCCCTCGTTGGTCCCCTTAACAGGGAATGTGACGCAACTTGATCCCTATGAATAGTATGCCGAGTCATTTAGCTTTATCGCTGACAGAACGAAATGCAGATATTTAGAGGCTGAGAGGCTGAAAATCGAACCCACGTGTTAAACTTGCGTTTATAACGATTTTCAGCACTTACACTGATTTTCCCCTCTTTGGGCCCCATACTAGGGAATGTGACGCTACTTCACCCAATGTACGATTTTGCTCTGACATCAGTCTATATGGTAAACATGATAAATGAAAGATATTAAGAGGCTGCGGTTCCGAAATAGTTTCAAAATTGAACGATATGTGAAATGGGTTATGATTTTGGAGTCACTCGCATAATTGTCCCCCTATTGGGCCCCATATCAGGGAATGTGACGCAAATCATACCCTCTCAGCATTTTGTCTAGGCAACTAGGAACATGTTTAACCTAATGCAATATAGATATTTAGAGGCTATGATGTGTGAATTTTAATGTAAATGTAGAGGCTGTATTATTTACTCCGAACATTTACACCACCTATATTGATTTTCCCCTCGTTGGTCCCCTTAACAGGGAATGTGACGCAACTTGATCCCTATGAATAGTATGCCGAGTCATTAAGCTTTATCGCTGACAGAACGAAATGCAGATATTTAGAGGCTGAGAGGCTGAAAATCGAACCCACGTGTTAAACTTGCGTTTTTAACGATTTTCAGCACTTGCACTGAATTTCCCCTCTTTGGGCCCCATACTAGGGAATGTGACGCTACTTCACCCAATGTACGATTTTGCTCTGACATCAGTCTATATGGTAAACATGATAAATGAAAGATATTAAAAGGCTGCGGTTCCGAAATAGTTTCCAAATTGAACGATATGTGAAATGGGTTATCATTTTGGAGTCACTCGCATAATTGTCCCCCTATTGGGCCCCATGTCAGGGAATGTGACGCAAATCATACCCTCTCAGGATTTTGTCTAGGCAACTAGGAACATGTTTAACCTAATACAATATAGATATTTAGAGGCTTTGATGTGTGAATTTTAATGTAAATGTAGAGGCTGTATTATTTACTCCGAACATTTACACCACCTGTATTGATTTTCCCCTCGTTGGTCCCCTTAACAGGGAATGTGACGCAACTTGATCCCTATGAAAAGTATGCTGAGTCATTAAGCTTTATCGCTGACAGAACGAAATGCAGATATTTAGAGGCTGAGAGGCTGAAAATCGAACCCACGTGTTAAACTTGCGTTTTTAACGATTTTCAGCACTTACACTGATTTTCCCCTCTTTGGGCCCCATACTAGGGAATGTGACGCTACTTCACCCAATGTACGACTTTGCTCTGACATCAGTCTATATGGTAAACATGATAAATGAAAGATATTAAGAGGCTGCGGTTCCGAAATAGTTTCCAAATTGAACGATATGTGAAATGGGTTATCATTTTGGAGTCACTCGCATAATTGTCCCCCTATTGGGCCCCATGTCAGGGAATGTGACGCAAATCATACCCTCTCAGGATTTTGTCTAGGCAACTAGGAACATGTTTAACCTAATACAATATAGATATTTAGAGGCTTTGATGTGTGAATTTTAATGTAAATGTAGAGGCTGTATTATTTACTCCGAACATTTACACCACCTGTATTGATTTTCCCCTCGTTGGTCCCCTTAACAGGGAATGTGACGCAACTTGATCCCTATGAAAAGTATGCCGAGTCATTAAGCTTTATCGCTGACAGAACGAAATGCAGATATTTAGAGGCTGAGAGGCTGAAAATCGAACCCACGTGTTAAACTTGCGTTTTTAACGATTTTCAGCACTTACACTGATTTTCCCCTCTTTGGGCCCCATACTAAGGAATGTGACGCTACTTCACCCAATGTACGATTTTGCTCTGACATCAGATTATATGGTAAACATGATAAATGAAAGATATTAAGAGGCTGCGGTTCCGAAATAGTTTCAAAATTGAACGATATGTGAAATGGGTTATCATTTTGGAGTCATTCGCATAATTGTCCCCCTATTGGGCCCCATATCAGGGAATGTGACGCAAATCATACCCTCTCAGGATTTTGTCTAGGCAACTAGGAACATGTTTAACCTAATACAATATAGATATTTAGAGGCTTTGATGTGTGAATTTTAATGTAAATGTAGAGGCTGTATTATTTACTCCGAACATTTACATCACCTGTATTGATTTTCCCCTCGTTGGTCCCCTTAACAGGGAATGTGACGCAACTTGATCCCTATGAAAAGTATGCCGAGTCATTAAGCTTTATCGCTGACAGAACGAAATGCAGATATTTAGAGGCTGAGAGGCTGAAAATCGAACCCACGTGTTAAACTTGCGTTTTTAACGATTTTCAGCACTTACACTGATTTTCCCCTCTTTGGGCCCCATACTAAGGAATGTGACGCTACTTCACCCAATGTACGATTTTGCTCTGACATCAGATTATATGGTAAACATGATAAATGAAAGATATTAAGAGGCTGCGGTTCCGAAATAGTTTCAAAATTGAACGATATGTGAAATGGGTTATCATTTTGGAGTCACTCGCATAATTGTCCCCCTATTGGGCCCCATATCAGGGAATGTGACGCAAATCATACCCGCTCAGGATTTTGTCTAGGCAACTAGGAACATGTTTAACCTAATACAATATAGATATTTAGAGGCTTTGATGTGTGAATTTTAATGTAAATGTAGAGGCTGTATTATTTACTCCGAACATTTACACCACCTATATTGATTTTCCCCTCGTTGGTCCCCTTAACAGGGAATGTGACGCAACTTGATCCCTATGAATAGTATGCCGAGTCATTAAGCTTCATCGCTGACAGAACGAAATGCAGATATTTAGAGGCTGAGAGGCTGAGAATCGAACCCACGTGTTAAACTTGCGTTTTTAACGATTTTCAGCACTTACACTGAATTTCCCCTCTTTGGGCCCCATACTAGGGAATGTGACGCTACTTCACCCAATGTACGATTTTGCTCTGACATCAGTCTATATGGTAAACATGATAAATGAAAGATATTAAAAGGCTGCGGTTCCGAAACAGTTTCAAAATTGAACGATATGTGAAATGGGTTAGCATTTTGGAGTCACTCGCATAATTGTCCCCCTATTGGGCCCCATGTCAGGGAATGTGACGCAAATCATACCCTCTCAGGATTTTGTCTAGGCAACTAGGAACATGTTTAACCTAATACAATATAGATATTTAGAGGCTTTGATGTGTGAATTTTAATGTAAATGTAGAGGCTGTATTATTTACTCCGAACATTTACACCACCTGTATTGATTTTCCCCTCGTTGGTCCCCTTAACAGGGAATGTGACGCAACTTGATCCCTATGAATAGTATGCCGAGTCATTAAGCTTTATCGCTGACAGAACGAAATGCAGATATTTAGAGGCTGAGATGCTGAAAATCGAACCCACGTGTTAAACTTGCGTTTATAACGATTTTCAGCGCTTACACTGATTTTCCCCTCTTTGGGCCCCATACTAAGGAGTGTGACGCTACTTCACCCAATGTACGATTTTGCTCTGACATCAGTCTATATGGTAAACATGATAAATGAAAGATATTAAGAGGCTGAGGTTCCGAAATAGTTTCAAAATTGAACGATATGTGAAATGGGTTATCATTTTGGAGTCACTCGCATAATTGTCCCCCTATTGGGCCCCATGTCAGGGAATGTGACGCAAATCATACCCTCTCAGCATTTTGTCTAGGCAACTAGGAACATGTTTAACCTAATGCAATATAGATATTTAGAGGCTTTGATGTGTGAATTTTAATGTAAATGTAGAGGCTGTATTATTTACTCCGAACATTTACACCACCTATATTGATTTTCCCCTCGTTGGTCCCCTTAACAGGGAATGTGACGCAACTTGATCCCTATGAATAGTATGCCGAGTCATTAAGCTTTATCGCTGACAGAACGAAATGCAGATATTTAGAGGCTGAGAGGCTGAAAATCGATTCCACGTGTTAAACTTGCGTTTTTAACGATTTTCAGCACTTACACTGAATTTCCCCTCTTTGGGCCCCATACTAGGGAATGTGACGCTACTTCACCCAATGTACGATTTTGCTCTGACATCAGTCTATATGGTAAACTTGATAAATGAAAGATACTAAGAGGCTGCGGTTCCGAAATACTTTCAAAATTGAACGATATGTGAAATGGGTTATCATTTTGGAGTCACTCGCATAATTGTCCCCCTATTGGGCCCCATGTCAGGGAATGTGACGCAAATCATACCCTCTCAGGACTTTGTCTAGGCAACTAGGAACATGTTTAACCTAATACAATAAAGATATTTAGAGGCTTTGATGTGTGAATTTTAATGTAAATGTAGAGGCTGTATTATTTACTCCGAACATTTACACCACCTGTATTGATTTTCCCCTCGTTGGTCCCCTTAACAGGGAATGTGATGCAACTTGATCCCTATGAATAGTATGCCGAGTCATTTAGCTTTATCGCTGACAGAACGAAATGCAGATATTTAGAGGCTGAGAGGCTGAAAATCGAACCCACGTGTTAAAACTTACGTTTATAACGATTTTCAGCACTTACACTGATTTTCCCCTCTTTGGGCCCAATACTAAGGAATGTGACGCTACTTCACCCAATGTACGATTTTGCTCTGACATCAGTCTATATGGTAAACATGATAAATGAAAGATATTAAGAGGCTGCGGTTCCGAAATACTTTCAAAATTGAACGATATGTGAAATGGGTTATCATTTTGGAGTCACTCGCATAATTGTCCCCCTATTGGGCCCCATGTCAGGGAATGTGACGCAAATCATACCCTCTCAGGATTTTGTCTAGGCAACTAGGAACATGTTTAACCTAATACAATATAGATATTTAGAATCTTTGATGTGTGAATTTTAATGTAAATGTAGAGGCTGTATTATTTACTCCGAACATTTACACCACCTGTATTGATTTTCCCCTCGTTGGTCCCCTTAACAGGGAATGTGACGCAACTTGATCCCTATGAATAGTATGCCGAGTCATTAAGCTTTATCGCTGACAGAACGAAATGCAGATATTTAGAGGCTGAGAGGCTGAAAATCGAACCCACGTGTTAAACTTGCGTTTTTAACGATTTTCAGCACTTACACTGATTTTCCCCTCTTTGGGCCCCATACTAGGGAATGTGACGCTACTTCACCCAATGTACGATTTTGCTCTGACATCAGTCTATATGGTAAACATGATAAATGAAAGATATTAAGAGGCTGCGGTTCCGAAATAGTTTCCAAATTGAACGATATGTGAAATGGGTTATCATTTTGGAGTCATTCGCATAATTGTCCCCCTATTTGGCCCCATATCAGGGAATGTGACGCAAATCATACCCTCTCAGGATTTTGTCTAGGCAACTAGGAACATGTTTAACCTAATACAATATAGATATTTAGAGGCTTTGATGTGTGAATTTTAATGTAAATGTAGAATCTGTATTATTTACTCCGAACATTTACACCACCTATATTGATTTTCCCCTCGTTGGTCCCCTTAACAGGGAATGTGACGCAACTTGATCCCTATGAATAGTATGCCGAGTCATTAAGCTTTATCGCTGACAGAACGAAATGCAGATATTTAGAGGCTGAGAGGCTGAAAATCGAACCCACGTGTTAAACTTGCGTTTTTAACGATTTTCAGCACTTACACTGAATTTCCCCTCTTTGGGCCCCATACTAGGGAATGTGACGCTACTTCACCCAATGTACGATTTTGCTCTGACATCAGTCTATATGGTAAACATGATAAATGAAAGATATTAAAAGGCTGCGGTTCCGAAATAGTTTCAAAATTGAACGATATGTGAAATGGGTTATCATTTTGGAGTCACTCGCATAATTGTCCCCCTATTGGGCCCCATGTCAGGGAATGTGACGCAAATCATACCCTCTCAGGATTTTGTCTAGGCAACTAGGAACATGTTTAACCTAATACAATATAGATATTTAGAGGCTTTGATGTGTGAATTTTAATGTAAATGTAGAGGCTGTATTATTTACTCCGAACATTTACACCACCTGTATTGATTTTCCCCTCGTTGGTCCCCTTAACAGGGAATGTGACGCAACTTGATCCCTATGAATAGTATGCCGAGTCATTTAGCTTTATCGCTGACAGAACGAAATGCAGATATTTAGAGGCTGAGATGCTGAAAATCGAACCCACGTGTTAAACTTGCGTTTATAACGATTTTCAGCACTTACACTGATTTTCCCCTCTTTGGGCCCCATACTAAGGAATGTGACGCTACTTCACCCAATGTACGATTTTGCTCTGACATCAGTCTATATGGTAAACATGATAAATGAAAGATATTAAGAGGCTGCGGTTCCGAAATAGTTTCAAAATTGAACGATATGTGAAATGGGTTATCATTTTGGAGTCACTCGCATAATTGTCCCCCTATTGGGCCCCATATCAGGGAATGTGACGCAAATCATACCCTCTCAGCATTTTGTCTAGGCAACTAGGAACATGTTTAACCTAATGCAATATAGATATTTAGAGGCTTTGATGTGTGAATTTTAATGTAAATGTAGAGGCTGTATTATTTACTCCGAACATTTACACCACCTATATTGATTTTCCCCTCGTTGGTCCCCTTAACAGGGAATGTGACGCAACTTGATCCCTATGAATAGTATGCCGAGTCATTAAGCTTTATCGCTGACAGAACGAAATGCAGATATTTAGAGGCTGAGAGGCTGAAAATCGAACCCACGTGTTAAACTTGCGTTTATAACGATTTTCAGCACTTACACTGATTTTCCCCTCTTTGGGCCCCATACTAGGGAATGTGACGCTACTTCACCCAATGTACGATTTTGCTCTGACATCAGTCTATATGGTAAACTTGATAAATGAAAGATATTAAGAGGCTGCGGTTCCGAAATACTTTCAAAATTGAACGATATGTGAAATGGGTTATCATTTTGGAGTCACTCGCATAATTGTCCCCCTATTGGGCCCCATATCAGGGAATGTGACGCAAATCATACCCTCTAAGGATTTTGTCTAGGCAACCTGGAACATGTGTAACATAATACAATATAGATATTTAGAGGCTTTGATTTGTGAATTTTAATGTAAATGTAGAGGCTGTAATATTTACTCCGAACATTTACACCACCTATATTGATTTTCCCCTCGTTGGTCCCCTTAACAGGGAATGTGACGCCACTTGATCCCTATGAGTAGTATGCGGAGTCATTTAGCTTTATCGCTGACAGAACGAAATACAGATATTTAGAGGCTGAGAGGCTGAAAATCGAACCCACGTGTTAAACTTCCATTTATAACGATTTTCAGCACTTACACTGAATTTCCCCTCTTTGGGCCCCATACTAGGGAATGTGACGCTACTTCACCCAATGTACGATTTTGCTCTGACATCAGTCTATATGGTAAACACAATAAATGAAAGATATTAAGAGGCTGCGGCTCCGAAATAGTTTCAAAATGGAACGATATGTGAAATGGGTTATCATTTTGGAGTCACTTGCATAACTGTCCCCCTATTGTGTCCCATATCAGGGAATGTGACGCAAAACATACCCTCTAAGGATTATATGCAGGCAACTAGCAACACGTTTACTGTAATACAATAAAGATATTTAGAGGCTTTGATGTATGAATTTTAATGTATATGTCGAGGCTGTATTAATTACTTCGACCATTTACACCACCTATATTGAATTTCCCCTCGTTGGTCCCCTGAACGGGGAATGTGACGCCACTTGATCCAAATGAGTAGTATGCCGAGTCATTTAGCTTTATCGCTAACAGAACGAATTGCAGATATTTAGAGGCTGAGAGGCTGAATTTCGAACCCGAGTGTTGAACTTGCATTTATAACGATTTTCAGCACTTACACTGAATTTCCCCTCTTTGGGCCCCATACTAGGGAATGTGACGCCAATTCACCCTAAGTACGATCTTACTCTGACATCAGTCCATATGGTAAACATAATAAAAAAGGTATTAAGAGGCTGCGGTTCCGAAATATCTTCAAATTTGAACGGTATGTGGAATTTGTTTTCATTTTTGAGTCACTTGCATAATTGTCCCCCTATTGGGCCCCATATCAGGGAATGTGACGCATATCCTACCCTCTAAGAATTATGTCCCGGCAACTAGGAACGTGTTTAACATAATACAATATAGATATTTAGAGGCTTTGATGAGTGAATTTTAATGTAAATGTAGAGGCTGTATTAATTACCATTTACACCACCTATATTGAATTCCCCCTCGTCGGTCACCTTAACAGGGAATGTGACGCCACTTGATCACTATTAGTAGTATGCTGAGACATTTAGCTTTATCGCTGATAGAACGAATTGCAGATATTTAGAGGCTGAGAGGCTGAAATTCGAACCCATGTGTTAATCTTGCATTTATAACGATTTTCAGCACTTACACTGATTTTCCCCTCTTTGGGCCCCATACTAAGGAATGTGACGCTACTTCACCCAATTTACGATTTTGCTCTGACATCAGTCTATATGGTAAACATAATAAATGAAAGATATTAAGAGGCTGCGGTTCCGAAATAGTTTCAAAATCATACCCTCTAAGGATTTTGTCTAGGCAACTAGGAACATGTTTAACATAATACAATATAGATATTTAGAGGCTTTGATGAATGAATTTTAATGTAAATGTAGAGGCTGTATTAATTACTTCGACCATTTACACCACCTATATTGAATTCCCCCTCGTCGGTCACCTTAACAGGGAATGTGACGCCACTTGATCACTATTAGTAGTATGCTGAGACATTTAGCTTTATCGCTGATAGAACGAATTACAGATATTTAGAGGCTGAGAGGCTGAAATTTGAACCCAGAGATATTAAGAGGCTGCGGTTCCGAAATAGTTTCAAAATCATACCCTCTAAGGATTTTGTCTAGGCAACTAGGAACATGTTTAACATAATACAATATAGATATTTAGAGGCTTTGATGTGTGAATTTTAATGTAAATGTAGAGGCTGTATTATTTACTCCGAACATTTACACCAGGCTCTGACATCAGTCTATATGGTAAACATTATAAATAAAAGATATTAAGAGGCTGCGGTTCCGAAATAGTTTCAAATTTGAACGGTATGTGAAATGTATTATCATTTTGGAGCCACTAGCATAATTGTCCCTCTATTGGGCACCATATAAGGGAATGTGAAGCAAAACATAGCCTCTAAGGATTATATGCAGGCAACTAGCAACACGTTTCCTATAATACAATATAGATATTTAGAGGCTTTGGTGTGTGAATTTTAATGAAATTTAGAGGCTGTATTAATTACTTCGACCATTTTCACCACCTACCTTGAATTTCCCCTCGCTCGTCCCCTTAACAGGGAATGTGACGCCACTTGATCCCTATGAGTAGTATGCCGAGTCATTTAGCTTTATCGCTAACAGAACGAATTGCAGATATTTAGAGGCTGAGAGACTGAATTTCGAACCCGAGTGTTGAACTTGCATTTATAACGATTTACAGCACTTACACTGAATTTCCCCTCTTTGGGCCCCATACTAGGGAATGTGACGCCAATTCACCCTAAGTACGATCTTACTCTGACATCAGTCCATATGGTAAACATAATAAATTAAAGGTATTAAGAGGCTGCGGTTCCGAAATATCTTCAAATTTGAACAGTATAGGAAATTTGTTTTCATTTTTGAGTCACTTGCATAATTGTTCCCCCTATTGGGCCCCATATCAGGGAATGTGACGCGAAACATACCCTATAAGGATTAGATCCAGGCAACTAGCAACAAGTTTACTGTAATAGAATATAGATATTTAGAGGGTTTGATGTGTGAATTTTAATGTAAATTTAGAGGCTGTATTAATTACTTCGACCATTTACACCACCTTTATTGAATTTACCCTCGTCGGTCCCCTTAACAGGGAATGTGACGCCACTTGACCCTATGAGTAGTATGCCGAGTCATTTAGCTTTATCGCTGACAGAACGAATTGCAGATATTTAGAGTCTGAGAGGCTGATCTTCGAACCCAAGTGTGAAACTTGCATTTATAACGATTTTCAGCACTTATACGGAATCTTCCCTCCATGGGCCCCATACTAGGGAATGTGACGCCAATTCACCCAAAGTACGATCTTGCTCTGACATCAGTCTATATGGTAAACATAATAAATGAAAGATATTAAGAGACTACGGTTCCGAAATATCTTCAATTTGAACGGTGTATGAAATGTGTTATCATTTTTTAGTCAATTGCATAATTGTTCCCCTATTTGGCCCACTATCAGGGAATGTGACGCGAACCGTACCCTCTAAGGATTATGTCCAGGCAACTAGGAACATGTTTAACATAATACAATATAGATATATAGATTCTTTGATGTTCGAATTATAATGTAAATGTAGAGGCTGTATTAATTACTTCGACCATTTACGCCACCTATATTGAATTTCCCCTCGTTGGTCCCTTTAACAGGGAATGTGACGCCACTTGATCCCTATGAGTAGTATGCCGAGTCATTTAGCTTTATCGCTGACATAACGAATTGCAGATATTTAAAGGCTGAAATTTGAACCCAAATGTTAAACGTGCATTTATAACGATTTTCAGCACTTACACTGAATTTTCCCTCTTTGGGCCCCTATTAGGGAATGTGACGCCAATTCACCCAAAATGCGATCCTGCTCTGACATCAGTCTATATGGTAAACATAACAAATGAAAGTTATTAAGAGGCTGCGTTTCCGAAATATCTTCAATTTGAACGGTGTATGAAATGTGTTATCATTTTTTAGTCAATTGCATAATTGTTCCCCTATTGGGCCCCATTTCAGGGAATGTGACGCGAATCATACCCTTTAAGGATTATGTCCAGGCAACTAGGAACATGTTTAATATAATTCAATATAGATATTTAGAGGCTTTGATGTGCAAATTTTAATGTAAATATAGAGGATGTATTAATTACTGCGACCATTTACACCACCTATATTGAATTTCCGCTCGTTGGTCCCCTTTACAGGGAATGTGACGCCACTTGATCCATATGAGCAGTATGCCCTTTCATGCAGCTTTATCGCTGACAGAACGATTTACAGATAATTAGAGGCTGAGAGGCTGAAATTCGAACCCACGTGTTAAACTTGCATTTATAACGATTTTCAGCACGTACACTGAATGTCCCCTCTTTGGGCCCAATACTAGGGAATGTGACGCTACTTCACCCAATGTTCGATTTTGCTCTGACATCAGTCTATATGGTTAACATAACTAATGAAAGATATTAAGAGGCTGCGGTTCCGAAATATCTTCAAACTAGAACGGTATGTGAAATGTGTTATCATTTTCGAGTCACTAGCATAATTGTCCCCCTATTCGGCCCCATATAAGGGAAGATGACGCGAAACGTACCCTCTAATGATTATGTCCAGGCAACTAGGAATATGTTTAACATAATACAATATAGATATTTAGAGGCTTTGATGTGTGAATTTTAATGTAAACGTAGAGGCTGTATAAATTACTTCGACCGTTTACACCACCTATATTGAATTTTCCCTCGATTGGCCCCTTAAGAGGGAATGTGACGCCACTTGATCCCAATGAGTAGCATGTAGAGTCATTTAGCTTTCTCGCTGACAGAACGAATTACAGATATTTAGAGGTTAAGAGGCTGAAATTCGAACCCAAGTGTTAAACTTGCATTTTTCAGCACGTTTAATTAATTTCCCCTCTTTGGGCCCCATACTAGGGAAATGTGACGCTACTTCACCCAATGTACGATTGGGCCCTGACATCAGTCTGTGTGTTTAACATAATAAATGAAAGATATTAAGAGTCCGCGGCTCCGAAATAGTTTCAAACTTGAACAGTATGTGAAATATGTTATCATTTTTGAGTCACTTGCATAATTGTCTCACAATTTGGCATATTAAGGAATGTGACGCCACTTGACCCATATGAGTAGTATGTTGAGGCATCTAGCTTTATCTCTAAGAGAACCAATTACAGATATTTAGAGGCTGAGAGGCTAAATGCAACAGAACATGCAAGCCTTTGCGAATTAATTGGCCATTTACACCTCTAGGATGGCTTTCCCCACTGTCGGGCCCCTACGCAAATGTACCCGTATGAAAAGTGTGCAGAGGCACCAGGCAACATGTTAAACATAATGGATGACGTGTATTTAGAGGCTGAGGTGCTGAAATTCAAACCCACTTATAAAACTTGCATTTTTAACGATTTTTGGTACTTACATTGAATTTCCCTCTTTGGGCCCCATACTAGGGATTGTGACGCTACTTCACCCAATGTACGATTGGGCCCTGACATCAGTCTATATGTTAAACATAATAAATGAAAGATATTAATGGGCCGCGATTCCGAAATTGTTTCAAACTTGAACGGTATGTGAAATATGTTATCATTTTTTAGTCACTTGCATAATTCTCCCCCTATTTGGCCCCATATTAGGGAATGTGACACCACTTGACCCATATGAGTAGTATGTTTAGGCATCTAGCTTTATCGCTAAGAGAACAATTACAGCTATTGAGAGGCTGAGAGGCTAAAATTCAACAAAAGATGCAATAATTTATTGGCCATTTACACCCCTTACATGACTTTCCCCACTGTAGGGCCCCTATGTAAGGGAATGTGACGCAAATGGACCCGTATGAAAAGTGTGCCAAGGCATCAGGCAACATGTTAAACATAATGGATGACGGGTATTTAGAGGCTGTGGTGCTGAAATAAACATAATGGATGACGGGTATTTAGAGGCTGTGGTGCTGAAATTCAAACCCACTTGTTAAACTGGCATTAGTCAAAGATTTTCAGAACTTACATTGAATCGCCCCTCTTTGGGCCCCATACTAGGGAATGTGACGCTACTTCAACCAATGTACGATTGTGCCCTGACATCAGTCTATACGTTAGACATAATAAATGAAAGCTATTAAGAGACTGCGGTACCGAACTATTTTCAAACTTGAACGCTATGTGAAATACGCTTGTATGTTACTCTCTTGAGTCACTTGCATAAATGCCCCAACCCCCACCTATTTGGCCCCATATTAGGGAATGCGACGTCTCACGACCCATATGGGTAGTATGTTGAGGCATCTAGCTTTATCGCTAAGAGAACGAATTACAAATATCTAGAGGCTGAAAGGCTAAAATGTAACAAAACATGCAAGACTTTGCAAATTTGTTGGCCATTTACACCCCCACATGGCTTTCCCCACTGTAGGGCCCCTATGTAAGGGAATGTGACGCAAATGGACCCGTATGAAAAGTGTGCAGAGGCATCGGGCAACATGTTAACATAATGGCTGACGGGTATTTAGAGGTTGGGGTGCTGAAATTCAAACCCACTTGTTAAACTTGCATTTTAACGATTTTCAGTATTTCCTTTGAATTTCCCCTCTTAAGGCCCCACACTAGGGAATGTGATGCTACTTCACCCAATGTACGATTGTGCCCTGTCATCAGTCTATATGTTAAACATAATAAATGAATGTTATTAAGAGGCCGCGGTTCCGAAATATTTTCAAACTTAAACGGTATGTGAAATATGTTTTCATTTTCTAACCACTTGCATTATTGCCTCCCCCCCCCCCCTATTTGGCCCCATATTAGGGAATGTGACCTCACACGACCCATATGAGTAGTATGTTAAGTACATTTTTTGAATTTCCCCTCTTGGGCCCATTGCTATGGAATGTGACGCTACTTCACCCAATGAACGAGTGTGCCCTGACATCAGTCTATATGTTAAACATAATAAATGAAAGATATTAAGATGCCGCGAATCCGAAATAGTTTCAAACTTGAACGGTGAGTGAAATATGTTATCAGTTTTAGGCACTTGCATATTTGCCCCCCCTATTTGGTCCCATATTAGGGAATGTGACGCGAATCATACCCTTTAAAGATTATGCCCAGGCAACATGCAACACGTTTAACATAATACAAAATAGATATTTAGAGGCTTTGATGTGTGAATTTTGATGGAAATGTAGAAGATGTATTGATTACTTCGACCATTTACACCACCTATATTGAATTTCCCCTCGTTGTTCCTCTTAACAGGGAATGTGACGTCACTTTATCCCTAGAAGTAGTATGCCGAGTCATTTAGGTTTATCGCTGACAGAACGAAGTACAGATATTTAGAGGCTGAGGGGCTGAAATTCGAAACCAAGTGTTAAATATGTTCTATAAAAGGGTTATCCTTTGGAAGCAAGGAATACTCCACAGAACTGAAAAATATGGAGTGTACATGTTTTCTTGGCCAGACTAGCTAGTTTCGGCCAATTTGGCCTCATCAATGACCCTCAGATATTTTCGAAATTCCACAATGGAAACAATGATCCCAAAGGACAAGAAAATATAATCTACACTATCATGTAGGGCAGGGAGACGTTTTACCGCCGCCACACATTCCCACACACCAGCTGTAGTGAAGTTAAATATGTTCTATAAAAGGGTTATCCTTTGGAAGCAAGAAATACACCACAGAACTGAAAAATATCGAGTGTACATGTTTTCTGGGCCAGACTAGCTAGTTTCGGCCAATAAGGCCTCATAAGTGACCCTCAGATATTTTCGACATTCCACAATGGAAACAAGGATCCCAAAGGACAAGAAAATATAATCTACACTATGATGTAGGGTAGGGACACGTTTTACCGCCGCCACACATTCCCACACACCAGCTGTAGTGAAGTTAAATATGTTCTATAAAAAGGGTTATCCTTTGGAAGCAAGGAATACACAACAGAACTGAAAAATATGGAGTGTATATGTTTTCTGAGCCAGACTAGCTAGTTTCAGCCAATAAGGCTTCATCAGTGACCATCAGATATTTTCGAAATTCCACAATGGAAACAATGATCCCAAAGGACAAGAAAATATAATCTACACTATGATGTAGGAACCAATGATCTCAAAGGACAAGAAAATATAATCTACACTATGTTGTAGGGCATTTATAACGATTTTCAGCACTCACAATGAATTTCCTCTCTTTGGGCCCCATACTAGGGAATGTGACGCTACTTCACCCAATGTACGATTTGGCTCTGACAACAGTCTTTATGGTAAACATTATAAATGAAAGGAGGCTGCGGTTTGGAAATATTTTCAAACTTGAAGAACGGTATGTGAAATTTGTTATCATTTTTGAGTCACTTGCATAATTGCCCCCCCCCCTTTTGGGCCCAGTATCAGGGAATGTGACGCCAATCATACCCTCTAAGGATTATGTCCAGTCAACTAGGAACATGTTTAACATAATACAATATAGATATTTAGAGGCTTTGAAGTGTGAATTTTAATGTAAATTTAGAGGCTGTATTAATTACTTCGACCATTTACACCACCTATATTGAATTTCCTCTCGTTGGTCCCCTTTACAGGGAATGTGACGCGAATCATAACCTCTAAGGATTATGTCCAGGCAACTAGAAACATGTTTAACATAATACAATATAGATATTAAGAGGCTTTGATGTGTGAATTTTAATGTAAATGTAGAAATGTATTAATTACTTCGACCATTTGAATTTCCCCTCGTTGGCCCACTTAACAGGGAATGGGACGCAACTTGATGAGCAGTATTCCGAGTCATTTAGCTTTATCGCCGACAGAACGAATTATAGATATTTAGAGACTGACAGGCGGAAATTGAACAAAACATGCAAGCCTTAGTGAATTTATTGGCCACATTTGCATCCCTAATATGGCTTTTCCTCACTGCAGGGCCCCTATGTAAGGGAATGTGACGCATATGGACCCGTTTGAAAAGTGTGCACAGGCAGCAGGCAACATGTTAAACATAATGGCTTACAGGCTTACAGGTATTTAGAGGCTGGGATGCTGAAATTCGAACCCACCCGTAAAACTGGCATTTATAACGATTTTCAGCAGTTACACTGAAATTCCCCTCTTTGGGCCCTATACTAGGGAATGTGACGCCAATTCACCCAAAGAACGCTCTTGCTCTGACACCTGTCTATATGGTAAACATAAAAACTGAAAATTATTAAGAGGCTCCGGTTACGAAATATTTTCAAATTTGAACGGCATGTGAAATTTTTTATCATTTTTGATACACTTGCATAATTGTCCCCCTATTGGGCCCCATATGAGGGAATGCGACGCGAATCATACCCTCTAAGGATTATGTCCCGGCAACAAGGACCATGTTTAACATGATACAATATAGATATTTAGATGCTTTGATGTGTGAATTTTAATGTAAATGTAGAGGCTGTATTAATTACTTCGACCATTTACACCACCTATATTTAATTTCCCCTCGTTGATCCCTATGAGTAGTATTCCGAGTCATTTAGCTTTCTCGCTGACAGAACGAATTACAGATATTTAGAGGCTAAGAGGCTGAAATTCGAACCACGTGTTAAACTTGCATTTATAACGATTTTCAGTACGTACACTGGATTTCCCCTCTTTGGACCCTGTTCTAGGGAATGTGACGCTACTTCACCCAATGTACGATTTTGCTCTGACATCAGTCTATATGGTATACATAATAAATGAAAGATATTAAGAGGCTGCGGTTCCGAAATATTTTCAAACTTGAAGAACGGTATGTGAAATTTGTTATCATTTTTATCACTTGCACAATTGCCACCCCCCTCCCCCCCCCCCTCAAGTGGGCCGCTTATCAGGAAATGTGACGCGAATCATTCCCTCTAAGAGTTATGTCCAGGGAACTAGGAACATGTTTTACTTTTACATAATACAATATAGATATTTAGAGGCTTTGATGTGTGAACTTTAATGTTAATGTAGAAGCTGTGTTGATTTACTTCGACCATTTACAACACCTATATTGAATTTCCCCTCGTTGGTCCCCTTAACAGAGAATGTGACGCCACTTAATCCCTATAAAGAGTATTCCGAGTTATTTAGCTTTATTGCTGACAGAACGAATTGCAGATATTTAGAGGCTGAGAGGCTGAAATTCGAACCCACGTGTAAAACTTGCATTTATAACGATTTTTATCAACACTGAATTTCCCCTCTTTGAGTACCATACAAGGGAATGTGACGCTACTTCACCCATATGTACGATTTTGCTCTGACATCAGTCTATACTATAAACATAATAAATGAAAGATATTAAGAAGCTGTTCCGAAATATTTTCAAACCTGAACGGTGTGTGAAATTTGTTATCTTTTTGTGTTACTTGCATAATTGTCCCCATTTTGGGCCCCATATTAGGGAATGTGACGCGAATCATACCCTCTAAATATTATGACTAGGCAACTAGCAACATGTTTCATATAATAATATATAGCAATTTAGAGCCTTCGATGTGTGAATTTTAATGTAAATGTAGAAGATGTATTAATTACTTCGACCATTTACACCACCTATATTGGATTATCTCTCGTTGGGTCCCCTTAACAGGAAATTTAACAAAACATGTAGGCCTTAGTGAATTTATTGGCCATTTACATCCCTAACATGACTTTTCCTCACTGCAGGGCCCCAATGTAAGGGAATGTGGCGCAAATGGATCCATTTGAAAAGTTTGCAGAGGCATCAGGCAACATGTTAAATGTAATGGATAACAGGTATTCAGAGGCTAGGCTTCTGGGCTCGGTCCAGCGTGGGCGGATTTCACTTCTCGCATAGGTTCACCCCATGTTCTTGTGGTAGGCCGAATAATAGAGGTTATCCCGTGATACCTACTAGCATGGTCCCTATCCAGAGGACACCTCTACCACAATGAACGGGTCATAGCATAGTACTAGGCCCGGTTTCCCTCCAGGATCCGCTGCTCGAACACTGAAAAGCATTGCCTCATGGAAAGTTATTCTCGTCTGGCAGCATAGAGGTTATCCCTGGATGCTCATCCCGCGGAGGCTAAAGGGATCAAAGGGACTGATGACTAATTCAATGTAACACCCTAGCCCGATGTTTCCGGGCTGGGTCACAGGGGGATCGGACTTCGCTTCTCGCATAGGTTGATCCAATGGTCTTGTATTGTAATCAAGCCGGATAACAGAGGTTATCCAACGATACCAACTATCAGGATCCGGTACCCAGAGGGCCCCTTTACCACAAAGTCTGGGACACACTTCAGTGTTCTGCATGGCTCTCCCTCAAGTTTTCTCTGCTCGAACATCCCTACAACTGCGTTAATGAAAGGTTATTCCCATGTGGCCGCATAAGGGAGGTTATCCCGGGATGCTCATCTGGCTGAGGATTAAGAGATCAAAGGACTCACAAGTCATACTGGGTCACACCCCAGCGCTAGGCTTCTGGGCTCGGTCGGCGGGGTCGGACTTCATGTCTCACAAAGGTTCATCCCCATGGTCTTGTATCCGCATCTAGCCGGATATCACCTTAGTGGCAGGCCTTGCTCTACCCATACCACTGCCTTATGGAAATGGTCTCCCAATCTAGCAAAATAATGGTGGTTTTGCTGTGGAGGATAAAGGGAGCAGAGTAACACACAACTCACACTGGTTGACATCCCAGCGCCAGGTTTATTGGCTTGGCCACAGGGTGGGCGGTGCGAACTTCATTTCTCATACAAGTAACGCATGATCTTGTAACCCTGTTTTGCCGAATAACAGGTTATCTCGCGATACCCACAGTTTTGAAGGATAACAGAGGTTATCTCACGATACCCATGAACAGGGTCAGTTCCCATAGGAACCTCAAAAGAGACCGGGTCAATACCCAGTTCAAGGCCTGAATTTATCTCCACGTTACGTTCAACTTCTCGAACACCCATATAAGTCATTATAGTGTAGTTTATAAATTCCTATCCTTTGGGATCATTGATTCCATTGTGGAATTTTAAAAAAAAAATGAGGGTCACTGATGAGGCCTAATTGACCGAAACTAGCTAGTCTGGCCCAGAAAACACGCACACTTATTATTTTCAAGTTCTAAGGTGTATTCATTGCTTCCAAAGGATAACCCGTTTATAGAACATATTTAACGTAACTACAGCTGGTTTCTGGGAATGCGTGGCGGCCGTAAAAAGTCTCCCTGCCCTACATCATAGTGTAGTTTATATTTTCTTGTCAGAATCAGAATTGATACTGTTGACACGTCAAAAGACATTCATATACCAGGGTCACTGATGAGGCCTAATTGACCGAAACTAGCTAGTCTGGCCCAGAAAACATGCACACTTCATATTTTCCAGTTCTATGGTGTATTCATTGCTTCCCAAGGATAACCCTTTTATAGAACATATCTAACGGAAAAGTTACCCAGTCTCTCCGCATAACGTGGATAATCCCGAGATGCTCACCCCGCGGAGGATAAAGGCATCAAAATGGATCACAAATAACACTGAGTCACTTCCAACCGCTAGGCTTCTGGGATTGACCACACAGAAGTCGGACTTCACTTATCACATAGGTTCAGCCTATGGTCTAGCATCCCTATCTAGTCGGATAACAGAGGTTATATCGCGATTTACACTAGCAGGGCCCGCATCTCATTGCTAGGCTGGCTCTACCTCCGCTTGGACACCCATACTACTACAATACGGTAAGGTATCCCCTTCTAACCGCTCTCGGGGTGCTGAGCCCTCGGAGGATAAAGAGATCAAAAGGATTCACATCTCACACAGAAGAGAACATTAATAGGCCTAGCCTAGGCTCAATCCAAGACTCATCCATTATATTAACTGTTATATGTTTTCGAATGTTTAGCCATATCATGTTAATAAGTTTATGATGACAAAACATCTGAATAAGTAAACACCGGGTCACATTCCAGCGCTTAGTTTCTAGGCTAAATCGGGTTCGGAACACATCTCACACAGGTTCACGCCCCGGTCTTGTATCCCCGTCTAGCCGGATAACAGATGTTATCCTACAATACCCACTTTCAGGTCCGGTAATTAGAGGACCCCTGTACCAAACACACCGTGTCACAGGTCATTGCTAGGCCTGGCTCTCCTTCAATTTTCCACTGCTAGGACACCCATATCGGTGCCTTATGGAAAGTTATCCCCGTCTGACCGCATAAGGGAGGTTATCCCAGGATGCTCACCTGGCAGTGGATTAAGATATAAAAGGAACGCCCAACTCGCCCTGGGTCACAACCCAGCGCTAGGCTTCTAGGCTCGGCCACCTGGAGTCGGACTTCATTTCTCCCAAAGGTTCACTCATGGTCTTGTGTCCGCATCTAGCCGGATAATACCATAGTGCTAGGTCTGGCTCTATCTCAAGGTTTCGCTGCTTGAACATCCATACCACTGCCTTAAAGTTATCCCTGTCTGGCCAAATAACGGTGGTTATCTCGGGATGTTCAGGCTGTGGAGGAATAAGGTATCGAAACACTGAGTCAATCTCCAGCGCTAGCCTTCTGGGTTCGGCCACATGGGGTGGATTTCGCTTCTCACATAATTCCAACCCGTAAGGTATCCCCATCTGACAGCACAAAGTTTATCCCCGGCTTCTCATCCTGCGGAGGGTAAAAGGGCATATAAAGGACTAACACTGCATAATGCCCTAGCACTATGCTTCCGGTGTCAGCCATAGTTGGATCGGACTTCACTTCTCACACTGGTTCACCCCATGGTCTTGAATCCGCATCTAGCCGGATAACACGCTAGGGCTAGGCCTGACACTATCTCCAAGTTTCCGCCCATCCGGGCTTGAAGAAATATATGGGCTGCATGATGCTTCCACGCATAGCTGAGTCTGATCCACACACGAGTACTGGTAAACCGCTAAGAGGATCTAAAGTAGAAGTAAAACAAAGATCAGGAATCGATACAATATGCTTACTCCACCCATCAAAGACACCAAAGGGAAAGAAACACAAACATGAAGCGACCAGACCAAAAATGGAAACCTAAACAAAGGAAGGCCATAAGGACAGTTACTTTCCCACAAAATGGCCAAATGGCCATCCAAAATAAAAAGACACAAGTGATATACATAGTCAGTAACAAACAACAACATAAATAAACCGCCACCGAAGAACCGTTCTGGAACGGTCAGTGGAAAGAATTCCACGGGGGGGGGGTTGGCTTAAATCGATTTTACATGGCCATAATCCGCGCCCTTACCACTGTCGCGGTATAGAATACTAAGCTTGCCCAGGCAAATTGGTGTGAGTGTCGGACCGTCCATGCTTATAAACCCTATTTGTTTCATTGGGAGACAGGGCTTGAGATCTCATTTTATCTCATTGTCGGGTAAAGTCCTACAGAATTGTAAGCAACGGTTCTAAAATGACCTTTAGAGTGTTGACGAGGACCTTAAACCTCAAATCAAACAAACAAAACCTCCAGGTTTCGCTGCTTGAACACCCATACCGCTGCCTTATGGCCAAATAACGGTGGTTATACAGGTATGTTCAGGCTGCAGAAGGTAGATGTATCGAAAAGACTCGCACCGAGTCTGTCTCCAGCGCTAGCCTTCTGGTCTCGACCACAGAAGGTGGACTTCACTTCTCACATACGTTCAGCCCTAGTATTGTATCCCAGTTTGGCCGGAAAACAGAGGTTATATTGCGATACGCACTAGCAAGATCAGATACCGAGAAGACCCCTCTACTACTCAGATTGGGTCTCACCACAGGGCTAGACCTGGCTCTCCCTGCAGGTTCTGCTGTTGAAAAATCCACACCACTTCCTTACTGAAGAAAAATCCCTGTCTGGGCGCATAACGGCGGTTATTCCGAGTTGCCCATCCAGCGGAGAATAAAGAGATCAAAAGGCCTCATAATTCATACTGGGTCACACACAAGCGCTAGGCTTCTGGTCTCGGACCAGGGGTGAGAGGGGTTCAACCCTTGGCTTTTTATCCCCATCTAGCCGGATAACAGAGGGTATCCCGTAATACCCACAAGCAGGGTCTACAGGACCCCTATCTCACACAGACCGGGTCACACCACGGTGGTGCTGAGCCAGGTTCTCCCTCCAGGATTTGCTGTTCGAACCCTGCTTAAATCGTTTTGACACGGCCGCAATCCTCGCCCTTACTGCAGTCGTGATTTATACAATTAATTTTTGTTCAGGTAGCATGCAGGAAACCCTCGCGAAGGAAAAGGGGATCAAAGTGACTCACACTGGGTCACACTAGTCGCTCTAGGGTTCTGGGCTCTGCCACATTTGGGTCTGACATTACCTCTCATTTAGGTCCAACACATGGTCTTTTATCCCAATCTGGCCGGATAAGAAAGGTTATGCCTCGGGACCCATTAGAAAGGTCGTGTACCAAGACGACCTTTCTATCGTACAGACCGGGCCACACCCTAGTGCTGGGCTCCACGTTCCGCTGCTCGAACAATATCCATACCACTGCCATATTAAAAAAGTTATTCCCGTCTAGCAGAATACCGGCAGCACACCAGCCTCTAGATACTTGTCATCCATTATATTTAACATGTTGCCTGGTGCCTCCGCACACTTTTCAAACGGGCCCATTTGCGTCACATTCCTTTACATAGGGGCCCTACAGTGGGGAAAAGCCATGTTAGGGATGTAAATGGCCAATAAATTCGCCAAGTCTTGGGTGTTTTGTTATATTTCAGCCTCTCATCCTCTAAATATTTGTTATTCGTTTTTTACCGATGAAGCTAATTGCCTCTGCATACTACTCATAGGGGTCAAGTGAGGTCACATTCCATGTTAAAGGGACAAGCGAGGGGATATTCATTATAAGTGGTGTAAATGGTCAATACAGCGTCACATTTGCATTGAAATTCACACATCAAAGCCTCCAAATATCTGTACTATATTATGTTAGACATGCAGCTGGTTGCCTAGGCATAATCTTCAGAGGGTACGATTCGCGTCACAGTCCCTAATATGGGGCCCAATAAGGGGACAATTATGCAAGTAACACAAAAGTAGTTTAGGTCGTAGTACCAAAGCGTTAAGCCAAAATCATTAGTCCATAGACAAAATGACAAATATCAATGTTCAGATCAACAGACATGGACTCCAGAAGAGTGTAATCAGGCGTCCGCGGATAGTAAGCATTACTTGGTAAACAAGCTTCGCGCACCATGCCCAACAAGCGAAGAAAAGGTGTAAATGCCGAGAAGAGTATGTCCGAGATTTTGGAAGTCTTCCTATGGCTTTCCATTGGCAAACATATCAGAAATAATTCTGGAAATGGCCACATTGTACGGATCAACAAGATCATGGTGCCTCCAATAGAACTTCTTTAGTGTTGATACCAGTTTGTTTTTGATACCCCTGGCATAACAACCTGGTAGTGAGCACCTTCCCACGTTCCATAAAGTCCTGATACTTGGAATAGGCTCTAGCATAACCGATCAACTGTGAAACGTAAACTCCATATGCTGGTGTAGACGGGGTATTACTGCTGAGGAAGGGAAAGTTAACAATGGGAAAATTGAAGTCATCTTGTTTATCGTACAGCCCAGTAAAAAGCTTCCCGTTGTCAATATAGAGATAACAATCCAAGTATGAGGAGGAGGTTGCAGTTTCTGTTCTTCCCTAAATTTCAACATATGGATAGATGAATTGCAAGTACTCTGCGAATTTAGCATTTTTCAGAGACAATAAATCATCTATATATCTGTAGGTGAAATTGAATTGTTGTGCAAGGCGTTTCTTGCCTGCTTTGAGGAGACCTTGTACAAACTCCGCCTCATGCGAGTACAAGAACAAGTCGGCAAGCAACGGTGCACAATTAGTACCCATTGTCATGCCAATTGTTTGCTGAAATAATAGGCCACTGAGCTCCACGAAAATGTTGTCAATTAGATATTCCAGCATCCTTATGACATCTGCATCAGTGTACTTTTGTGGTGACAAAAATGATAACAAATATCACATACCATTCAAGACTGATTATATGTCGGAAACACGGCCTCTTAATGTCTTTGATTTATTATGTTTATCATATAGACTGATGTTAGGGCATAATCATACAATGGGTCAAGTAGCGTCACATTCTTTAGTATGAGACCCAAAGAAGGGAAATTCCATGTAAGTAATCAAAATCGTTCAAAATGTAAGTTTACCATGTTTGTGTGAATACAGCCCCTAAATACATGTCATCCATTATTTTCAACATGTTGCCTGATGTCAATGCAGACTCTTAAAATGGGTCCAATTGCGTCACATTCCCTTACATAGGCGCCCTACATTGGTGAAAAGTCAGGTAAGTGATGTGAATAGTCAATTAATTCCAAAAGTCTTGCATGTTAAGTTTCATCCTCTTATCCTCTAAAAATCTGTAATTCCTTCTGTCTGCGATAAAGCTAAATGAATCGGCATACTACTGATAGGTGTCAAGTGGCGTCACATTCCCTGTTAAGGGGACCAACGAGGGGTAATTCAATATAGGTGGCGTAAATGGTCGAAATAATTAATACAGCTTCTATATTAACATTAAAATTCACACATCAAAGCCTCTAAATATCTATATTGAGCAGCAGGGAGGATGAATGGACTTTTTTGTTTCAGCCATGAAAGCCCCATTCAACCAATTAAGCTTCCCACCTCATTTTGACCCAAAAAAGTTTTCTTTTTGGCAAATTAAGCCTCCCAACCCTAAAACATCAATATTCTCCATTTGCCAAATTAAGCCTCCCAACCACAAAAGAATTTAATCCCAACTGGCTGCGACATTCCAATGTCACCTCGTATAACAACGCGGTGTGCCCCCCCACCCCCCGGCTCGGCCCCACAGTGCGGGGATGAAAAATAGAAATTGTCCTTGGCATCCCCACTCGGTGGTGCCGACCCGGGACCAGCCTGCGCTCGCGTTGGGGGGCAGGGTTTGAGATGTCATTTCATCGGGTCCCCCAATATTGGAAGCAACATCTCCAAAATGACCTTTAAAGTGTTGACGGGATAAATATATGAATAAATCAAACAAAATGTCTAAAAAACTCAATTTCTAGCGTGTTATGTACAACATGTGTAATACGAAACAGACTAAACTTTACTACTAAGACAAAATCGATACTGAAAATTTGACGCTATGAGTGGCCTATAAATAGACCACTATAGTACATTCGCTTGCGGAAATTTACGACGATCTAAATACAAAGTTTTTTTTTAATTTTTTTTAATTATTGCTATTCGTATGGAAGTCTTTTGCTAACAGACTCAGTTTTTCAAAGATAAAAAAGAAAATTATCATTAATTTATTTTATGTATTACACAATTCGTAAATCGAAGCTTATCATTGTTAAAACGTTATTCATTCAATATCCCTAGAGGGACACCCAATCCTTACCTACTAGCGCTAGATTCTCTCTCTGCCCACCCTCGTCCTAGCTTCCTCTAGTAAGATATCTAACAACTTTCGAATAATATCCGCCCTAGTTAGAATCAGAATGTAGGGGAATGCAAAACACTGAAGGGCGAGCCTGTTACAAAAAAGCATCCGAAACAACCCCCCCCCCCCAACAAAAAAAAAAACAAACAAAAAATTACCAGGCTCTCGAAGGGTCGTTTTGCTGTTTTTTTGGCGTGAGTTCGAATCTCCGGAGAGACGACTTTTATTTTAATTCGAAAACAGTGACTATAACCACACTTCTTAGATTTAAGACCACTTTTGAACAGTCCCACAGGTGGTATCTGACCAGAGAACATTATTGCAAACACTGTGGACCCAGCTCAGACTGCTACTCGTTTGGTCTGCGCAATTGTCTAGGCGAGTTTGTAGGCCATAAGGCCAGTCACGGTCATCCCTAGGATAATAAAAGGCAATCTCGCGTTCTTTATATATTGTATTATGTTAAACATGTTCCTAGTTGCCTGGACATAATCCTAAGAGGGTATGATTTGCGTCACATTCCCTGATATGGGGCCCAATAGTGGGGACAATTGTGCACGTGACTCAAAAATGAAAACAAATTCCACATACCGTTCAAATTTGAAGATATTTCGGAACCGCAGCCTCTTAATAACTTTCATTTATTATGTTTGCCATATAGACTGATGTCAGAGCAAGATCGTACTTTGAGTGAATTGGCGTCACATTCCCTAGTAATGGGCCGCAAGTTTAACACTTGGGTTCGAATTTCAGCCTCTCAGCCTCTAAATATCTGCAATTCGTTCTGTCAGCGATAAAGCTAAATGACTCTGCATACTACTCATTGGGATCAAGAGGCATCACATTCCCTGTTAAGGGGACCAACGAGGGGAAATTCAAAATAGGTGGTGTAAAAATGGTCGAAGTAATTAATACAGCCTCTACATTTACATTAACATTCACACATCAAAGCCTCTATATATCTATATTGTATTATAGTAAACTTGTTGCTAGTTACCTGCATATGATCCTTAGAGGGTATATTTTGCGTCACATTCCCTTTTATGGGGCCCAATAGGGGGACAATTATGCTAGTGGCTCAAAAATGATAACACATTTCACATACCGTTCAAATTTGAAGATATTTCGGAACCGCAGCCTCTTAATATCTTTCATTTATTATGTTTATCATATAGACTGATGTCAGAGCAAGTTCGTATTTTGGGTGAATTGGCGTCACATTTCCTAGTATGGGGCCCAAAGAGGGGAAATTCAGTGTAAGTGCTGAAAATCGTTATTCGAATTTCAGCCTCTCAGCCTCTAAATATCTGCAATTCGTTCTGTCAACGATAAAGCTAAATGGCTCGACATACTACTCATAGGGATTAAGTGGCGTCACATTCCCTGTTAAGGGGACCAACGAGGGGGAATTCAATATAGGCGGTGTAAATGGTCGAAGTAATTAATACAGCCTCTACATTTACATTAAAATTCACACATCAAAGCCTCTAAATATCTATATTGTATTCTAGTAAACATGTTCCTAGTTGCCTGGACATAATCCTTAGAGGGTATGATTTGCGTCACATTCCCTGATAACGGGCCCAATAGGGGGACAATTATGCAAAGACTAAAAAATGATAACAAATTTCGCATACCGTTCAAATTTGAAGATATTTCGGAACCGCAGCCTCTTAATTTCTTTCATTTATTATGTTTACCATATAGACTGATGTCAGAGCAAGATCGTACTTTGTGTGAATTGGCGTCACATTCCCTTATATGGGGCCCGTAGAGGGGAAATTCAGTGTAAGTGCTGAAAATCTGTATAAATGCATGTTTAACACTTTGGTTCGAATTTCAGCCTCTCAGCCTATAAATATCTGTAATTAGTTTTGTCAGTGAGAAAGCTAAATGACTCGGCATACTTCTCATAGGAATCAAGTGCCGTCACATTCCCTAAAAAGGGGACCAACGACGGGCAAATCAATATAGGTGGTGTAAATGGTCGAAGTAATTAATAGAGCCTCGATATACATTTACATTAAAATTCACACATCAAAGCCTCTAAATATCTATATTGTATTATGTTAAACATGTGCTTATGTGCCTGGACATAATCCGTAGAGGTATGATTCGCGTCACATTCCCTGATATGGGGCCCAATAGGGGTGGGGGGGCATTTATGCAATTGACTCAAAAATGATAACACATTTCACATACCATTCAAATTTGAAGATATTTCGGAACCGCAGCCTCTTAATATCTTTCATTTATTATGTTTACCATATAGACTGATGTCAGAGCAAGATCATATTTTGGGTGAATTGGCGTCACATTCCCTAGTATGGGGCCCAAAGAGGGGAAATTCAGTGTAAGTGCTGAAAATCTTTATAAATGCAAATTTAACACGTGGGTTCCAATTACAGCCTCTCAGCCTCTAAATATCTGCAAATTGTTCTGTCAGCGATAAAGCTAAATGACTCTGCATACTATTCATTGGGATCAAGAGGCGTCACATTCCCTGTTAAGGGGACCAACGAGGGCAAATTCAATATAGGTGGTGTAAATGGTCGAAGTAACTAATACAGCCTCTACATTTACATTAAAATTCACACATCAAAGCCTCTATATATCTATATTGTATTATAGTAAACTTGTTGCTAGTTAGCTGCATATAATCCTTAGAGGGTATATTTTGCGTCACATTCCCTTTTATGGGGCCCAATAGGGGGACAATTATGCTAGAGACTCAAAAATGATAACACATTTCAAATACCGTTCAATTTTGAATATATTTCGGAACCGCAGCCTCTTAATATCTTACTTTTATTATGTTTATCATATAGACTGAGGTCAGAGCTAGATCGTATTTGGGGTGAAATGGCGTCACATTCCCTAGTATGGGACCCAAAGAGGGAAAATTCAGTGTAAGTGCTGAAAATCTTTATAAATGCAAGTTTAACACGTGGGTTCCAATTTCAACCTCTCAGCCTCTAAATATCTGCAATTCGTTCAGTCAGCGATAAAGCTAAATGGGTCGACATACTACTCATAGGAATCACGTGGCGTCACATTCCTTTTTAAGGGGACCAACGAGGGTAAATTAAATATAGGTGGTGTAAATGGTCGAAGTAATTAATACAGCCTCTACATTTACATTAAAATTCACACATCAAAGCCTCTAAATATCTATATTGTATTCTAGTAAACATGTTCCTAGTTGCCTGGACATAATCCTTAGAGGGTATGATTTGCGTCACATTCCCTGATAACGGGCCCAATAGGGGGACAATTATGCAAAGACTAAAAAATGATAACAAATTTCGCATACCGTTCAAATTTGAAGATATTTCGGAACCGTAGCCTCTTAATATCTTTCATTTATTATGTTTACCATAAAGACCAATGTCAGAGCAAGATCGTACTTTGGGTGAATTGGCGTCACATTCCCTAGTATGGGACCCAAAGAGGGAAAATTCAGTGTTAGTGCTGAAAATCGTTATAAATGCAAGTTTAACACTGGGGTTCGAATTTCAGCCCCTCAGCCTCTAAATATCTGTAATTCCTTCTGTCTTCGATAAAGCTAAATGACTCGGCATACCTCTCATAGGGATCACGTGGCGTCACATTCTCTGTTAAGGGGACCAACAAGGGGAAATTCCATATACGTGGTGTGGGGCCCAATAAGGGGACAATTGTACACGTGACTCAAAAATGAAAACAAATTTCACATACCGTTCAAATTTGAAGATATTTCGGAACCGCAGCCTCTTAATATCTTTCATTTATTATGTTTACAATATAGACCGATGTCAGAGCAAGATCGTACTTTGGGTGAATTGGCGTCACATTCCCTAGTATGGGGCCCAAAGAGGGAAAATTCAGTGTTATTCCTAGTTACCTGGACATAATCCTTAGAGGGTATGATTTGAGTCACATTCCCTGATATGGGGCCCCATAGGGGGACAATCATGCTAGTGACTCAAAAATGATAACAAATTTCACATACCGTTCAAATTTGAAGATATTTCGGAACCGTAGCCTCTTAATATCTTTCATTTATTATGTTTACCATAAAGACCAATGTCAGAGCAAGATCGTACTTTGGGTGAATTGGCGTCACATTCCCTAGTATGGGGCCCAAAGAGGGAAAATTCAGTGTTATTGCTGAAAATCGTTATAAATGCAAGTTTAACAGTTGGGTTCGAATTTCAGCCTCTCAGCCTCTAAATATCTGTAATTCGTTCTGTCAGCGATAAAGCTAAATGCCTCGGCATACTACTCATAGGGATCAAGTGGCGTCACATTCCCTGTTAAGGGGACCAACAAGGGGAAATTCCATATACGTGGTGTAAATCGTCGAAGTAATTAATACAGCCTCTACATCTACATTGATATTCACACATCAAAGCCTCAAAATATCTATATTTTATTATGTTAAACATGTTCCTAGTTGCCTGGACATAATACTTAGAGAGTATGATTTGCGTCACATTCCCTGATATGGGGCCCAATAGGGGGACAATTGTGCACGTGACTCAAAAATGAAAACAAATTTCACATACCGTTCAAATTTGAAGATATTTCGGAGCCGCAGCCTCTTAATATCTTTCATAATTATGTTTACCATATAGACTGATGTCAGAGCAAGATCGTACTTTGGATGAATTGGCGTCACATTCCCTTATATGTGGCCCAAAGAGGAAAAAATTCAGTTTAAGTGCTGAAAATCTTTATAAATGCAAGTTTAATATTTTGGTTGGAATTTCAGCCTCTCAGCCTCTAAATATTTGCAATTCGTTCTGTCAGCGATAAAGCTAAATGACTCGACATTCTACTCATAGGGATCAAGTGGCGTCACATTCCCTGTTAAGGGGACCAACGAGGGGAAATTCAATATACGTGGTGTTAATGGTCGAAGTAATTAATACAGCCTCTACATTTACATTAAAATTCACACATCAAAGCCTCTGTATATCTATATTGTATTATGTTAAACATGTTCCTAGTTGCCTGGACATAATCCTTAGAGGATATGATTCGCGTCACATTCCCTGATATGGGACCCAATAGGGGGACAATTATGCTAGTGACTCAAAAATGATAACAAATTTCGCATACCGTTCAAATTTGAAGATATTTCGGAACCGTAGCCTCTTAATATCTTTCATTTATTATGCTTACCATATAGACTGATGTCAGAACAAGATCGTACTTATGGTGAATTGGCGTCACATTCCCTTATATGTGGCCCAAAGAGGGGAAATTCAGTGTTAGTGCTGAAAATCTTTATAAATGCAAGTTTAACACTTGGGTTCGAATTTCAGCCTCTCAGCCTCTAAATACCTGTAATTCGTTCTGTCAGCGAGAAAGCTTAATGACTCGGTATACTTCTCATAGGAATCAAGTGGCGTCACATTCCCTGTAAAGGGGACCAACGACGAAAAAATCAATATAGGTGGTGTAAATGGTTGAAGTAATTAATACAGCCTCTACATTTACATTAAAATTCACACATCAAAGCCTCTAAATATTTATACTGTATTATGTTAAACATGTGCTTATGTGCCTGGACATTATCCTTAGAGGTGTGATTCGCGTCACATTCCCTGATATGGGGCCCAATAGGGGTGGGGGGGGGCATTTATGCAATTGACTCAAAAATGATAACACATTTCACATACCATTCAAATTTGAAGATATTTCGGAACCGTAGCCTCTTAATATCTTTCATTTATTATGTTTACCATATAGACTGATGTCAGAGCAAGATCATATTTTGGGTTAATTGTCGTCACATACCCTCGTATGGGGCCCAAAGAGGGGGAGTTCAGTGTAAGTGCTGAAAATCTTTATAAATGCAAATTTAACATGTGGGTTCCAATTTCAGCCTCTCAGCCTCTAAATATCTGCAATTCGTTCTGTCAGCGATAAAGCTAAATGACTCAGCATACTACTCATTGGGGTCAAGAGGCGTCACATTCCCTGTTAAGGGGACCAACGAGTGTAAATTAAATATAGGTGGTGTAAATGGTCGAAGTAATTAATACAGCCTCTACATTTACATTAAAATTCACACAACAAAGCCTCTATATATCTATATTGTATTATAGTAAACTTGTTGCTAGTTAGCTGCATATAATCCTTAGAGGGTATATTTTGCGTCTCATTCCCTTTTATGGGGCCCAATAGGGGGACAATTATGCTTGAGACTCAAAAATGATAACACAGTTCACATACCGTTCACATTACCATATAGACTGATGTCAGAGCAAGATCATATTTTGGGTTAATTGGCGTCACATACCCTCGTATGGGGCCCAAAGAGGAGGAGTTCAGTGTAAGTGCTGAAAATCTTTATAAATGCAAATTTAACACGTGGGTTCCAATTTCAGCCTCTCAGCCTCTAAATATCTGCAATTCGTTCTGTCAGCGATAAAGCTATATGACTCTGCATACTACTCATTGGGATCAAGAGGCGTCACATTCCCTGTTAAGGGGACCAACGAGTGTAAATTAAATATAGGTGGTGTAAATGGTCGAAGTAATTAATACAGCCTCTACATTTACATTAAAATTCACACAACAAAGCCTCTATATATCTATATTGTATTATAGTAAACTTGTTGCTAGTTAGCTGCATATAATCCTTAGAGGGTATATTTTGCGTCACATTCCCTTTTATGGGGCCCAATAGGGGGACAATTATGCTTGAGACTCAAAAATGATAACACAGTTCACATACCGTTCAAATTTGAAGATATTTCGGAACCGCAGCCTCTTAATATCTTTCTATTATTATGATTACCATATAGACTGAGCTCAGAGCAAGATCGTATTTGGGGTGAATTGGCGTCACATTCCCTAGTATGGGGCCCAAAGAGGGGAAATTCACTGTAAGTGCTGAAAATCGTTATAAATGCACGTTCAACACTTGGGTTCGAATTTCAGCCTCTCAGCCTCTAAATATCTGCAATACGTTCTGTCAGCGATAAAGCTAAATGACTCGACATTCTACTCATAGGGATCAAGTGGCGTCACATTCCCTGTTAAGGGGACCACCGAGGGGAAATTCAAGGTAGGTGGTGTAAATGGTCGAAGTAATTAATACAGCCTCTACGTTTACATTAAAATTCACACAGCAAAGCCTCTAAATATCTATATTGTATTATGTTAAACATGTTTCTAGTTGCCTGGATATAATCCTTAGAGGGTATGATTCGCGTCACCTTCCCTGATATGGGGCCCAACAGGGGGACAATTATACAATTGACTCAAAAATTATAACACATTTCACATACCGTTCAAATTTGAAGATATTTCGGAACCGTAGCCTCTAGGGGATAGGGAATTTTACACCAATTCACCCAAAGTACGATCTTGCTCTGTAATCAGTCAATATGGTAAACATAATAAATGAAAGATATTTAGAGGCTACGGTTCCGAAATATCTTCAAATTTGAACGGTATGTGAAATGTGTTATAATTTTTGAGTCAATTGTATAATTGTCCCCCTGTTGGGCCCCATATCAGGGAAGGTGACGCGAATCATACCCTCTAGTTGTGCTTAGTTGCCTGGACATAATCCTTAGAGATATGATTCGCGTCACATTCCCTGATATGGGGCCCAATAGGGGTGGGGGGCATTTATGCAATTGACCCAAAAATGATAACACATTTCACATACCGTTCTAGTTTGTTGATATTTCGGAACCGCAGCCTCTTAATATCTTTCATTTATTATGTTTACCATATAGACTGATCCCAGAGCAAGATCATATTTTGGATGAATTGGCGTCACATTCCCTAGTATGGGGCCCAAAGAGGGGAAATTCATTGTAAGTGCTGAAAATCTTTATAAATGCAAATTTAACACGTGGGTTCCAATTTCAGCCTCTCAGCCTCTAAATATCTGCAATTCGTTCTGTCAGCGATCAAGTTAAATGACTCGGCATATTACGCATAGGGATCATGTGGCGTCACTGTCCCTGACAAAGGGACCAACAAGGGGAAATTCAATATAGGTGGTGTAAATGGTCGAAGTAATTAATACAGCCTCTACATTTACATTAAAATTCACACATCAAAACCTCTAAATATCTATATTGTATTATGTTTAACATGTTCCTAGTTACCTGGACATAATTCTTAGAGGGTATGATTTGCGTCACATTCCCTTATATGGGGCCCTATAGGGGGACAATCATGCTAGTGACTCAAAAATGATAACAAATTTCACATACCGTTCAAATTTGAAGATATTTCGGAACCGTAGCCTCTTAATATCTTTCATTTATTATGTTTATCATAAAGACCAATGTCAGAGCAAGATCGTACTTTGGGTGAATTGGCGTCACATTCCCAAGTATTGGGCCCAAAGAGGGAAAATTCAGTGTTAGTGCTGAAAATCGTTATAAATGCAAGTTTAACACTTGGGTTCGAATTTCATTCCCTCAGCCTCTAAATATCTGTAATTCGTTCTGTCAGCGATAAAGCTAAATGACTCGGCATACTACTCATAGGGATTAAGTGGCGTCACATTCCCTGTTAAGGGGACCAACGAGTGGAAATTCAATATACGTGGTGTCCATCGTCGAAGTAATTAATACAGCCTCTACATCTACATTAACATTCACACATCAAAGCCTCTAAATATCTATATTGTATTATATTAAACATGTTTCTAGTTGCCTGGACATAATCCTTAGAGAGTATGATTTGCGTCACATTCCCTGGTATGGGGCCCAATAAGGGGACAATTGTACACGTGACTCAAAAATGAAAACAAATTTCACATACCGTTCAAATTTGAAGATATTTAGGAACCGCAGCCTTTTAATATCTTTCATTTATTATGTTTACCATATAGACCGATGTCAGAGCAAGATCGTACTTTGGGTGAATTGGCGTCCCAACCTAGTATGGGGCCCAAAGATGGAAAATTCAGTGTTAGTGCTGAAAATCGTTATAAATGCAAGTTTAAGAATTGGGTTCGAATTTCAGCCTCTCAGCCTCTAAATAACTGTAATTCGTTCTGTCAGCGATAAAGCTAAATGACTCGGCATACTACTCATGGGGATCAAGTGGCGTCACATTCCCTGTTAAGGGGACCACCGAGGGGAAATTCAATATACGTGGTGTAAATCGTCGAAGTAATTAATACAGCCTCTACATTTACATTAATATTCACACATCAAAGCCTCTAAATATCTATATTGTATTATGTTAAACATGTTCCTAGTTGCCTGGACATAATCCTTAGAGGGTATGATTCGCGTCACATTCCCTGATATGGGGACCTATAGGGGGACAATCATGCTAGTGACTCAAAAATGATAACAAATTTCACATACCGTTCAAATTTGAAGATATTTCGGAACCGTAGCCTCTTAATATCTTTCATTTATTATGTTTACCATATAGACCGATGTCAGAGCAAGGTCGTACTTTGGGTGAATTGGCGTCACATTCCCTAGTATGGGGCCAAAAGAGGGAAAATTCAGTGTTAGTGCTGAAAATCGTTATAAATGCAAGTTTAAGAATTGGGTTCGAATTTCAGCCTCTCAGCCTCTAAATAACTGTAATTCGTTCTGTCAGCGATAAAGCTAAATGACTCGGCGTACTACTCATAGGGATCAAGTGGCGTCACATTCCCTGTTAAGGGGACCACCGAGGGGAAATTCAATATACGTGGTGTAAATCGTCGAAGTAATTAATACAGCCTCTACATTTACATTAATATTCACACATCAAAGCCTCTAAATATCTATATTGTATTATGTTAAACATGTTCCTAGTTGCCTGGACATAATCCTTAGAGGGTATGATTCGCGTCACATTCCCTGATACGGGGACCTATAGGGGGACAATCATGCTAGTGACTCAAAAATGATAACAAATTTCACATACCGTTCAAATTTGAAGATATTTCGGAACCGTAGCCTCTTAATATCTTTCATTTATTATGTTTACCATATAGACCGATGTCAGAGCAAGATCGTACTTTGGGTGAATTGGCGTCACATTCCCTAGTATGGGGCCCAAAGAGGGAAAATTCAGTGTTAGTGCTGAAAATCGTTATAAATGCAAGTTTAACACTTGGGTTCGAATTTCAGCCTCTCAGCCTCTAAATATCTGTAATTCGTTCTGTCAGCGATAAAGCTAAATGACTCGGCATACTACTCATAGGGAACAAGTGGCGTCACGTTCCCTGTTAAGGGGACAAACGAGGGGAAATTCAATATACGTGGTGTAAAACGTCGAAGTAATTAATACAGCCTCTACATCTACATTAATATTCACACACCAAAGCCTCAAAATATCTATATTGTATTATGTTAAACATGTTCCTAGTTGCCTGTACATAATCCTTAGAGGGTATGATTCGCGTCACATTCCCTGATATGGGGACCTATAGGGGGACAATCATGCTAGTGACTCAAAAATGATAACAAATTTCACATACCGTTCAAATTTGAAGATATTTCGGAACCGTAGCCTCTTAATATCTTTCATTTATTATGTTTACCATATAAACCGATGTCAGAGCAAGATCGTACTTTGGGTGAATGGGCGTCACATTATCTAGTATGGGGCCCAAAGAGGGAAAATTCAGTGTTAGTGCTGAAAATCGTTATAAATGCAAGTTTAACACTTGGGTTCGAATTTCAGCCTCTCAGCCTCTAAATATCTGTAATTCGTTCTGTCAGCGATAAAGCTAAATGACTGGGCATACTACTAATAGGGATCAAGTGGCGTCACATTCCCTGTTAAGGGGACCAACGAGGGGAAATTCAATATACGTGGTGTAAAACGTCGAAGTAATTAATATAACCTCTACATCTACATTAATATTCACACATCAAAGCCTCAAAATATCTATATTGTATTATGTTAAACATGTTCCTTGTTGCTGGACATAATCCTTAGAGAGAATGATTTGCGTCACATTCCCTGATATGGGGCCCAATATGGGGACAATTGTGCACGTGACTCAAAAATAAAAACAAATTTCACATACCGTTCAAATACCGTTCAAATCGTTATAAATGCAAGATTAACACTTGGGTTCGAATTTTAGCCTCTCAGCCTCTAAATATTTGCAATTCGTTCTGTCGGCGATAAAGCTTAATGACTCGACATACTACTCATAGGGATCAAGTGGCGTCACATTCCCTGTTAAGGGGGCCAACGAGTGGAAATTCAATATACGTGGTGTAAATTGTCGAAATAATTAATACAGCCTCTACATTTACATTAAAATTCACACATCAAAGCCTCTTAATATCTATATTGTATTATGTTAAACATGTTCCTAGTTGCCTGGACATAATCCTTAGAGGGTATGATTCGCGTCACATTCCCTGATATGGGGCCCAATAGGGGGACAATTATGCTAGTGACTCAAAAATGATAACAAATTTCACATACCGTTCAAATTTGAAGATATTTTTGAACCGCAGCCTCTTAATATCTTTCATTTATTATGCTTACCATATAGACTGATGTCAGAAGAAGATCGTACTGTGGGTGAATTGGCGTCACATTCCCGTATATGGGGCCCAAAGAGGGGAAATTCAGTGTAAGTGCTGAAAATCTTTATAAATGCAAGTTTAACACTTGGGTTCGAATTTCAGCCTCTCAGCCTCTAAATATCTGTAATTCGTTATGTCAGCGAGAAAGCTAAATGACTCGGTATACTTCTCATAGGAATCAAGTGGCGTCACATTCCCTGTAAAGGGGACCAACGACGAAAAAATCAATATAGGTGGTGTAAATGGTTGAAGTAATTAATACAGCCTCTACATTTACATTAAAATTCACACATCAAAGCCTCTGTATGTCTATATTGTATTATATTAGACATGTTCCTAGTTGCCTGGACATAATCCTCAGAGGGTATGATTCGCATCACTTTCCCTGGTAAGGGGCCCAATAGGGAGACAATTATGCTAGTGACTCAAAAATGATAACAAACTTCACATACCGTTAAATTTGAAGATATTTCGGAACCGTGGCCTCTTAATATCTTTCATTTCTTGTTAACCATATAGACCGACGTCAGAGCAAGATCGTACTTTGGGTGAATTGGCGTCACATTCCCTAGTATGGGGCCCAAAAAGGGGAAATTCAGTGTTAGTGCTGAATATCTTTATAAATGCAAGTTTAACACTTGGGTTCGAATTTCAGCCTTTCAGCCTCTTAATATCTGTAATTCGTTCTGTCAGCGATAAAGCTAAATTACTCGACATTCTACTCATAGGAATCAAGTGGCGTCAAATTCCCTGTTAAGGGGACCAACGAGGGGAAATTCAATATACGTGGTGTAAATCGTCGAAGTAATTAATACAACCTCTACATTTACATGAATATTCACACATCAAAGCCTCTAAATATCTATATTGTATTATGTTAAACATGTTCCTAGTTGGCTGGACATAATCCTTAGAGGGTATGATTCGAGTCACATTCCCTGAAACGGGGCCCAATACGGGGATAATTATGCTAGTGACTCAAAAATGATAACAAATTTCACATACCGTTCAAATTTGAAGATATTTCGGAACCGCAGCCTCTTAATATCTTTCATTTATTATGCTTACCAGATAGACTGATGTTAGAGGAAGATCGTTCTTTGGGTGAATTGGCGTCACATTCCCTTATATGGGGTCAAAAGAGGGGAAATTTAGTGTAAGTTCTGAAAATCTTTATAAATGCAAGTTTAACACTTGGGTTCGAATTGCAGCCTCTCAGCCTCTAAATATCTGTAATTCGTTCTGTCAGCGAGAAAGCTAAATGACTCGGTATACTTCTCATAGGAATCCAGTGGCGTCACATTCCTTGTAAAGGGGACCAACGACGAAAAAATCAATATAGGTGGAGTAAATGGTTGAAGTAATCAATACAGCCTCTACATTTACATTAAAATTCACACATCAAAGCCTCTAAATATCTATATTGTATTATATTAAACATGTTCCTAGTTGCCTGGACATAATACTCAGAGGGTATGATTCGCGTCACATTCCCTTTTATGGGGCCCAATAGGGGGACAATTATGCTAGTGACTCAAAAATGATAACAAACTTCACATACCGTTAAATTTGAAGATATTTCGGAACCGTAGCCTCTTAATATCTTTCATTTATTATGTTAACCATATAGACCGATGTCAGAGCAAGATCGTACTTTGGGTGAATTGGCGTCACATTCCCTAGTATGGGGCCAAAAAAGGGGAAATTCAGTGTTAGTGCTGAAAATCTTTATAAATGCAAGTTTAACACTTGGGTTCGAATTTCAGCCTTTCAGCCTCTTAATATCTGTAATTCGTTCTGTCAGCGATAAAGCTAAATGACTCGACATACTACTCATAGGGATCAAGTGGCGTCACATTCCCTGTTAATGGGACCAACGAGGGGAAATTCAATATACGTGGTGTAAATGGTCGAAGTAATTAATACAGCCTCTACATTTACATTAATATTCACACATCAAAGCCTCTAAATATCTATATTGTATTATGTTAAACATGTTCCTAGTTGGCTGGACATAATCCTTAGAGGGTATGATTCGCGTCACATTCCCTGATATGGGGCCCAATAGAGTGTGTGTGTGTGTGTGGGGGGGCAATTATGCAAGTGATTACAAAATGATAACAAATTTCACATACCGTTCAAATTTGAAGATATTTCGGAACCGCAGCCTCTTAATATCTTTCATTTATTATGTTAACCATATAGACTGATGTCAGAGCAAAATCGTACTTTGGGTGAATAGGCGTCACATTCCCTAGTATGGGGCGCAAAGAGAGAAATTCATTGTAAGTGCTGAAAATCGTTATAAATGCACGTTCAACACTTGGGTTCGAATTTCAGCCTCTCAGCCTCTAAATATCTGCAATATGTTCTGTCAGCGATAAAGCTTAATGACTCGACATACTAGTCAAAGGGATCAAGTGGCGTCACATTCCCTGTTAAGGGGCCCATCGAGGGGAAACAAAATATGGGCTGTGTAAATGGTCGAAGTAATTAATACAGCCTCTACATTTACATAAAAAAATTTACACATCAAAGTCTCTAAATACCTATATGTATACATGTTAAACATGTTTCTAGTTGCCTGGACATAATACTTAGAGGGTATGATTCGCGTCACATTCCCTGATATGGGGCCCTATAGGGGGACAATTATGCTAGTGACTGAAAAATGATAACAAATTTCACATACCGTTCAAATTTGAAGATATTTCGAAACTGCAGCCTCTTAATATCCTTTATTTATTATGCTTACCATATAGACTGATGTCAGAGAAAGGTCGTACTTTGGGTGAATTGGCGTCACATTCCCTTATATGGGGCCCAAAGAGAGAAATTCATTGTAAGTGCTGAAAATCGTTATAAATGCACGTCCAACACTTGGGTTCGAATTTCAGCCTCTCAGCCTCTAAATATCTGCAATATGTTCTATCAGCGATAAAGCTAAATGACTCGACATACTAGTCATAGGGATCAAGTGTCGTCACATTCCATGTTAAGGGGCCTATCGAAGGGAAATTCAATATAGGCGGTGTAAATGGTCGAAGTAATGAATACAGCCTCTACATTTACATTAAAATTCACACATCAAAGCCTCTAAATATCTATATTGTATTATGTTAAACATGTTCCTAGTTGCCTAGACATAATCCTTAGAGGGTATGATTCGCGTCACATTCCCTGATATGGAGCTCTATAGGGGGACAATCATGCTAGTGACTCAAAAATATTAACACATTTCACATACCGTTTAAATTTGAAGATATTTCGGAACTGTAGCCTCTTAATATCTTTCCTTTATTATATTTACCATATAGACCGATGTCAGAGCAAGATCGTACTTTGGGTGAATTGGCGTCACATTCCCTTATATGGGGCCCAAAGAGGGAAAATTCAGTGTTAGTGCTGAAAATCGTTATAAATGCAAGTTTAACACTTGAGTTCGAATTTCAGCCTCTCAGCCTCTAAATATCTATAATTCGTTCTGTCAGCGATAAAGCTAAATGACTCGGCATACTACTCATAGGGATCAAGTGGCGTCACATTCCCTGTTAAGGGGACCAACGAGGGGAAATTCAATATACGTGGTGTAAATCGTCGAAGTAATTAATACAGCCTCTACATCTACATTAATATTCACACATCAAAGCCTCAAAATATCTATATTGCCTTATGTTAAACATGTTCCTAGTTGCATGGACATAATCCTTAGAGAGATTGATTTGCGTCACATTCCCTGATATGGGGCCCAATAGGGGGACAATTGTGCACGTGACTCAAAAATGAAAACAAATTTCACATACCGTTCAAATTTGAAGATATTTCGCAACCGCAACCTCTTAATATCTTTCATTTATTATGTTTTCCATATAGACTGATGTCAGAACAAGATCGTACTTTGGGTGAATTGGCGTCACATTCCCTAGTATGGGGCCGAAAGAGGGAAAATTCATTGTTAGTGCTGAAAATCGTTATAAATGCAAGTTTAACACTTGGGTTCGAATGTCAGCCTCTCAGCCTCTAAATATCTGCAATTCGTTCAGTCAGCGATAAAGCTAAATGACTCGACATACTACTCATAGGGATCAAGTGGCGTCTCATTCTCTGTTAAGGGGACCAACGAGGGGAAATTCAATATACGTGGTGTAAATGGTCGAAGTAATTAATACAGCCTCTACATTTACATTAAAATTCACACATCAAAGCCTCTTAATATCTATATTGTATTATGTTAAACATGTTCCTAGTTGGCTGGACATAATCCTTAGAGGGTATGATTTGCGTCACATTCCCTGATATGGGGCCCAATAGGGGGACAATTTATGCTAGTGACTCAAAAATGATAACGAATTTCACATACCGTTCAAATTTGAAGATATTTCGGAACCGCAGCCTCTTAATATCTTTCATTTATTATGCTTACCATATAGACTGATGTCAGAGGAAGATCGTACTTTGGGTGAATTGGCGTCACATTCCCTTATATGGGGACCAAAGAGTGGATATTCAGTGTAAGTGCTGAAAATCTTTATAAATGCAAGTTTAACACATTGGTTCGAACTTCAGCCTCTCAGCCTCTTAATATCTGTAATTCGTTCTGTCAGCGAGAAAGCTAAATGACTCGGTATACTTCTCATAGGAATCAAGTGGCGTCACATTCCCTGTAAAGGGGACCAACGACGAAAAAATCAATATAGGTGGTGTAAATGGTTGAAGTAATTAATACAGCCTCTACATTTACATTAAAATTCACACATCAAAGCCTCTAAATATCTATATTGTATTATATTAGACATGTTCCTAGTTGCCTGGACATAATCCTCAGAGGGTATGATTTGCGTCACATTCTCTGGTATGGGGCCCAATAGGGGGACAATTATGCTTGTGACTCAAAAATGATAACAAACTTCACATACCGTTAAATTTGAAGATATTTCGGAACCGTAGCCTCTTAATATCTTTCATTTCTTATGTTAACCACATAGACCGATGTCAGAGCAAGATCGTACTTTGGGTGAATTGGCGTCACATTCCCTAGTATGGGGCCCAAAAAGGGGAAATTCAGTGTTAGTGCTGAAAATCTTTATAAATGCAAGTTTAACACTTAGGTTCGAATTTCAGCCTTTCAGCCTCTTAATATCTGCAATTCGTTCTGTCAGCGATAAAGCTAAATGACTCGACAAACTACTCATAGGGATCAAGTGCTTTCACATTCCCTGTTAAGGGGACCAACGAGGGGAAATTCAATATACGTGGTGTAAATCGTCGAAGTAATTAATACAGCCTCTACATTTACATTAAAATTCACACACCAAAGCCTCTAAATATCTATATTGTATTATGTTAAACATGTTCCTAGTTGGCTGGACATAATCCTTAGAGGGTATGATTCGCGTCACATTTCCTGATATGGGGCCCAGTAGTGGGGGGGGGGTGACAATTATGCAAGTGATTAAAAAATGATAACAAATTTCACATACCGTTCAAATTTAAAGATATTTCGGAACCGCAGCCTTTTAATATCTTTCATTTATTATGTTTACCATATAGACTGATGTCAGAGCAAGATCGTACTTTGGGTGAATTGGCGTCAGATTCCCTTAGTATGGGGCCCAAAGAGAGAAATTCATTGTAAGTGCTGAAAATCGTTATAAATGCACGTTCAACACTTGGGTTCGAATTTCAGCCTCTCAGCCTCTAAATATCTGCAATATGTTCTGTCAGCGATAAAGCTTAATGACTCGACATACTAGTCAAAGGGATCAAGTGGCGTCACATTCCCTGTTAAGTGTCCCATCGAGGGGAAATTCAATATAAGCTGTGTAAATGGTCGAAGTCAAAGAGGGAAAATTCAGTGTTAGTGCTGAAAATCGTTGTAAATGCAAGTTTAACACTTGAGTTCGAATTTCAGCCTCTCAGCCTCTAAATATCTATAATTCGTTCTGTCAGCGATAAAGCTAAATGACTCGATATACTAGTCATAGGCTTTAAGTGGCGTCACATTCCCTGTTAAGGGGCCCATCGAGGGGAAATTCAATATACGTGGTGTAAATCGTCGAAGTAATTAATACAGCCTCTACATTTACATTAAATTCACACATCAAAGCCTCTAAATATCTATATTGCATTATGTTAAACATGTTCCTAGTTGTCTGGACATAATCCTTAGAGGGTATGAGTCGCGTCACATTCCCTGATATGGGGCTCTATAGGGGGACAATCATGCTAGTGACTCAAAAATGATAACACATTTCACATACCGTTCAAAGGGGGAGTTCCAGCCTATAGTAAATTTCCATAGGGTTCTGCCCACGCACAGATTTTCATGATATTTTGCATAATTAATGTTTGGTAAATGACTGTTCATTATTTAGCTATTTCACTCTTATATCTGTTTTCATTATCAATCTACAATGTTTTGTTTATGTCCACATCTGAAAGTAGGGGTATCCCCAAACTAGTGTATATATACGTTCCACCTTTTGATGTTTTGGAGTTATTTTGTTCTCAGGCATCACTATAGTCAACTGTGATTATCTTTGTATCACATTTAGCATTGTTTAGGCAAAGTTCGATACACCCTGCTCAATTTCATATGGAGCAGACCTCAGAATTCACAACCATAAAATCTTTTGGAGTATGTTTGACGTTTGATTTCACACTGTTGCAGTTCTTGTCACCCCATCATTTTAATATGAAAATTGACCATATATATGTAGAACATTTTATCAAACTTTCTTGAAAATCTGAGACCGGTAACATACCGCATTTGAACATTGAATAGTTATGGTCAGAGTTTTGAATTGTTTCAAACCATTTGTAGATATCATATGGTGCGACATTTTCAATCGAAAAATTGCTCGCCAATATATAATAAACATGAATATATGTATGTTTATATGATGGTGTATAGTATGAGCTCATATATAATCAGCATTTGTATCAATTATGATGCCTGGTGAACACCAAAAACACAATCCATTTAGAGCTTTCGTTAACAATTCAATCAGATCTTATTTAAAAATACTTAATTTTAGAACAAGCGTTTTTGCATTAATGTAATTCTTAATAGAAGTGGAGGCAATGCTGAAGCTTAGTATGACAAAGACTGTTGAAATGGCAAGTAAACTGGATGGTTCTGTAAACCAGACAATTTTACTTGACTCTAAGTATGTATTTAACTGATGCAGTGATCTTAAAAAGTTTGAAAAGTCTGATTGTCATACTGGAATGACACAGGTTGCTTGAATGGCCAAGAATAACGATGTTTGTATTATGTTTCAGCCAGGTAGGTCATAACAACACAGACAATATTTTCTGATCTTTTGGCTCCACTTTATACACAGATTACTGTAGACAAAATGGTACTGTAGTTTTTGGCTCACTCTGACAATGCCCCTTCAGTCTACTTCAATAGCACTAACTGTCACCTTGTAAGAAAGTTATATTCTTAAATATGATCATCTATGTTCTAAAATATGATCCAGAAAACAAGCAGTTAGTTTTGGAAAGCATTAATTAATATAATAGAGAAGACTTAATTCAACTTTCAAACACTTTCACAATTTAAAATAGCAAACAGTACATGTTCTAGCAGTACTTTAGAAAAATGTGAAGCCAGCTGCACTGATTTTGATTCAGCCAATGTGCTAGTGGTACAGCAAACAAGTGATTCATGCCATTTGTAAATCTTCGCCCCCGTCCATTGGGGCTTGAAGAAATTGATTTGGCTGCATGTTGCTTCCACACAGAGCTAAAGCTAACCAAACACGACTACTGGTAAACCCCTTAGAAGGACTAAGCTTGCCCAGGCAAAGTGGTGTGAGTCAGGCCGTCCAATGTATATAAGCCTTGTAGTTTCATAGGGTGGCAGGGCTTGATACATCATTTGATCTCAATGTCGGGAACAAGTCCCACAAAATTGGAAGCAGCATCTCCAAAATGACCTAAATAGTGTTAACGGGGATGTTAAACCTTAATACAAACAAACAAACAAACCATTTGTAAAACCGATGAATACAGAGCCAGAAAACTTAACATAGATGACAAGTATTGCATACATAAGACTACATATGCAAATGGTATTTCAGCATCTAAATACAATATCAGCTATCAAATAAATGTTTTACAGCAACTTGCCTTCCATCTATATCATTTCGGGAAGTGTATGCAAGATGATAAATGTGCAAATAGTTTCAGTGTGACTAGTTATGCATTTATTTTGAAGACTAAAACATTGCAGCAAACACTTTTGCCTATGTTATAATGAACCTAGAAAAAATGCAGAAAAAGCTTTTAATGGTATCACAAAACCTTTGATGGTGTGTGTGTGTGAGGGGGTGGGGGGAGAGAGTGACGTGCGAGTCTCTTTGACCAAGTGATGTAAGAAAAAATACCAATGCATAGACTGATCAATAATAAGAACAAATCATAAAATCAGCCTGTCCTTTCACAGTTGGCAAATTATTGACTGCTGTTTTATTTTACAGAGGGAAATGTCAACAATTAAGGAAACAACAGGATTATGAAAGTAATTTAATAAGCAAACTCAATACACCATTGTGTATTACTGACATTAATAGCTTTGTATTGCGGGTTGAAAAAAAAGACCAAATAAAATAGGGTAAAAAATATCCATCTTGTCTTATTCCTATGGTGTCATAATACATATTTTCAGCATAACCGCTTTTGCAATAGTGTAAACACTAACACTCATCGTGATCACTGCATGAGTGCATTATAGTTTTCTCTCTGCTAATGTATGTTCTCATCTACTATTAAAACCCAAACTAAAAAGCATTATCTGTCGAACAGTGTATTTTTGTTTGTGTGTGTGTGGGGGGGGGGGGTGCAGGGGCGGTATTACGTAAATGCATATGCTAAGCTTTGCATGATAAGGTGACACCATATGGTCATAAAAATACAATAAAAATATACTAAAAGAAAATCTCGTCCCCTGATATTGCAAATGACTTCATCGCAAAAATATACCTAAACACATATCTGGCAGTCAAAAACAATGTTACCGGTTTCTGATTTTTTTTTAATTTGTTTGCTATATAAAGGATATATGTGGCCAATTTTATGTGTAATATTTTGGGGTGACAAGATCAGTAACACATCTAACACTTGGGAAAAACATTTTACTTTTTATAAATTTTCATGAAAATTTTAAGAAATTTTGTAAATAAATTCATCAGAAAAATTAAAGACCTAGACACATTTATATTTTTGGTATTATATGAATCCTTATAGAGTTCTGTTGCCAATCAAAGCAACAAAATTTGAAAACAATCGAGCTTGTTGATTTAAGAATGAAAAGTTCACAGGTGTGTATGACCTCTACAGGGGATCTCCTCAGGGAGCTCTCCTGAGAACTATAGTAATTAATCAAATAAAACAAAGTTATATATATAGTTGATAGACCTAAAGTAAACAACAACTGAAGTTTCAAGAAAATCTGTGTGTGGGCAGATTTGGAACTCCCCCTTTGAAGATATTTCGGAACTGTAGCCTCTTAATATCTTTCATTTATTATGTTTACCATATAGACCGATGTCAGAGCAAGATCGTACTTTGGGTGAATTGGCGTCACATTCCTAAGTATGGGGCCCAAAGAGGGAAAATTCAGTGTTAGTGCTGAAAATCGTTATAAATGCAAGTTTAACACTTGGGTTCGAATTTCTGCCTCTCAGCCTCTAAATATCTGTAATTCTTTCTGTCAGCGATAAAGCTAAATGACTCCGCATACTACTTATAGGGATCAAGTGGCGTCACATTCCCTGTAAAGGGGACCAACGAGGGGAAATTCAATATACGTGATGTAAATCGTCGAAGTAATTAATACAGCCTTTACATCTAAATTAATATTCACACATCACAGCCTCAAAATATCTATATTGTATTATGTTAAACATGTTCCTAGTTGCCTGGACATAATCCTTAGAGGGTATGATTCGCGTCACATTCCCTGATATGGCGTTGTCTCACCTCTGTGGTTCTTTGATTTTTGTGTTCACGGAGATGTTGCACTGATGATTTAGGAGACCTTCATGCGGACTGAACAAATTATTTGTCTAAATCGCGACGGAAGTAAGGACGAAGATTGTGGCAACGTAAAATCGATTTAAGCCCCCCAGTGGAAATCATTCCACTGACCGTTCCAAGGCGGTTCTTCTGTGTCGGTTTATTTATGGTGTTGTTTGTTACTGTATGTATCACTTGTGTCTTTATATTTTGGATGGCCATATGGCCATTTTGTGGGAAAGTAACTGTCCTTATCGCCTTCCTTGTTTAGGTTTCCATTATGGTCTGGTCGCTTAATGTTTGTGTTTCTTTCCCTTTGGTGTCTTTGATGGGCGGAGTAAGTTAATTGTATCGATCCCTGATCTTTGTTTTACTTCTATTTTCTATAGGGAGACAATTATGCTAGTGACTCAAAAATGATAAACATGTTTCTAGTTGCCTGGACATAATCCTTAGAGGGTATGATTCGCGTCACATTCCCTGATATGGGGCCCTATAGGGGGACAATTATGCTAGTGACTGAAAAATGATAACAAATTTCACATACCGTTCAAATTTGAAGATATTTCGAAACTGCAGCCTCTTAATATCCTTTATTTATTATGCTTACCATATAGACTGATGTCAGAGAAAGGTCGTACTTTGGGTGAATTGGCGTCACATTCCCTTATATGGGGCCCAAAGAGAGAAATTCATTGTAAGTGCTGAAAATCGTTATAAATGCACGTCCAACACTTGGGTTCGAATTTCAGCCTCTCAGCCTCTAAATATCTGCAATATGTTCTGTCAGCGATAAAGCTAAATGACTCGACATACTAGTCATAGGGATCAAGTGTCGTCACATTCCATGTTAAGGGGCCTATCGAAGGGAAATTCAATATAGGCGGTGTAAATGGTCGAAGTAATGAATACAGCCTCTACATTTACATTAAAATTCACACATCAAAGCCTCTAAATATCTATATTGTATTATGTTAAACATGTTCCTAGTTGCCTGGACATAATCCTTAGAGGGTATGATTCGCGTCACATTCCCTGATATGGAGCTCTATAGGGGGACAATCATGCTAGTGACTCTAAAATGTTAACACATTTCACATACCGTTTAAATTTGAAGATATTTCGGAACTGTAGCCTCTTAATATCTTTCCTTTATTATATTTACCATATAGACCGATGTCAGAGCAAGATCGTACTTTGGGTGAATTTGCGTCACATTCCCTAATATGGGGCCTAAATAGGGAAAATTTAGTGTAAGTGCTGAAAATCGTTATAATGCAAGTTTTACACTTGGGTTCGAATTTCAGCCTCTCAGCCTCTAAATATCTGCAATTCGTTCTGTCAACGATAAAGCTAAATGACTCCACATAATACTCATAGTTATCAAGTGGCGTCACATTCCCTGTTAATGGGACCAACGAGGGGAAATTCAATATACGTGGTGTAAATGGTCGAAGTAATTAATACAGCCTCTACATTTACATTGAAATTCACACAGCAAAGCCTCTAAATATCTATATTGTTTTATAATAAACTTGTTGCTAGTTACCTGCATATAATCCTTAGAGGGTATATTTTGCGTCACATTCCCTTTTATGGGGCCCAATAGGGGGACAATTATGCTAGTGACTCAAAAATGATAACAAATGTTACATACCATTTAAATTTGAAGATATTTCGGAACCGCAGCCCCTTAATATCTTTCATTTATGATGTCAAAGCAAGATCGTACTTTTGGTGAATTGGCGTCACATTCGCTAGTATGGGGCCCAAAGAGGGGAAATTCAGTGTAAGTGCTGAAAATCGTTATAAATGCACGTTCAACACTTGGATTCGAATTTCAGCCCATCAGCCTCTAAATATCTGCAATACGTTCTGTCAGCTATAAGGTAAATACATCGACATACTACTCATAGGGATCAAGTGGCGTCACATTCCCTGTTAAGGGGACCAACGAGGGTAAATTCAATATAGGTGGTGTAAATCCTCGAAGTAATTAATGCAGCCTGTACGTTTACATTAAAATGCACACACCAAAGCCTCTAAATATCTATATTGTATTATGTTAAACATGTTCCTAATTGCCTGGACACAATCCTAAAACACGGGGGTAATACCATTTTCTATACCTGTGTTGTCGACCGAGCCGGTACTGTGTAAAGCTGCTGTCGACCGAGAAATACGGTTTTCGACCGAGCAGTACGGATGTCGACAGAGGAGGGTCTTCGATTCTGATGCACTTGGAGAGGCGAAAACGTTAGTTTAAACATTTACAAACGATGTCGGTGTTTTAAAGAGGCAAGCTGTTAATTGTCTGTTCACTTGTAGAGAGTCGTGAGTCTGAAAAACACTATAAAATACCGGTTCTTTCGAAAACAATCAGTTTTCACAGAATATCATTAATCTAATGCTTTATGAAAAGTAGGAAAGCAATAAAACACCATATATATTTTATCTACCATTTACGCTTCAACAACAACGTGGGTTCGACATAATTCATGCACTCTTGGAGTTTTTATAGACCTTTGAAAAATGTCGGGATACGGATGTCGATTATTAGAAATACGACCGTCGATGGTATCCTCGTCTGATTGATACGCCTGTCGACGAAATATAAAAACTACAGTTCATCTACTGCTGTTAAAAACCATGATTTATTCTATGATTATTACTGAAATCATCACTATAAGGCAGATTTCACTGGGAGCCATGAAGAAAAATGTATGTTTTGTGCGAACTGGTGTCTTAAAGTCGAAACAATCACCAAGAATAACTCCATCCTTAATTCTCCCATATTTAGTTTACACAACAGGCTACATGGCTGGTCACTGATGTAAACACTTGAACATGTAAATGCCAAATCAGATTGAAATTAAACTGCAAAAAAATGTTGTAAACCTGTGCAAATGCTCTTGAAGAATGATGTCGGAAAGATCACAGGCGCTTGAAGTTTAAATGCTTAAACATTTCAAATTTGTTTGAAAGGGCCATAACGAAATTGAATATTGACTAACATTCATGTGTAGGTTTTTTTGTGGTTTTACGGCCCTTTCAAGATTATTTCACTCATATCGAGCCGATCGTTAATCAGAGGTGGGCGAAAACCGGAGTACCCGGAGAAAAACCACCTGACCTTCCGTTGCAGAACTTGGCGTCTCACATGTGACACGAGTAAGGCTCGAACCACAGCGGTGAGAGACCTAATTATCAAGAGTCAGCGCTCTTAACCACTAGGCCACGGAGGCCCGTTCCAACTAAAAAATGGGTCTACACTTAAAGGAAAGAATTTGCTACTGAGGGACCAAAATATCGTTGCTTTGTTTTGTTTGTTTGATTTGAGGTCTAACGTCCCCGTCAACACTGTAAAGGTCATTTTGGAGACGTTTCTTCCAATTTTGTGGGCGAAAACCTGAGTACCCGGAGACAAACCACCTGACCTTCCATTGCAGAACTTGGCATCTCATATGTGACCCGAGCGAGGCTCGAACCACAGCGGTGAGAGACCTAATGATCAAGAGTCAGCGCTCTAAACCACTAGGCCACGGAGGCCCGTCACCAATGAGATTGGTCATTAGGTTTTTAGCTCACCCTAGCCGCAAGCTCAGCAAGTAAGTATATTCATGCTCCGGCATCCGTCGTCATCCGTTCACATTCTGCAAATATCTCATTCATCACGAAAACACGCCTATGTAATATTGACCCCCGTCAACCCCACTTTTATACAGTAAAACTGGGGTTTACAGGCGTATATATTATTTTTCTAATTTCAGCAAAAACAGATTATGGGTATTTGTTAGAACCGCTTCGTCGATCTATGTTTAGAGCAGAAATAAGCAAAATTCAGTATTTTCATGCGAAAAGTTTCATATTGAGAGGCATCGGTCCCGATAGCTCAGTTGGTAGAGTGTCCGCTCCGAGGAACGGGAGGTCACGGGTTCGATCCCTGGCCGCGAGATACCAAAGTCGTTAAAAATGGTACTAGCTGCTCCTCGCTTGGCACTCAGATTTATGGGTAGAGCTACGACTGCTCGACCCAGTGTCAGGATAATGTGATTGGGTGTGGTATCATGTAATGTGTCTGGGACATGATACTTCAGTGAGTCAGCACTAGAAAAGTGAGCATTGAGCTCCCTGACGCAATCAGACACCGTCGTGATATGACTGAAAAATTGTTTAAAGCGACGTTAAACCCGAATTCACACACACACACACACACACACACACACACACACACACACACACACACACACACACACACACACACACACACACTAACCAACACACACACACACACTCATATTGAGAGGCGTGTTTATGGGGCGCCGTTTTACTATTTATTCCGTTTTTATAATTCGAATTATGGATATGCATTATTATTTATGGATATCCATAATTATTTATGGATATCCATAATTCGAATTATGGATATCCATAAATCGATTTATGGATATCATTAATTTAGATCGAAATATGGATATCCATTAATCGCATTATGGATATCCCTCATTCGAATTATGGATTTCCATTATTCGGCTGATTTATAGATATACATAAATCGAATTATGGATATCCGTAATTCTCCTCTGCAAATAAACCTAATGAATAATGACTGCTCCCTTGCAAAAAAAAAAAAAAAAAAAAAAAAAGAAAAAAAGAAACTCGACTATTCGCGTCAGTTTTCCGATTTAGGTGTTAAATAAAAGCCGGGATGGAGGTGGAGGTAATGTCGGACAGGCTTAGTGATGGCCTATGGTGTGGGAGAGATATGTTTTGTTTGATTTGAGGTTTAACGTCCCCTTCAATGATATTTAAGGCATTTTGGAGACGTTGCTTCCAGTTTTGTTGGTCATCAAGCCTTCGTTGAGATTAAATGACATCTCAATCTAGCCGGCTTCGGTAGCTCAGTCGGATGCGCGTCTGACTGGTGATCAGGAGGAAGCGTGTTCGATACCTGCCGGGGTCGGCAACATTCTTTCGTGGAGATTGATCATAAAATATTTTCTACAGTCATTCTCTCCCATCCGCTGATTCAAGAAGGGCAGTTGTCAGTTTCTAGCGAAAGAATGTGCACTGTACTGGTTAACTGCTTACGTATAAGCCTGCCCAGGAAAAGTGAGGATAGGTAAACTGACCGGCTCAAAAATGACCTAAATTAGTGTTGACTGTGCCGTTAAACTCAAATACAAACAAACAAACACACATCTTAATCCCTGTCGCCCATTGACTCGCACGACTTTGTTTTGACAGACTTAGACCTTCTAAACGAATTACCAGTACTCTCAGCTCATGCAGCCAAATCTATTTCTCAAAGCCCTTATGGGCGGGGTCCAGGAGATATATCTGAATCTGCTTGGTTCTCCATACATCTCAAGTAGAGTATTTATTGTTTGATTTGAGGTTTAACGTCCCCGTCATCTCTGTAAAGGTCATTTTGGAGACGTTGCTTCCATTTCCAAATCTTACGGCTGGTTCCGATATTTAACTGCACACATGGCGGGAGTTCAGCATATGCCGTCCGTTGCTTTGGAAGCCTTACGGGCTGAAAAGGCTGCACGGCAGATAGGTCCCTTTGACCGGCCATCATCTTTCAGCGATGATGAAGACCTTGAAGATTTTGAAGATTTTTACAATAAAAAATCACGTGTTTTAGGGAGACATCATTAAACCAAAAGCTTTGGCGGTGATTTATGGGTATCCATAATTCGAATTATGGATATCCATAAATCGATCTGGATTATGGATATCCATAAATCGAATTATGGATATTCATAATTCGAATTATGGATATCCATAAATCAGAGGAATAATGGATATCCATAAATCGAATAAAGGATATCCATAATTCGAATTATGGATATCCATAAATCGATCATAAATAATGATATCCATTAATCGAATTATGGGTATCCATTATTCGATTTATGGATATCCATTATTCGGCTGATTTATGTATTTCCATACATCGAATTATGGATATCCATAAGTCGATTTATGGATATCTATAAATACGGATTAAATAGTAAAACTGCTCCCCATACGTGTTTTCGTAATATCTTAAAACCGATTGGCCAATCAAAGCCAATATGGTTTGAACTTCTTTGGGTAGGGGGAACGCTAGTTTGTTCGCGGGATCTGGGTCACATGACCAAGATGGCTACCACACCCATATATGGTTAAACCATTGGAAAGCTTCTCTAGCACCAGTCAAGAAACTTTGCCGTAACAGATAGGACTCCAGCACATCATAAGTTGTTCAAATGATGATCTTAGGATTACCCCGAACTTATCTACAGACACGCTCAAATTTTACAACCTATCCTTTTCTATAGGAAAAGTTAAAAGAATTAATTTTTCAGAAACTATTACAGCCAGTGAAAGTTGGTAGCCAACTAATTGAGATTCTTCACATGTGTGTGGATTTGGTGAGTGAGTGAGTGTTTGAGTTTTACGTCCCACCAACAACTAAGGTCATATGGAGACGGGACCTCGGCTTAAAGACTCATCCGAAAGTCCGGAAAAGCCAGGGATCGATCCTGCGACCCCTAGTTTGCAAGGCGAATAGCGTAACCACTACACCACAGAGGCTTCTGTGTTGATTTGGTACCGATTACTCACATGTGTGAGGTATTGGTATCATTTATACTCTTGTGTGAGAAATTGGTACCAATTCTCCTCATGTGTGAGGAATCGGTACCAGTTCTTTAAATGTAAGACACGTGTACTAGTAATTGGTACAAATTCTCCACACACCATAAACACAGGTCACAGATGTGACGAATACTTACCATTTCTTTACACGTCACATGTGTGAGGAAGTGATACCAATTCTTCACACCCTATAAAAAGTCGCACTAGTTTTTCACAGGTGTGACGAGTACTTACCAATTCTTTATACGTCAGAAAATTCAGACATCAAAATTTTTCGAAATTGACCATATGTATATTTGGGTGTGAAATTTACGAAATGAGAAACTTATTAATTACGGTTCAACAAAGCCATCCCTAGACATATTGGAAGTGTTGGTGGTGACAGTGACGCAGGTGTGTGGCAAGGTATACTAGCTTCTTCTTCTTCTTCTTCTTCTTCTTCTTCTTCTTCTTCTTTTTTTTTCTTCTTCTTCTTCTCTAATAAATCATATTATGCCGATTACAAATTTCGTTTAAATATACACGTGTAGCTTTTTAAAAAAATCTTAGAAAGCCTTCCGTGGACAAGTTATAGGATACAGCGGTCTTGAACAGTTCTGCATTGTTATCCAGGGTCCGACACTGGCTGCAAAACTGCATCTGGTGAGGAAATCACGACGACCATACTGACATTGACCACCCGTCAGCATTTGTATACCCACAATGCCAAACAACTTATTAGAAACCATATTACCGCTGATAGGTGACTTTTGTTTCAAATACAGCTGAGCAAGGGAAATGTCAAGACATTGCCCAGTGAAAACCAACATGCCATCCCCGTTAGGAATGACAAAAGTCTGTTCTAATTTCAACATAGACAACTGATAATCAGCCCCCGCCCATCGGGGCTTGAAGAAATAGATTGACTGCATGATGCTTCCACGCAGAGCTAGCGCTGAAACCGACCCACACACGAGTACTGGTAAACCGCTTAGAGGATCTAAGCCTGCCCAGGCAATGCGGTGCGAGTCGGCCCGTCCATGCTTATAAACAGTATTAGTTTGATTGGGCGGCAGGTCTTGAGATGTCATGTCATCTCAATGTCGGGTAAAAGTCCCACAAAATTGGAAGCAACGTCTCAAAAATGACCTTTATAGTGTTGACGGGGACGTTAAACTTCAAATCAAACAAACAAACAGACAACTGATAAACTATCTTAACATGTCGGTACAGTTATCTGGTTATGTTTGTTTGTTTGTTTGAGGGAGGTTTAACGTTCCCGTCAACACTATTTGGGTCATTTTGGAGACGCTGCTTTCAATATTGTGGGACTTTTACCCGACATTGAGATAAAATGTCATTATATGCACGGACGGTCCAACTCGCACCACTTTGCCTGCATGGGCAGGCTAAGACCCACTAAGCGGTTTACCACTACTCATGTACGGCCGATTTCTCCTCAGCGTTAACCATTTATACCTCCTTTACTAAAATATGCACTTGCGCACACATAACAAACGCAAAATCAAAGCACTAAGAATACTGGTGGGTCGATTGTCGCTGACTGTAGGTCGGAAAAGTCCTGGACTGTGATTTAAACTGCTTAATTTACCCTTGAAATCCGATTTTTAAGTATATAGTGTAGATCTTGATCAGATGCCGCATTCGGTGGCGTCTGGTCTGGGTCTTCACTGTTTGCCAAGCCCAACCTATGATTCCAAGATAACCCTCTTACACAACACTCTGACCTCAGTCACTGCGGCTGTTTTCTATAAAAAAAAAGTTATTCGGACATGTCTGTGATAGTCACGTGGATTGAAGAGCTTTTCTGCTTAGGAATTTTGGGTAGTCGGAAAAGGAGCTCATCACGAAAACACGCCTATATAAATTTGACACCCTTGAACCCCACTTTTATATAGTGAAACTGGAGTTTACAGGGGTAAACCTCCGCCCCGGCCCATAGGGGCTTGAAGAAATATATGGGCTGCACGATGCTTCCACGCAGAGCTGAATCCTGCCCGCACAATAGTACTGGTAAACCGCTTAGAGGATCTAAGCCTGTCCATGAACCGCGGTGCGAGGCGACCGTCCATGCTAATAAACCCTATTGGTTTCATTCGGCGACAGGGCTTGAGATGTCATTTCATCTCAATGTCGGGTAAAAGTCCCACACAATTGGAAGCAACGTCTCCAAAATGACCTTTACAGTGTTGACGGGGACGTTAAACCTCAAATCAAACAAATAAAAAAACAGGGATAGACCTTATTTTTCATATTTCTGCTCATATACATAGGTTCTGGGTACTTGTTAGAACCGCGCGTTCAAACAATCTATTTTTGAGCAGAAATATAAAAAAGAATCAGATATTTTTTTTTTCTGAAAATTTTCATTTTTGTTTTAGGGTAAAATCTTCAATTTATTTTAATAGGCATGTTTTCGTAATGTTTGCTGATCAACCCTACTGTTTGTCATGGCATTTATTGAGAAATATTCGTCTCTGCACATGCGCTTGAAGTTCTGAGCTCAAAACTTAAACAACGGGCCTCCGTGTCCTAGTGGTTACAAGCGCTGACTCTTGATCATTAGGTCTCTCACCGCTGTGGTTCGAGCCTCGCTCGGGTCACATGTGAGATGCCAAGTTCTGTAACGGAAGGTCAGGTGGTTTTTCTCCGGGTACTCGGTTTTCGCCCACAAAATTGAAAGAAACGTCTCCAAAATGACCTTAACAGTGTTGACGGGGACGTTAAACCTCAAATCAAACAAACAAAACAAAGCAACGATAGTTTATCAATCAACCATTTCAAACAAACAAACAAACAAACAAAGCCTGACGAAGAATGCAACAGTTATTTTATTGTTTAACTGGGGTTAATTTCCAGTAAATCTGTCCCTTACACTCTCGTTGAATCATCGACATCTGTACCCAGTAACGTCGACAACTGTACCCCGCAAACTTTCACTTCATCGACAGCCGTATCGGTGAAACTATAAACAGTTCCACAGATGCATATAAAGACATGTCGACACACAAATAAAAGTTTATCGCGTATGTTAATGATGTATCCGCATCATTTCGTCCTCGATATTCCATGACACTGAATGGAAGCCACGCATTTCCCCGGAAGTACTTATTTTATATATTTTCCCGTTTAATTCCGCTCAGCGTCGAAACAGGCTATTAGTCAGACTTCCAAAACACTTGAAACAACAGCAAACTATTTCACAAACGATTTGACACCACAAAAGTGGACAGACATACACAAAAATAACACATTTAGAGCGAATTTATCTACTACCCTCCTCTGTCGACATCCGTACTGCTCGGTCGAAAACCGTATTTCTCGGTCGACAGCAGCTTTACACAGTACCGGCTCGGTCGACAACACAGGTATAGAAAATGGTATTACCCCCGTGTAAAAGGGTATGATTCGCGTCACATTCCCTGATATGGGTCCAAAAGGGGGACTGTTATGCAATTGACTCAAAAATGATAACACAAATCACATACCGTTCAAATTGGAAGATATTTCGGAACCGTAGCCTCTTAATATCTTTCATTTGTTATGTTTACCATATAGACTGATTACAGAGCAAGATCGTACTTTGGGCGAATAGGCGTCACATTCCCTAGTATGGGGCCAAAAGAGAGGAAATTCAGTGTAAGTGCTGAAAATCGTTATGAATGCAAGTTTAACACTTCGGTTCGAATTTCAGCCTCTCAGCCTCTAAATATCTGCAATTCGTTCTGTCAGCGATAAAGCTAAATGACTCGACATACTACTCATAGGGATCAAGTGGCGCCACATTCCCTGTAAAGGGGACCAACGAGGGGAAATTCAATATATGTGGTGTAAATCGTCGAAGTAATTAAAACAACCTCTACATTTACATTATAATTCACTTATCAAAGCCCCTAAATATCTATATTGTTTTATATTACACATGTTTCTAGTTGCCTCGGCATAATCCTTAGAGGGTATGATTTGCGTCACATTCCCTGATATGGGGCCCAATAGGGGGACAATTATGCAATGACTCAAAAATGATAACAAATTTCGCATACCGTTCAAATTTGAAGATATTTCGGAACCTTAGCCTCTTAATATCTTTCATTTATTATGTTTATCATATAGACTGATGTCAGAGCAAGATCGTACTTTGGATGAATTTGCGTCACATTCCCTGATATGGGGCCCAAAGAGGTGAAATTCAGTGTAAGTGCTAAAAATCGTTATAAATGCAAGTTTAACACTTGGGTTCGAATTTCAGCCTCTCAGCCTCTAAATATCTGTAATTCGTTCTGTCAGTGACAAAGCTAAATGTCTCGGCATACTTCTCATAGTAATCAAGTGGCGTCACATTCCCTGAAAAGGGGACCACAACGGGAAAATCAATATAGGTGGTGTAAATAGTCGAAGTAATTAATACAGCCTCGATCTACATTTACATTAAAATTAACACATCAAAGCCTCTAAATATCTATATTGCAATGACTCAAATTTATGCAATTGACTCAAAAATGATAACAAATTTCACATACCATTCAAATTTGAAGATATTTCGGAACCCCAGCCTCTTAATATCTATCATTTATTATGTTAACCATATAGACTGATGCCAGAGCAAGATCGTATTTTGGGTGAATTGGCGTCACATTCCCTAGTATGGGGCCCAAAGAGGGGAAATTCAGTGTAAGTGCCGAAAATCTTTATAAATCTTAAGTTTAACACTTGGGTTCGAATTTAAGCCTCTCAGCCTCTAAATATCTGCAATTCGTTCTGTCAGCGATAAGTTTAAATGACTCGGCATACTACTCATAGGGATCAAGTGGCGTCACATTCTCTGTTAAAGGGACCAACGATGGGAAATTCAATATAGGTGGTGTAAATGGTTGAAGTAATTAATACAGCCTCTACATTTACATTAAAATTCACACATCAAAGCCTCTAAATATCTATATTGTATTATGTGAAACATGTTCCTAGTTGCCTGGACATAATCCTTAGAGGGTATGATTCGCGTCACATTCCCTGATATGGGGTCCTATAAGGGAAGGGGGGGGGGGGGGGCAATTATGCAATTGACTCAAAAATGATTACACATTTCATATACCGTTCAAATTTGAAGATATTTCGGAACTTTAGCCGTTTAATATCTTTCATTTATTATGTTAACCATATAACCCGATGTCAGAGCAAGATTGTACTTTGGGTGAATTGGCGTCACATTCCCTAGTATGGGGCCCAAAGAGGTGAAATTCAGTGTTAGTGCTGAAAATCGTTATAAATGCAAGTTTAACACTTGGGTTCGAATTTCAGCCTCTCAGCCTCTAAATATCTGTAATTCGTTCTGTCAGTGACAAAGCTAAATGTCTCGGCATACTTCTCATAGGAATCAAGTGGCGTCACATTCCCTGAAAAGAGGACCACGACGGGAAAATCAATATAGGTGGTGTAAATAGTCGAAGTAATTAATACAGCCTCGATCTACATTTACATTAAAATTCACACATCAAAGCCTCTAAATATCTATATTGTATTATGTTAAACATGTGCCTAGATTCCTGGACATAATCCTTAGAGGGTATGATTCGCGTCACATTCCCTGATATGGGGCCCAATAGGGGTGCATTTATGCAATTGACTCAAAAATGATAACAAATTTCACATACCATTCAAATTTGAAGATATTTCGGAACCCCAGCCTCTTAATATCTATCATTTATTATGTTAACCATATAGACTGATGCCAGAGCAAGATCGTATTTTGGGTGAATTGGCGTCACATTCCCTTGTATGGGGCCCAAAGAGGGGAAATTCAGTGTAAGTGCCGAAAATCTTTATAAATGCAAGTTTAACACTTGGGTTCGAATTTAAGCCTCTCAGCCTCTAAATATCTGCAATTCGTTCTGCCAGCGATAAGTTTAAATGACTCAGCATACTACTCATAGGGATCAAGTGGCGTCACATTCTCTGTTAAAGGGACCAACGATGGGAAATTCAATATAGGTGGTGTAAATGGTCGAAGTAATTAATACAGCCTCTACATTTACATTAAAATTCACACATCAAAGCCTCTAAATATCTATATTGTATTATGTGAAACATGTTCCTAGTTGCCTGGACATAATCCTTAGAGGGTATGATTCGCGTCACATTCCCTCATATGGGGTCCTATAGGGGAAGGGGGGGGGTGCAATTATGCAATTGACTCAAAAATGATTACACATTTCATATACCGTTCAAATTTGAAGATATTTTCGGAACCTTAGCCTCTTAATATCTTTCATTTATTATGTTTACCATATATCCCCTTGTCAGAGCAAGATTGTACTTTGGGTGAATTGGCGTCACATTCCCTAGTATGGGGCCCAAAAAGGTGAAATTCAGTGTTAGTGCTGAAAATCGTTATAAATGCAAGTTTAACACTTGGGTTCGAATTTCAGCCTCTCAGCCTCTAAATATCTGTAACTCGTTCTGTCAGCGTTAAAGCTAAATGACTCGGCATACTACTCATAGGGATCAAGTGGCGTCACATTCCCTGTTAAGGGGACCAACGAGGGGAAATTCAATATACGTGGTGTAAATCGTCGAAGTAATTTACACAGCCTCTAAATTTACATTAATATTCACACATCAATGCCTCAAAATATCTATATTGTATTATATTAAACATGTTCCTAGTTGCCTGGACACAATCCTTAGAGGGTATGATTTGCGTCTCATTTCCTGCTATGGGGCCCAATAGGGGGGACAATTGTGCACGTGACTCAAAAATGAAAACAAATTTCACATACCGTTCAAATTTGAAGATATTTCGGAACCGCAGCCTCTTAATATCTTTCATTTATTATGTTTACCATATAGACTGATGTCAGAGCAAGATCGTACTTTGGGTGAATTGGCGTCACATTCCCTAGTATAGGGCCGAAAGAGGGAAAATTCAGTGTAAAGGCTGAAAATCGTTATAAATGCAAGTTAAACACTTGGGTTCGAATTTCAGCCTCTCAGCCTCTAAATATCTGCAATTTGTTCTGTCAGCGATAAAGCTAAATGACTCGACATACTACTCATAGGGATCAAGTGGCGTCAAATTCCCTGTTAAGGGGAACAACGAGGGGAAATTCAATATAGGTGGTGTAAATAGTCGAAGTAATTAATACAGCCTCTACATTTACATTAAAATTCACACATCAAAGCCTCTAAATATCTATATTGTATTATAGTAAACTTGTTGCTAGTTAACTGCATATAATCATTAGAGGGTATATTTTGCGTCACATTCCCTTTTATGGGGCCCCATAGGGGAACAGTTATGCTAGTGACTCAAAAATGATAACAAATTTCACATACCGTTCAAATTTGAAGATATTTCGGAACCGCAGCCTCTTAATATCTTTCATTTATTATGCTAACCATATAGACTGATGTCAGAGCAAGATCGTACTTTGGGTGAATTGGCGTCACTTTCCTTAGTATGGGGCCCAAAGAGGGGAAATTCAATGTAAGTGCTGAAAATCGTTATAAATGCAGGTTCAACACTTGGGTTCGAATTTCAGCATCTCGGCCTCTAAATATTTGCAATTCGTTCTATCAGCGATTAAGCTAATTGATTCGGCATACTACTCATAGGGATCAAGTGGCGTCACATTCCCTGTAAAGGGGACCAACGAGGGGAAATTCAATATAGGTGGTGTAAATAGTCGACGTAATTAATACAGCCTCTACATTTACATTAAAATTCACACATCAAAGCCTCTAAATATCACATTAAACTTGCTGCTAGGCATGCATCTAATCCTTAGAGGGTATGTTTCGCGTCACATTCCCTTATATGGGGCCCAATAGGGGGACAATTATGCAATTGACTCAAAAATGATAACAAATTTCACATACCGTTCAAGTTTGAAAATATTTCGAAACCGCAGCCTCTTAATATCTTTCATTTATTATGTTTACCATATAGACCGATGTCAGAGCAAAATCGTACATTGGGTGAAGTAGCGTCACATTCCCTAGCATGGGGCCCAAAGAGGGGAAATTCAGTGTACGTGCTGAAAATCGTTATAAATGCAAGTTTAACACTTGGGTTCGAATTTCAGCCTCTTAGTCTCTAATTATTTGTCTAAATTGCGACGGAAGTAAGGGCGAGGAATGTGGCCACGTAAAATCGATTTAAGCCCCCCCCCCCCCCCCCCCCCCCCCCCCCCCCCCCCCAGTGGAAATCTTTCCACTGACCGTTCCAAGGCGGTTCTTCTGTGGCGATTTATTTATGTTGTTGTTTGTTACTTACTGTGTGTAGCATTTGTGTCTTTTTATTTTGGATGGCCATTTTGTGGGAAAGTTACTGTCCTTATGGCCTTCCTTTGTTTAGGTTTCCATTATGGTCTGGTCGCTTAATGTTTGTGTTTCTTTCCCTTTGGTGTCTTTGATGGGTGGAGTAAGTTAATTGTATCGATTCCTGATCTTTGTTTTACTTTTTCTAAATAGCAGTAATTCGTTCTGCCATCGATAAAGCTACATGACTCGACATACTACTCACAGGGATCTAGTGGCGTCACATTCCCTGTAAAGGGGACCAACGACGGAAATTCAATACACGTGGTGTAAATCGTCGAAGTAATTAATACAGCCTCTACATTTACATTAAAATTCACATCAAAGCCTCTAAATATCTATATTGTATTATGTGAAACATGTTCCTAGTTGCCTGGACATAATCCTTAGAGGGTATGATTCGCGTCACATTCCATAGTATGGGGCCCAAAGAGGGGAAATTCAGTGTAAGTGTTGAAAATCGTTATAAATGCAAGTTTAACACTTGGGTTCGAATTTCAGCCTCTCAGCATATAAATATCTGTAATTCGTTCTGTCAGTGAGAAATCTAAATGATTGGGCATACTACTCATAGGGATCAAGTGGCGTCACATTCCCTGTAAAGGAGACCAACGACGGGGAAATCAATATAGGATGTGTAAATGATCGAAGTAATTAATACAGCCTCTACATTTACATTAAAATTCACACATCAAAGCCTCTAAATATCTATATTGTATTATGTTAAACATGTTCCTAGTTGCTTGGACATAATCCTTAGAGGTATGATTCGCGTCACATTCCCTGATATGGGACCCAATAGGGGGGGGGGGGGGGGGGGGCAATTATGCAAGTGACTAAAAAATGATAACAAATTTCTTTATATCTTTCATTTATTATGTTTACCATAAAGACTGATGTCAGAGCAAGATCGTTCTTTGGGTGATTTGGTGTCACATTCCCTAGTATGGGGCCTAAAGAGGGGAAATTCAGGGTAAGTGCTGAAAATCGTTATGAATGCAAGTCGGCTCCACTATGTTAACACGTTTAAGCAGGGGCTTGGTGGTACTAAGGCCTATGAACTTCAGCCTTTAGATGAAAAGAGGGCTATAGTAGATGAACATATTTGTCATTCAGCCACCAAGTTTGCTGTGTGTGTTACAGAAGGCCAAGACAAGCTTCCTACGTTATACTGGTTACCAAAACTTCATAAAAGACCTTACAAAGCACGGTTTATTGCAAATGGCAGCTCTTGCGCTACCACTGAAATTTCTAAATTATTATTATGCCCTTTCCAGCATTCTTCGAATGGCGGGGGCATAAAATGCATTTTTGACATTACATGCAAGATAGAGAGAATCTTCTTTGTGAAAAAACTCATTCAAATAAATCATTAAGCTTTTCTTTTATGAGATAATGAGGAAGTGTAGTGTAAAGAGTGGAAAAATCGAAAGTAGACAGACTTGAAGCACGAAAACGTCTGGATTTAAATTTATTTAAAACCTCATTCGAATTTTTTATAGACCAAAGCAGATTTCTCCCTGATCTTTCAAAGACTTTATCACAATATTTAATCAGATGCGTTTTAATAGCAGTAAGACAGGAAGTTAGTAATTTAGAAAGTTCAGTGGTAGTGCAAGAGCTAGAATTTGCAATAAACCGTGCTTTGTAAGGTCTTTAATGAAGTTTTGGTAACCAGTATAGCGTAGTAAGCTTGTCTTTGCCTTCTGTAACACACACGGCAAACTTGGTGGCTGAATGACAAATATGTTCATCTACTATAGCTCTCTCTTCAGCTAAAGGCTGAAGTTCATAGACTTTAGTACCACCAAGATCCTGCTTAAGCATTTAACATAGTGGAGCCGTTACACGACGACGACGTTGTTAGCGGCCTTGTCTGCAGAGCCCAAAACAAACTTCTTATGAAATTCTTGAATACCTAGTTTAAGATGACATAAAGACGTCTTAGGCTTAGGAGGTAATAAGTTAATATTTTTGACAATAGCAAGAAATGCGTTTATCCACTAGTTTTAAAATGCTAAGTTTCCAGTCCTTAAGGGCTTTATGCTCAACATACTCTTGCTTACACCATCGATTACCGAATTCATTCAAGGCACCAGCAGTCCGACCCCCAGCTGTCGAGCCCAGAAGCCTAGCGATTTGGTTTGAACCAGTGTTAGTTGTTAGTTCCTTCGATCCCTTTATAATCTCCGTTATACGGCCAGGTGGGGATAATTTGTTCATATCAAAATGGAATGCGTGTTCGAGCTTCGGTACCTAGAGGGTTTGCAAGGCCTAGCACTGGTGTGTGATTGGATCTGTGGGGATAACCTCTATTATCCAGCTAGATAGGGATACTAGAACATGGGGTGAACATATATGAGAAGTGAAGTCTGGCCCGAAGGTGGCCGAGTCCAGAAGCCTAGCGCTGGGATGTGACCTAGTGAGAGTTGTAATTCCCTTTGATACCTTTATCTTCCGCGGACTGAACATCCTGGGATAACCTCCATTATGTGGCCACACGGGGATAACGATTCTTTAAGCGGGAGGTAGGCGTGTTCGAGCAGCGTAAACTTCAGATAGAGCCATACCTAGCACTGAAGTGTGACCCGGTCTTTGTGGTAGACGGACCCTCTGGGTACCGGATCCTGGGGGCCCTCTTGGTACGGGTCCTGCTAGTTGGTATCGCGGGATAACCTCTGTTATCCGGCTAGATTGCGAAGACCATGCGGTTAACCAATGTGAGAAGTGAAGTCCGAACCCCCTGTGGCCCAGCCCGGAAGTAAAGCGCTTGGTTGTTTCCCAGTGTTCGTCGCCAGTCCCTCTGACCTCTTTATCCTCCACAGGATGAGTATCCCGGGATACTAGTAACCTTTATTTTGCCCAATGATGATAACTTACCATAAGGCAATGATGTTTGTTTGTTTGATTTGAGGTTTAACGTCCCCGTCAACACTGTAAAGGTCATTTTGTAGACGTTGCTTCCAATTTTGTGGGACTTTTACCTGACATTGAGATGCAATGACATCTCAAGCCCTGTCGCCCAATGAAACCAATAGGGTTTATTAGCATGGACGGTCCGCCTCGCACCGCGGTTCCTGGACAGGCTTAGATCCTCTAAGCGATTTACCAGTACTAGTGTGCGGGCCGGATTCAGCTCTGCGTGGAAGCATCATGCAGCCCATATATTTCTTCAAGCCCCTGTGGGCGGGGGCCGCATAAGGCAATGGTATGTCTGTGTGGTAGAGGGGTCCTCTGGGTACCGGATCCTGCTAGTGAACCCTGCAAGATGGCGATACAAGACCATGAGATGAACCTATGTGAGAAGTGAAGTCTGCCCCTTTTCCCCATCTGGGCTGAGCCCAGAAGCCTAGCACTTGGGTGTGACCCAGTATGAATTGCGAGTCTCTTTGATCACTTTATCCTCCGAAGGATGGGAGGTCGTGATAACTGCCATTATGCGGTCAGACGGGGATGACTATTCCATAAGGCAGTGGTATGGATGTTCGAGCAGCGGAAACTGGAGGGACAGCCCGTCCGATCACTGTTGTGTGACTCGGTCAGCGTGGAAGACGGCTCCTCCGGATACAGAATCCTGCTAGCTGGATAACTTCTATCCGGCCAAATGGCTATACTGACGCTCGCAATATAAAGACGCGGCAGTCCTAAAAACATACACTATCATGATAAAGCCTAATTAAGGCAGGGATCCGTAAAGTACACATGGGATGAGTCTTCACGCACAGGGTCCCCAGCAAACGATGGCCCCCTTTATAACAGAAGAAGGTTGCTGGTTGGATCTGCCGACAATGGCCAAAAGAAGTAGCGTCGATGACGTGTTAAACGAAGTAGAGCGGCCAACCTTGAAGGCCCATCGTGGACAGTATTCCCCAACCTTCTCTAATAAGATACCGCTACTACTACTACTACTACTACTACTACTACTACTACTACTACTACAAAAGAATCCTCCGCGACGTAGTGGTTATGCTACTTGCCTCATAAACCAGGGGTTGTGGGTTCGCTCCCGTCTGCGTATGAGCTAAGCTGTTGCTGTGGCGACACACACACACACACACACACACACGCGCGCGCACGCACGCACGCACGCACCACACACACACACGCACGCACGCACGCACGCACGCACGCACGCACACACACACACGAGGGGGTGGGATGGGATTGTAATAGTTATTGATATGTACCACTTAGACAGCCTGTGCAGTGGCTAGTTTATTCACGAAGTTAAGCAACGGTAATTGCGGTCAGTACTACCTGGATTGGTGTCAGCATTGCTTCACTTCGTGGACGACCCGGTAAACGCTAAAGTACTACTACTGCCGCAGCTGCTGTTATTTCATTATTAAAATCAGCGGCAGTAGTAGTAGTAGTAGTAGTAGTAGTAGTAGTAGTAGTATAAGCAGTAGCTGTATAAGAAAAAACAGGTGTAGCTTACTTACACTTGTATTAGATTGACTGACGAACCGTTTTATTTTTTATCATTGCGTTTATTATAAGTAGTAGTAGTAGTCGTAGTAGTAGTAGCAGTAGTAGACAGTTGTAGGTGGAAAAGTGATAAGATACCGTAATATGATACCGGATTTTAGTCAATTACCAAACAATAAGTGCATGCGATCAAAAATCCCGGTTTTTATCTTCAATAATTACCAGACAATCAGTGCATGCGGTCTGTGCCTGCTGCCTTGATTTCAGTATTTTAGGGTTCTCTCCCCTAGGAGCACACTAATGTCCGGAAATTGTCCGGGAAACATCCGGGAAATGTCCGGGATGTTTGGGGTAGTGGTGCGTTATCCCTAATATCTCGACTACTGGTTGTCAGAAATTAATAAAATTAGTATCAAATAAAATTTTAAGCTCCATTCTAAAAGATTATTATATTTTTGTTTTCATTTGAACATTTTAGGGGTTCACTTTTTAAGTTCATTTGTCCCAAAAATTCCGGGTTTGTGTCCTGGATGTTCGGGGTAGTGGTGCGTTATCCCTAATATCTCCACATCGGGTGGTCAGAAATTAATAAAATTAGTATCAAATAAACTTTTAAGCTCCATTTTAAAAGATGTATATATTGGGAAAGTATAAAACCCGGGAGTAACAGCCGGGAGCCGGGAGTAAAATCCGGAAATAAATTTTGGCAATCGAATAAAGGTATTAAACATTAACATATCTAGATGAAATTTGGATCAAAAGTAGAATATAGACTCCTCTTTAAAATGCATAGAAGTTTTATATTAATAATTGAGTATTTTTCAAGATATGAACCGAAATATATGACCATGTCGCAAAAAATTCGCCCGGGAGTAGATTTTTGCGGTATTGACGATGTCAAGCATTTTGCAAAATATGTTCAGTCTGGGATTGCTACAAGAATAAGTTTGTGTATTATCAATTAAAAACATATCAAAGATTAGAAAAATACAAAAATAAAGTTATTTCATCGCTCCGTGAAGTAAGTAATTGACCCGGGAGTAGGCCGGGAGTAATTTCTGGGTTGAAATCGGCGTTTATTGGCGTTATTGCCTATGTCACATACATTGCATTTATTAAACGTAGTCTTACTACCCTGACAGCTAATAGCAAAGGCACTGATCAGACTGCGGAGGTAATAGTGTCATCGTCTCTACATTGTACGGCCATAAAACAAATAGCGCCAAATATAGATGTCCCGGTCACATAAAATCATAGGCGCAGGAGCAGGGCGTGGGTTGGGGGTTTGGTTGTGTGTCGAGTCCCGATATGACAAGTAAATAAATTCATGTACTCCATGCTGAATCTTAGCTCTTCTTCTGACAAACGTTTAAGAAATACAATGTATGTGATAGAAGCAATAAGGCCGAGAATAAGGCAAATAAACGCCGATTTCAACCCAGAAATTACTCCCGGCCTACTCCCGGGTCAATTATTTACCAGGCGGAGCGATGAAATAACTTTAATTTTGCATTTTTCTAATCTCTGACATGTTTTTAATTAATAACACATAAAGTAATTCTTGTAGAACCCCCAGACTGAACATATTTTGCAAAATGCTTGACATCGTCAATACCGCAAAAGTTACTCCCGGGCGAAAATTTTGCGACGTGGTCGTATATTTCGGTTCATATCTTGAAAAGTACATGGAAATAATGTTAACACTTATGTGCATTTTAAAGAAACGTCTATATTCTACTTTTGATTTAAATTCCATCCAGATATGTGAATGTTTAGTACCTTTATTCGATTGTCAAAATTTACTCCCGGATTTTACTCCCGGCTCCCGGCCGTTACTCCCGGGTTTTATACTTTCCCGTATATATTTTTTATTTCATTTTTAGAATTTTAGGGGTCCATTTTTTAAGTTGATTTGTCCGGTAAATTCCAGGTTTGTGTCCTGAATGTTTGGGTAGTTGTGCATTATCATAATATCTCGACTTGTGTTGATCACTTATTGATAACAATTGTATCAGATAAAAATTCAATCTCTATTCTAAAAGAATATCAAAAAAAATCTTTTATACGCCTCATTGAGGCAGTTCTAATGAGTACCCACAGCCCGGATTGTGTCCTGGATGTTGAGGGTAGTTGTTCGTTTTCCTTAATATCTCGACTTGTGGAGATATTAGGGATAACGCACCACTACCCCCAACATCCAGGCCACAAACCGGGAATTTTCCTTTCTTTCTTTCTTTCTTTCTACTGATACTGCGTCGGTCACATTTGACCAATACCATAGGTGTACATTACATACACTGCCGAGGATCGAACCCGGGACCTCTAGCATCAGAGGCAAGTGCACTAACCACTGAGCTATCAGGCTCCAATTGTCCGGGAAAATCCGGGAAATGTCCGATAGTTGTGCATTATCATAATAACTCGACTTGCGTTTCCCGGACAAATTAATCTTAAAAAATGGAACATCCTTGGTCTACCTAATTACGTCTAAGGAATCATAAAGTCCCAGATGGGAAAACATTACACAAGAACAAATACAGCGTTGAATTCGAAGCATGAGGCGTCGATGCCAAACAACAATAGATGTTATAATGGTGGACATATTAAGATATGTTTGCCCCCGCCCATAGGGGCTTGAAGAAATATATGGGCTGCAGGATGCTTCCACGCAGAGCTGAATCCGGCCCGCACACTAGTACTGGTAAACCGCTTAGAGGATCTAAGCCTGTCCAGGAACCGCGGTGCGAGGCGGACCGTCCATGCTAATAAACCCTATTGGTTTCATTGGGCGACAGGGCTTGAGATGTCATTTCATCTCAATGTCGGGTAAAAGTCCCACAAAATTGGCAGCAACGTCTCCAAAATGACCTTTACAGTGTTGACGGAGACGTTAAACCTCAAATCAAACAAACAAAATATTAAGATATGTGATTTTGATTTTTTGGGTGTGTGGAGTTATTCGAGCCTCCGTATCTCTGCATCCAATGAAATGCTGTAACTCTGTAGTGAGTCTGTGGATAAGTTAGTGATAATTCCATTAAACGTGATCAAATGCTGGAAATATTGTGTGAGGTATACTACTAGTGGTGCGTTTTCATTGATCCTGACTATATAATGAAAGGTAACCACGCCAACTGAAAGCCATTTTTGGGTCGACTGGTTTACCAGTTGACCCAAAGTTATAAAGCAAAGAAGTGGAATCGTGCTTGTTGTCCACGTGGCCACTTGTGGGAAACCAAGATTAAGGTAGTTAATAGTCCTGTACTACTTTTATCGCTGTTTAGCCAGTTGGTTTATCAATAGCGCTACACGAGATCCAATAATGGACTTTTTATACACGGCACTAATTTTAGCTTCCTTCAGCATCGATTATCTGACAGCCTCAGGCGAAACCTGATTTCACGAATGTGAGGTTTAAACTTCAGTCATGGTCACTACGATACCAGTTTGACAAATAGTGTAGACTGTTCAGACGCATCGTTCTGCGATGTCCGATCTGGACCTACACTGTTTGCCAGTATCCGTGGGTCTCCGGTATATTTTATTTCGTTCCTTACAAAATTATTTCACACATCAAAGTGGAAAAACTAGTCAATCACTGAAGGTGATGAATGCCCTCGCCAAACGACTCTTGCTTGACCTAAGGAGTAGGCAGGCACACTTTCTAACTAAACTAGATACTGCAACATTCTCCAAGAAAAATATGGCTAAATGTTTAAGTCGTTCAATTGGACATGATTCGGGAAAAAGATCAGAATCATGTTTCCTTTATGTTCAATTCATGTCTGAACTGTGTTGCAATTTTCAATGTCCTGTAACAAACACTGTAGGAGTTATGGAGACACTAACAGTACTATTTAACCTCATATGCTACTCATATGGCCAAAATGGTTTAAGTCGTCCAAGGGGACATACTTCTGTAATAAGGGTCTGGATCAGAATCTTGTTCCTTTGGCACAAATTCAATGCATGTCTGAACGGCGCTGCCGGTTCTATGTCCTACATCAAATACTGCAGGAGTTCCGGGGACACGAACAGTACTATTTAACCTCATATTCTATAAAAAGTTTAATTCGTTCAAGGGAACATTAATCAACAATAAGGGGTGGTGTCAGAAGTCTGTTCCCTCAATGCACATGTGCAATGCATGTCTGAATTGCATTATGAAAACACGCCTATCCAAATACATTGTAACCTTTGTCGCCGAAAAAATGAAAATTTTAACTTGAAAAATTGTAATATTTTTCTTATTTCTGCTCAAAATATAGATTGTGGGTATTCGTTAGAACCGCCTCGATACGAATACCCACAATCTATATTTTAGAGCAGAAATAAGAATACTAAGGTTTACCCCTGCAAACCCCAGTTTTACTATATAAAAGTGGGGTTCAAGGGGGGTCAAAATTATATAGGCGTGTTTTCGTGATGGTGTAGGAAGTAACAATGTCCTACATCAAATACTGTAGGAGGAGTTGCAGAGACAGGAGCAGTACTATTTATGTTACACATATGATCAAATGTTTAATTAAGTCGTTCAAGGGGACATAATTCTGCAATAAGGAGCTGCTTCAGAATCCTGTTTCCTTAATGCACATTTTCAATGCATGTCTGAACTGTGTTGCAAGTTTCAATGACCTATATCAAATACTTTAGGAGAAGTTGCAGAGACAAGAACACTACTACAGTGTTTGACGTACAGACTTATATACGTTCAGGCAACTTTATGTCCCTCCTCACTTCTTGGGGGGCATAAAACAGGGTACCCGGAGAAGAAAAAAACATCTGGCCTTCCATTGCAGAGCTTGGCGTGCTCACATGTGACCGCAGCGGCGAGAGACCTTATGATGAAGACCCACTAGGCCACAGATGCCCGAACAAAATGGGCTAATTCAGCTGTTGGTTTCACATCTACCAAAATGATCCTAAGTGTTTGGATATACAGGTCTAGGCCTCGGTCTAGGCAATCAGTACACGTCCAGAGACAGGAATCACGTGCTGGGTTTGATAAACAGTGTCCACCCAGATAGACGGCACAGAAAACGGCATTTAATTACGGTCTACAGTATTTTCTTAAAATTCTGGTATTTCAGGGTTAAATCGCAGTTCAGGACCGTCGACAAATCAGTGCTGTCACTATAACCCTTAAGGTACGACTGTTTATGTCGTTTGCTTCACATACTTTTCAAACTTTTTACACCTATTTTTGCATCTAGGCAAACAGTGTGGATGCTGATCAAACTGCTTATAGTGGAGCTATTCGATCTGATCCAATTGTTTGCAACAATGACAGTAGAAAACAAAGCAGACGAGAATTGTTGTGATTGGCACCTTAAGCATCTATCGTATGTAGACAAAATCAACCGGAGCCCGCTGACGGACCTCAGCGGGCGCTTAACGGAAACTATTGAACATTCTGAGCTGTTTGATTCCGGCCAGCAAAACAAACCTCAGGACATACATTTAAGAAAGCAGTTAGTGGTCAAAATGTTTTAATACGTACGAAAAAAAAAAAAAAAAAAAACTTTTCAGCAAAGCTTGTTTTGCATTTTCGCTTGAGCACTATCAATGGAATAAGATGAATCTGTTGTGTTGCTCCTATCTAGTGCATACATGTACATGTATACAGAAGGGCACACGATGAAGCTGAAACGATTTTGGGCTAGGTCAAGTGAGTAAATAAATGCATATAAATAAAAGATAAATAAACTGGAGAACCTCCAAAATGGCGTCTGATCAGACCTATACTTAAAATACTGGAATTTTAGGGTTAAATGAAAAGTCTAAGTTCAGGACTATTTTCTCAGCCTACACTCATGACAGTCGACCCGCCAGTACTTTCAGTGCTTTGATTTTGAGACGGAATAGAATTCGTTTGCTTGTTTGTTTGACTTGAGGTTTAACGTTTGTTTGTTTGATTCGAGGTTTAACGTCCCCGTCAACACTGTAAAGGTCATTTTGGAGACGTTGCTTCCAATTTTGTGGGATTTTTACCCGACCTTGAAATGAAATGACATCTCAAGCCCTGCCGCCCAATGAAGCCAATAGGGTTTATTAGCATCGACGGGCCGACTCGCACTGCTTTGGTTGGACATGCTTAGATCCTCTAAGCGGTTTACCAGTACTCATGTGCGGGTCAGTTTCAGCTCTGCGTGGAAGCATCATGCAGCCCATCTATTTCTTCAAGCCCCGATGGGCGGGGGCCGTGAGGTTTAACGTCCCCGTCAACATTATTTAAGTCATTTTGGAGACGTTGCTTCATTTTTTGTGGGACTTTTATCCGACATTGAGATGAAATGACATCTCAAGCCCTGTCGCCCAATGAACCCAATAGGGTTTATATGCATGGACGGTCCGACTTGCACCACTTTGCCTGGGCAGGCTTAGAACCCTCTAAGCGGTTTATTAGTACTTACGTACGGTCGGGTTCAGCTCTGCGTGGTAGCATCGTGCAGCCCAATCTATTTCTCCAGGCCCCGGTGGACGGGGGCTTAACAGAATTGTTTTAACAATATTTGAAAACATTCTCTTGAAGAAACAGTTACATGTATGTGAAAAAAAAAGAAAAAGAAATACAGTAAAATCAAATAAATAAAATGAAATAAAACAAAATAAAGTTCCAAGCATGCAGCCCTCATAGAGGAGATTTTGAAAGATTTTGTTGTTTTAGCAACAAGCGTGACAAGTGGGTGAGTAGGTAGGTGAGATGTAGGTAAATATGAAGGAGAGTAGGTACGTATGTAGTTATGTACTTAAGAAGGGGCTAGGTTGTTGTTGTTGATTTGAGGTTTAACGTCCCCGTCAAAACTGTATAGGTCATTTTGGAGACGTTGCTTCCAATTTTGTGGGAATTTTACCCGACATTGAGATGAAATGGCACCTCAAACTCTGTCGCCCAATGCAACTGATATGGTTTATAAGCATGGACGGTCCGACTCCCACAGCTTTGCCTGGTCAGGCTTAGATTCTCTAAGCGGTTTACCAGTACTCATGATCGGTCGGTTTCAGCTCTGCGTGGAAGCATCATGCAGCCCATCTATTTCTTCAAGCCCCGATGGGCGGGTGCGGGTGCTTAGGTAGTTAGGTAGGTAGGTAGGGTGGGTGGGTGGATGGGTAGGTAGTGTGTGTGGGTGTGTGGGATTGTAGGTAGGCAGGCAGGTAGGTACGTATGTAAGTAGGTTTTGGAGTTTAACGCCCCAGTCAACACTATTTTAGGTCAGTTTACCTATCCACACTTTTCCTGGGCAAGCTTATACGTAAGCGGTTAACCAATACAGTTCTTTTGTCATAAACTGACAAATGCCCTTCTTGAATCAGCGGAAGGGATAAGCCTTCCCAGGCAAAGCGGTGCGAGTCGGACCGTCCATGCATATAAACCCTATTGGTTTCAATGGGCGCCAGGGCTTGAGACGTCATTTCATCTCAATGTCGGGTAAAAGCCCCACAAAACTTGTAAACAACGTCTCCAAAATGACATATACAGAGTTGACGGGAACGTTAAATCTTAAGTCAAAAAAGAGAAAAAAAAGCCCCACTCTTTATTAGCTAACATGGATTTTGGGTACTTGCTAGAACCGCCTTAATGAGGACCGGTAATCTATGTTGTAAATGTCGCATATTTTCCCCTAGAAAAAATATCAGTTTTGGCGATATGAAATAATGTACTGCAGTGCCTACTATAAATTTTGCGAAAGATAAATATGAGCTTTAACAAGATTTTTTTTTTTGTATTTATTTTTGCCAAGAAGTTACCTTTTAAGTAATATTTTCGATCATAAATAAATAAATAAATAAATAAATAAAAATAAATTTACTCTATTAGTACGCAACACACTGACCTCACTGCGATATTAACGCTGATAGTTTCTGTAAATCAGTTACCATCAGTGAAAGTCACGTACACTTGGGCACTGAAGAGCCATACTTGCCGCTACTTGCGCTTTATAACTTTGGGTCGATTGATAAATATAGAGTCGAGCCAAAAATAACCAGCAGTAATTTCTGTATATTTTCCCCTAAATATGAAAAGTCATCCGCTGACGCTGTGTACACTAACGGGCCTCCGTGGCCTAGTGGGTAAAATCGCTGACACTTCATCATTAGGTCTCTCACGGCTGTGTTTCGAGTATTGCTCGGGTCATACTCCAGGTATTTTTTTTCGAGTACTCCGGTTTTCGCCCACCTCTGATAAACGATCGACTCGAAATAAGTGAAAACGACTTGAAAGGGCCATAAAACCAAAACAAGCCTCTGTAGTGTAGTGGTTGTGCTACTCGCCTTATAAAACCAGGGGTTGTGGGTCCCCAAACTTTGGGATGAGACTTTAAACCGAGGTTCCGTTTTCGTATGACCTTAGCTTTCAGTGGGACGTAAAACTAAAAACACATGCACATTTCACATTTCATTATAAATTTGGATCGATTAAAAAAGCATTGGGTTGACCCAAAACGGAAGTCTCAGATCAGTCCTGCGGTGTCTGATCAGGGACTACACTGTTTTGCAAATTCTAAGATACATTGAATAACCTATATTACCAATATCTTGCATTTGGCACGGTGGACCATGGTAAAGCACCTGACTTAAAATTGAGAGGTAGCCGATTCGATCCCCGCGAGCATCAAGTGTTGTGCCCTTAGGCACTTAGTACTGCTTTACCTCAGAATAGATATAGAAAGAAAATGGGAGATAAATGCCCATCCACATATTCAGGGACTTTTCCATTGAAAAATAAGGCCTAAAAATAGACGTGTTTCCGCTAACCAGCAGTAAGTTCTGTATATGAGAAGTCATCCACTGACGCTGTGTACACTAACGCTATGTACGGGCCTCTGTGCCTAGTGGGTAAGAGCGCTGACACTTCATCATAAGGTCTCTCACGGCTGTGGTTCGAGTCTCATGCAAGTTCTGTAACGGAGGTCAGGCGTTTTTTTTTTGTTTTTTTTTTTTCTCTCGGGTAATCCGGATATAAATCAAACCGACTTGAAAGGGCCATAAAACCAAAACAAGCCTCTGTGGTGTAGTGGTTGTGCTACTCGCCTGGTAAAACCAGGGGTTGTGGATTCCCAAACTTTGGGATGAGTCTTTAAACCGAGGTCCCGTCTCCGTATCACCTTAGCTTTTGGTGAGACGTAAAACTCAAAACACATGCACATTTTATTATAAATTTGTAGGGTTCGACTGACAAGCATTAGGTCGACCCAAAACGGAAGGCTGATCAGGGCCTGCACTTTTTGCAAATTTTAAGAAAAAAAAAATGAATAACCTATATTCCCCAATATTTTGAATTTGGCACGGTGTGCAGTGGTAAAGTATCTGACTTGAAATTGAGAGGTAGCCGGTTTGATCCGGCCTTGTGCCCTTAGGCTATCTATCTGTCTTCTGATACTGCGTCGGTCACATTTGACCATTACCGCAGGTTTATATTACATACACTCCAGGTTTTGCAGGATGAAAGCCTACACAGTAATCATGTAATTACGGTAGGGATCTTTAACCTGCACAGGGGATGGTTCTCCCTGCACAGGGGGGCCTTCAGTTAACGTCCCGATCCGAAAGACGGTGCACTTTATGACATTCATCCCTGCAAATGATGCCAATAGAGCGTGTTCGGACACCGAAATTTTATCGCCGACCTAGTACTGCTTTACCTCAGAATAGATATACTCGGAAAGAAAGTGGGGGATAAATGCCCATCCACAGATCCAGGGGATTTTCCATTCAAAATAATACTCGACATTCCCCCAACCACACCCTAAAAAATTAAATTTATATTATTTCCCGGAGGGGCGTACTGTCATTGACTGATTGATTTCCCGTTTCCCCGTGTCGCGGGTCGTCAGCTGGTGGGGTCCCAGGGAACGAATCCATGGTGGCAATTACACCGTTGCCGCTCGGTGGTACCCACATTCTCCGTTGCCGGTGGATAGGGAGACCATCCCTCGGCTCCAGCCCCGTCTGTCCGTGTCTATCGTATGTTCGCCGCAGTCAGTCGATGGGCGTACTGTCAGGTTGAGACTACCGCTTTAAAACTTTCCAGTTGCAGCGACAGATCAATAAACCAATCAGAGCGTTGAAAAGAAACAGAGACCAATCAAACGCCACGAGTCATTGATCATATGTGCTGTAGTGCTGTAATTATTAAAGATCAATAAATGCTAATGGCAGCGACCTACCAGCGTGTGTTTAGATGACTCATTTCATTGTCTTTAAGATTTACACCTTATCAGGTAAGTGTTTTGTGTCTTGTATGGTTGAAGATGCAAGTAACAATAATTTTTATGGAAACTATGGGTGCCAGACGGCACTAAGTCGAACCCGTCTGATGGTAATTGGATTTCTTGCTCTGTTGACAATTAGCATTGCTGTAATAATGCTAAAAGAGTGTAGACATAGACATAGACATAGAATATTTATTTTTTGTCGATTATTTGTAACAATATAACATAAGCCCTGTAGGGCTTTTACTTCGACAAACCTATGTAAAGCAACAGTTAAATTAAGAAACATATATCACAACATGCAACAATAAGAAGAAACATATATCACAGCATGCAACATAGAACATATAACATATGAGTATCTAAGAAATAGGGGCATATCACAGCACTAGATATATTCTTATGTAATTCAGATTAAACTTTGGTTTAAATTTATATAATTGTTAAAAAAAATAACAATATAAACGAAAATAAAATACTATTTGGAAAACTTTAAGAAAAACATACTTCAGGCAGGGCTAGAGAAAGACTTCGAAAAGCATCGACCCAAAGATACAACCTTTGCGCGAAAAAACGAAAGTTCAACAAGAGAGGCATGATAAGACTCGTGCTTACCAGGTCTTGATGAAATAAGTTAAAACAAAGGAAGTAAAAGGGTTAAAACAAGGAGATGCTTAAAGAAATCAAAAAGAACACGAAGGACACTTACATATGACGCCGTCCCAGGCGTGGAGCAGCCTCCTGAACTGCGAGTAGGACTCAGCCTTTCTCAAGTCGTTCGGGAGACAATTCCATATACGGGGGGCTTCATAACGAAATGACCTTAGCCCGTACCTAGTGCTTTTCACTTGTGGAATGGTGGCTTGATTTTCTTTCCTGAAATTATATGAAGAATTATGTAACGCAATGAGGTCTTTAATATATTCAGGAGACATATTATTAACAATTTTGAATACCTCAGAAGCCATTTGTTTCATCCGCCTTATATGCAAGGGGCTAGTATGTGTAGAGCACAGGAGATCTTGAAGAGATGACCTAAAATCATTGTTGATGAAACGTAAAGCCCTCTCTTGAACTTTTTCCATCTTGTCGGTACTGGACTTACTGCAAAAATGCCAGGCTAGCGGACAGTAATTAAAATTAGAAATGATAAATGAATTGTAGATGGTCATTTTACCTTGCTTCGTTAAAAATCGTCCAATACGTTTTAACACTGCTAGTTGTTTTGATGCCTTTTTACATATATCAGACACATGGTCATCAAAGCTCAGCATAAAATCAATATTTACACCTAAAAGAGTTACATTGTCATCACATTTTATTTCCACATTATCTATTTTAAAACTAGTAATATTTTCATGTGCAGCCTTTCCAACACAAATTGCTTGGAATTTGGTAGGATTGGCTTTCATGAAGTTCTTAAAAAACCAATCTATAAGAATAAAACTCTCTTCTTCTAAAACATTTTTAAGTGTCCCTAAGTTACTATGAATAAAAGATAAAGTGTTGTCATCTGCATAATTGTATATAGATGCTTGTTTAACAAAGTAAAAAATGTCATTAATAAACACATTAAAAAGTAGTGGCCCTAGGATCGATCCTTGAGGTACGCCCTTCACGATTTTCTCCCAGGTACTAGTATGAGATCCCAGTCTCACCTGCTGAAACCTATCCCTGAGGTAACTACTCAGGAGGGCGACTGCATCTGAGGTCAACCCATAAGCCTGTAATTTTTCGATCAGGAGATTATGGGGCAGGCAGTCAAAGGCCTTGGACAGATCCATCAGGATTGCAGCAGCATGCTGATGGCTGTCCAAGGCCTCTCTCCAATCCTCGAGAAGGCGCAGCAGGGTAGACTGGCATCCGAAGCCTTTACGAAAGGCTGCCAAATACGGGTGAAATATACCGTCCAGAAATTCTGACAACTGGTTGTGCATGACCCTCTCATACACTTTTGAAATGATTGGCAGAATGCTGACTGGACGGTAGTTCTCTTTGTCTAAAGGGTCGTTCTTTTTATGAAGGGGCACCACTTGTGCTCCCTTTAGACTAGAAGGAAATTCACATTTAGTCAAGGTGGTATTAATAAGGTTCGCAATCGTACCATGTATTGAACTTGTACATGATTTAATCACCTTTGCAGATATGTTGTCTACCCCTGTAGATTTTTTTGGGTCAATCTTTGATAAAATTCTGTTCACTTCAGAGTCAGTTACAGGTCGAAATGAAAATTCTGTTGTATTGGAGGGTAAATTTTCAGATATCATTTCAATGCTAGGGTGTTCCTTCAAATTTGATAAATGGCAATCTTTGCCAATATCTTTTGCCACATTTGCAAAAAATGTGTTGAAAACTGTGCAAACCTCAGCTTGATTAGAAATAACTTTGTCATTTTCACACAGGATCACTTCTGAGCCACCACCAGACCCCTTCTTTGATAAAAAGGGTTTGATTGTGGGCCAGAAATCCTTTGATTTGGGACCACCAGCACATCTTTCATAAAAATATACCCGCATGGAAGTCTTTTTCAATTTGGTGTGACAGTGACAAGTGAAACATGTGGGCAATGTAGCAAATTGTGGTGTCAACAAGCATTTTTCAGATTTTTTTTTTTGGTTTCTGCTCCAAACACTGATTTTGGATGCATGGTTCTAACTCTTTTTTTGTGAATACATGTATTTATAAAACCCACAGTCCTGATCAAAAGGGTGTTTATTATTATTATTTTTTTTAGTATTTGTTTAATGGCCCTTTCAAGATTATTTCACTTATTTCGAGCCATCATCTTAATCAGAGATGGGTGAAAACCGGAGTACCTGGAGAAAAACCACCTGACCTTTAGTTGCAGAACTTGGCCTCTCTGAGTGAGGCAGTGGCAAGAGATCTAACTGTTTATAAGAGTCAGCACTGTTACGAGCCAAGAGGTGCAAAACTGCCAACCTGGAACCCTTGTCAACACCTATCAATCTCAACTGTTTGATCATAACTACCAACTGGCCCCACATGGCTTGTCAGAGCCTTGGGTGATGACATTATGTAAGCTTGTGCACAGCAAAAGGTACAGATTTGATTATGTATAGCTCAAGATAAGGAAGCTTAACCCATTGTATACTAGTGGACTCTTCCATTGCTATATGTTGGACAAGTCTGTTAGTGATATAAGGGATGTTAGGCCTTATTTTTCATTTTTATTCTATTTTTGATGCAAAATTATGTTAGCAAATAGTGCAGATCAGACACCGCATTCTGTGGCGTCTGATCTGGGCCTGCACTGTTTGCCAAGGTGCACCTTTAGGGGTTTCCCCGCATACAATGGGTTAAAAAACAGCATGTAAACAAGGCCTTGTAATGAACAGCCCTCTAAACCCCAATTTATATATAGAGAAAAGTGGGGTTAACACTTTACAGGGGTATTCATTATTTTCCATATCTGAACGATACCACACCCATGTAAGATAGTGCATTCTTTCATATCTCCTAAAATGGCTACTTTTCCGATAAAACTTTGTGATATTTTTCTTATTTATACTCCAAACATAGGTTGTGGGTGCTTGTTAGAACCGCTTAATTGAGGCGGTTCTAATGGGTATCCACAACCTATGTCTTAGAGCAGAAATAAGCAAAATAATATACATGACTGTATACCCGTGTAAACCCTAGTTTTCTCTATATGAATTTGGGTTTAGAGGTTGTTCATTTCACGGACTTGTTAACGTGAAGTTTTGCTAAAAAAAAAACAGATTGTGATTACTGGTTAGAACTGCCTCCTAAAGAGCACCAACAATCTCTATTTGAACTAGAAATAAGAAAAATATTAAACATTTTCATCTGGAAAATGCTAGTTCTATAGATAAGAATGATGCCATTATAGCATGTGGGTGTTGTATTATAATGAGATAATTAAGGGATGATTTTTTATTTATTTCTTATCAGAAGTATATGTTGTGGGTACTTGTTAGAATTACCCCATTGAAGCGATTCTGACAAGTACCCACAACATACATGTATGTTTCTATGAAGATCATTGTCCTCATGTCTCCTGATTATGTAATCTTAGGGCCTTGGCACCATTACTGGCCGTCGCGTTGCAAGCACTGTGAAGTACCTTTACGTAAATATTGCAGTAGGCGACGCTGGACAAACATGATAAAAGCTGAACTGCAGTTATGAACTGGTTATCCAAAGCCCCAAGCTTGGGTCGTAGGTTTGTGGAGAAAAGACTAATCTCCTATAGTTAACTCTTATCTTGCTATTCACGACAACCCCTATCTTTGGAAACAGTGTAGATCCAGATCAGATGGCTTCTGAAGAAGCCATCTGATCAGGATCTACACTGTTTGACATTCAGTTAATGAATTTGTATGAATAAATTACATGAAGTAATCTGATTGGTGGATAGACAGAAATGGGTGTGGCTTAAATGAATATTAAGCAAAATAAGGGTTAACTCTCCAGCCTACCAATGGCACCAAGAGGAAGAGTAGGTAACTAAGAATGAGGAAACCTTACCCAGCAGACACGTGGCGTAATTGTGACGTCACATCAACGTCGGTGCGACGTCATGACGTATATGCAACGTCACATCAACGTTGGTGCAATGTCGTGACATTGCACCGACGTTGATTTGACGTTGCCCTAGCTGGGTATTATCTCGAAAAATATGTGAAAAAAGGGCTAAAACAGTTATGGGTATTCAAATATCTCTCCCTTGTAGATCAGAAAATTACCATAAAAGGTGCAGACCGAATGGCAAACAGTGTAGACCCTGATCAGACTGTTCCTAAAGGAACAGTCTGATCTGGATCTGCACTGTTTGCTTAGGCCCATCTGTCCCAATACTTAGGATCATTCTGGTATACATACCCAGAACATAGGTTTATATGGTGAAATAAGGAAAATTATCCTTTATTTATCACAAATTATCATACAACATCACTGTAAATGATGTGACCACACATGTAATTACACATCGTTAACGTTTTTGTAAGTTTGTTTGAATTGAGGTTTAACATCCCCATCAACACTATTTGGGTCATTTTTGAGACGTTGCTTCCAATTTTGTAAGACTTTTACCCGACATTGAGATGATTAACTCTTTTTGTACCAAATGGAACCTTCCACCTTATATATAGCACAAGTCCATTTCAAAATTTAGGGGTGTCGGGTTGTGTTTTCTTGTAAATTTATTTGGAAAGTGACTTTTTGCAAACAGTGTAGGCCCTGATCAGATGCCGTGTTCTACTGCGTCTGATCTGGTCTGCACTGTTTGCCAGGGTAGTCACTACCAGTTTTGGGGTTTCTGGTACAAAATTAGTTAATGACATTTCAATCTCTGCATCTGCAGCCCAATGCAACTACAAGGGTTTATATGCATGGAGGGTACGAATCGCACCACTTTACCTGGGCAGGCTTTGACCTTCTAAGCAGTTTACCAGTACTCATGTGTGGTCTTTATCAGCTCTGCATGGAGGCATCATGCAGCCCAGTCTATTTCTCCAAGCCCTGATGGGCAGGGGTCAACATGCTTAACGTGACTGGCGTGAAATGTCATGATTGATTGATTGATTGTTCCGGGTTTAACGACATGTCAACCCTTGTGGGTCATTTTGTGTTGTCTCCCAGAGAAAGGGAAAAGAGATAGTAGAGTAGGTAACAGTGAGAGAGGGGAGAAAGAGGAAAATGAACACATGTAGAAACAGTTTGTTTGATTTGAGGTTTAACGTCCCCGTCAACACTGTATAGGTCATTTTCGAGACGTTGCTTCCAGTTTTGTGGGATTTTTACCCGACATTGAGATGAAATTGTGTACAAATGCACAGACGGATGCACGCACGCATGGACGAAAAGTGATCCCAAAAGCTCACCTCGTCATTACATGACATGTGAGCTAAAAACAAGAATATATAAGGTTTAGGAGCGGGGATCATTGTTTGTTTCTTTGATTTGAGGTTTAGTGTCCCCGTCAACACTGTATAGGTCATTTTGGAGACGTTGCTTCCAATTTTGTGGGACTTTTACCCGACATTGAGATGAAATGACTTCTCAAGCCCTGTTGCCCGATGAAACCAATAGGGTTTATAAGCATGGACGGGCCGACTCGCACCGCTTTGCCTGGGCAGGCTTAGATCCTCTAAGCGGTGCAGTACTCGTGGGACAGGACGGAATCAGCTCTGCGTCACAAGCATCATACAGCCTATCTATTTCTATAGGCCCCGATAGGCAGGGGCCATCATGTAGAAACAGAATAAATAACATCCCCCTCTACCCTTTCCTGCTGCAAGGACAGTAGGCCTTGCCCAACTGTAAGCTTATATCGAGTTGGACGCTTGAGTGACGCAAGATACACAACACCTTTGCCACTTCCAACCACCCCCGTAAAATGTCAAGACATCTGTGACAATCCTTTGTTTTCTTATGAACTTCTTCAGCGATAAAAATACAATTGTAAAGCATTATAATTATGATAAATAGAACTTACATTCGTGCCCATTTCATATGAAATATGAAACTTGCTGGAGGCTCGTTTAAAAAATTTCATATATATAAAATGACCACTCTTTTTACCTACCTTATCTGTTTCTTTATGTCTTTTTTATAGGGAGTATGTGATTTACACACTTTACATTAGGGATATGACATCTTCAGTTCGACTTGAACGCTATGCATCTGGTACTTCAGGTAAGTTCACTTATTTACCCTTATCCCTTTTTGTACCAGATGGAATCTTCCTCCTGATATATAGCAGGAGTCCACTTCAAAATTTAGGGGTGTCAGGTTGTATTTTCTTCAAAATTGATTTGGAAAACACAGCCATTTTCCAAATCAATTTTGAAGAAAACACAACCTGACACCCCTTAATTTTGAAGTGGACTCCCACTTTATAAAAGGAGGAAGATTCCATTTGGTGCAAAAAGGGTTAATTAGCCTCACTATGCTACTTATCTGTTGTATGTAGGACTGATATATGATGTACACTATGATCTTAAAAGATTCTTTGCTTGAATAATTATGTTTCTAATTTATCAGCATGTTTTATCTGTAAATGTTAATAACTGGTGATAAATATTTCAACACTTGTCTGTTCAGGGTATACAATAATCATAATTACCTACAACTGCTATAAGATAAGCAGCTACTGTACAATATTGTCTACTGCCAGATCAAACATTGATTTAGGTTACCGTTTTTACCCTAAATATTTGGACACCTCAAATCCTAACCATACTTGGTTATGTGTTCGATTGCTGGCTTCTGCAGACTTAACTCTTATCTTACTGTTCATGATGACCCCTATCTTTGCAAACAGTGTAGATCCAGATCAGATGGCTTCTGAAGAAGCCATCTGATCAGGATCTACACTGTTTTACATTCAGTTTATGAATTTGTAGGAATAAATTACATCAAGTAATCTAATTGGTTCAAAGTCAGGGATGGGTGTGGCTAAAATGAATATTCAGCAAGAGAAGGGTTAAAGATGAGACTTAAAACCATATGACCATAAGTTAGTTGTTTGTTTGAATGTAAAACTCAAACACACACTCTCTAAAATTTGAGAAAGTTCGGTTTACTACCCCATGTGTCTAAAATAGCTGTATGAGTGGCAAACAGTGTAGACCCTGCGTGATGAGACCCCACATCCTGCGGCCTCTCATCAGGGTTTACACTGTTTTCAAAGGCCTGTCTGTCTGTCTGAATATCAAGTAAATACGGCACCAAAAATACACTAAGTATTTGTTTCTCATAACACAGACATTGATATACATGTATTTCTTACAAATTCAAGGGACTCCCAGCACTTGCCATAGTGAGTGGAAGTGTTGATTTTTTCCACCCCTGTGACCTGATGGGGAAATCCCAAAAAGGGACATACTGGCAAACAGTGAAGGCCCTGATTAGATCCATGTGTTATTGCAAGGCAGCTAGCTCTGGACAGAAGTATTCTTGCCTTAGACAGTGCTTTTTGAAAAGCCATTAACACATTTTGTACCGGAAACCCCAAAACGGGTACCAGGGCAAACCCAGTGCAGGCTCAGATCAGACGCCACAGAACGCGGCGTCCGATCAGGGCCTCCACTGTTTGCTTAAATTTCAGCCATTTTCCAAATAAATTTGAAAGAAAACACAACCTGACACCCTTAAATTTTAAAATGGACTCCTGCTATATATAAGGAGGAAGATTCCATTTCGTACAAAAAGGGTTAAATATGTTTTGGTCTGATTGTTTATCAGCTGACCCAGGGTTATTGTATGAATTTGAGTTATGCTGACCAGTGCTTTGATTGCCTTTTAACCCATTGTATACTAGTGGACTCTTCCATTGCTATATGTTGGACAAATCCATTTGTCATAATATAAGGGGTGTCGATTAGGCCTATTTTGTCGTTTTTATTCTATTTTTGATAGAATATTCTATTAGCAAAATGTGCAGGCCTGATCAGACGCCCGTTATGCGCCGTCTGAGTACACTTCCTGTCATAAAATATATTTTTTATACTTTCTGCATGGTCTGTTCAAGCAGTGATAAGTATAATATATAGTAAAGTATCACTGACAGAGTTCTGCACCAGACAAGAAGTGCCATAGTCTTTAGTCTCAAGAGATTCCGCTTAATGTCAATAGACCATTAAACATATATGAACCTGGTCACAAGAAAAGTTTGTTTGTTTGTTTGTTTGATTTGAGGTTTAACCTCCCCGTCAACACTGTATAGGTAATTTTGGGGACATTGCATCCAATTTTGTGGGACTTTTACCCAACATTGAGATGAAAATAGATACTGAGGTAATGGCCAAGTATGACCGACTCAGGATATGAAAATAGATCGAAATGACATCTCAAGCCCCGTTGCCCAATGAAACCAATAGGGTTTATAAGCATGGACGATCCGCCTCAGGCAGGCGTAGATACTCTAAGCGGGTTACCAGTTGTTGTGTGCAGTCAGTTTCAGCTCTGCGTGGAAGCATCATGCAGCCCATCTATTTCTTCAAGCCCCGATAGGCGGGGGCCAAGGTCACAAGTAAAATGTTTCTGCCATGAACGAACAACAAAAGTATCAATCAGTCTGTGATCTTTGCAGTCTGATAAGCATCTTAAAGTGTTCACTTGCTTGGCTGTCACAATACCGTAAAAATCCTAAAAATCCGGACACCTTCAGGACTTGCTGTAGTTCTCCTAAATTAATAACAAATCTGTTTGACGATCCATCAAGTCCAAAAGGTCCAGACAGAATGGCAAACAGTGTAGACCCTGATCAGACTGCTCCTTCAGTTTGCTTTGTCTGTCCCAATATTGAGGATCTTTATGGTAGCTCCAGATGAGGCGCTTTTTTTGGTCTGAAAAGTACTGATTATTTTTCTCATTTCTGCATGAAAACATATATTGTGGGTATTCATCGGAAGCGCCTCAGGCGCTTCTGATGAATACCCACAACAAATGTTTTTGTGCAAAAATAAGATAAATAACATGTGGCTACCCCCTTTTATCTGGGGGTATATATATCTATATCTAAAATTTCAAGACTCTTGATCCCCAGTTTGTGTAGCTCGGATCCAGCCGGTCTGTTTATGTTTTACATGGTCGTAAAGCCCAAATATAAGCCAATATAGGCTAATGAATTGGTACACAGCATAGAAAAATGTCCAGCTGGCAAAGGTTAAGACCACCCTGTGCTTCTGGAGTGTCTTTTTAAATCCACAACTTCTTTATAACACTATTGTTGGGGACAGTGGCATGCATCCATATAGTGCATAACAAACACTCTAATCAGACTGGGTGAATACACAGGCTGACCTGAGTCTTTGCTGTGTCATGTCCAAAAGACACATGTTTACTTGTTAATTCTTTTTGGGTCTACCGTATAAATCCTAAAAATTCAGACACATTGCGAACTTGCTGTTAGTCTCCTAAAATTTTGACAAACTGGTTAATTGATCCAGCAAGGAGTCCAAAAGGTGCAGCCAGAATGGCAAACAGTATAGACCCTGATCTGCCCTCTCCTTCAGGAGCAGTCTGATCTGGGTTTGCACTGTTTGTGTAGTCCTATCTGTCCTTATACATAGGATCATTATGGTTTTGTTTGTTTCTTTCATTTGGGGCTTAACATCCCCGTCAACCCTGTATAGGTCATATTGGAGACATTGCTTCCAGTTTTGTGGGACTTTTACCCAACATTGAGATGAAATGACATCTCAAGCCCTGTCGCCCAATGAAACCAAAAGGGTTTGTAAGCCTGGTTGCCCCAACTCGCAAAGCTTTTCCTGGGCAGGCTTAGATGCTCTAAGCGGTTTACCAGTACTCATGTGCGTTCAGTTTCAGCTGTGCGATGAAGCATCATGCAGCCCATTTATTTCTTCAAGCCCCGATGGGTGGGGCCAAGGATCATTATGGTATTGTTTATCAATCAGCCCAAAGTTATAAAACATAGTAGCTTTTCAATGTTGAAGTCCACATAACTATTCTCTGAATTGTCGGTAATCCAGGTAATGGTTATATTTATAGAAAAAAGCTGCATTATTCTAATTGCTTTGAGGTCAGAGTGTTGGGTAAGAGGGTTATCTACATGTATAGAATCTTGCTAGGAATTGTGTTTTGGGTTTGGCAAACAGTGTAGATGTAGATCAGACCCTGCAGAATGGGGCATCTGATCAGGGTCTACACTGTTTGTATCAGGGCTCGAGAAACTAAAGCATCACAATCGGTCCAGCCAGATTTCGCCAAAAATTTACGGAAATTGCCGAAGCGGTTCGGTAATTTCCGTAAAAACGTCCTTGGTTTCTATTGGTTCAAAATACTGAGTGCCGCTGTGTTATCAGGGTAATGAATGGCATAACAATACTGCTCTTACACTTGTTCAACGAATATGAACATCAGTTTCTTACATGCTTTTCAATGAATGATAGAGATTTATCAGTGTAATATAAATCGATATTTTCACTGTTTCAAACAGTGAAAATACGATTTTTTATTTTTCACTGTTTGGGACTACTTTTTTCTTCAAATCTAACTCTAATTTCAATTTTATCTTTGTCAGATAACTGAACAATACTGAAATGTGTTTTAATTGACGCATAGCCCGTTCATGGGTGACGGGGACGTTACTGACGTCATTTATGACGCTGACGTCACGTCTTTTGTCGCGTGACGTTAGACTTGCCAGCAAGTTCTTTGGAAAACTACTCTCTCAATTATTTCATTAATCATTCATAATAATACCATCCCAGGCCATTTCTCAAGTGCAAACTTTCAGTTTACACCCAATAGTATACCCACTAAACACGATGGACACCGCTAAATTGACGCGAAACGAACAGGAACAAAGATAATTTTCTCCGAATGTGAGCGACACCATTAAATACGCTAAATATTGCCTTTTGAAGCATGTAAGAAACAGAAAATTTGATTTTTTCAGTGCAAGATCAAATTTTATTTCACTCATGAACACCAAAACTGCTATTTTCACTCGTGGCTACGCCACTCGTGAAAATAACAGTTTTGGTGTTCATTCGATGAAATAAAATTCGATCTTACACTGAAAAAATCAAATATCCTCTATATCTCGATTAAAAACAACAATATTTGCTCACATTGTTCAGACACGCCAGATTTATCTACTTTCATTTTCCCAATATCCGTGTCACCCAGAAACTGAAGAGCGCTAAAGGGAAACAACCAGTGTGGTGCAGTCATACTATTTCGCGTTGTGCTGCAGTTGGCCACTACATTTTTAGTGCGGTGTTTCACCCCTGCGCCACGTCGAGGCCCAGCACATCCGACTTCGGAAGAGGGTTTTTTTTATTATTATTATTTATTTATTTATATACTACACTGTGCCATTTCGAAAACAGAAAAGGCGATTTAAAACGATCTTACAAGCATTAAATACTTTCAGCTAAAGTTATTACTCTGTTTTAAGCATGGCCGATTTTAACACCATTCTTTGTATCGGACAATTAAAAAATCAAACTTTAACCTTATCCCCTTAATTAAAATTTTCGGATCTCGGATAATTGGCAATTACAGATAAACAATTAACAACAGAAAAAAAACAACCTTTTTTATTGTAATGCGTAACTAAGCAGGTGTGAAGTGTTGTCATTTAAAATACAGTACAAAACTACACATCAAAATGTTACATGAGACACTTTGTTTTCACACATCCATCATATTACCAATTACCTTGCATATCAAAAACACTGATGTGGTATCGTCCCATGCCTCAGCGCTCACCAAAGTGGACGTTGATGATGATTTCGTGTTTAACGACGACCAAAGTGGACAGATCAGATTACATGATTTTGGCACGCAGATCAAATTTCGCTGTGATAAGATCAAAGACCCCGACGTGGACTTGTCCTATTTTCACCTAGTTAGATAATGAACCGGTCTAACACCTTACGCTGGAGGCATTTTTTGTGTACTTGCTTGGATTGTCAGTGGAAAAAGGTCAGTTTGTTTTTACAAAATAACGGCTTGGCAAAAAATTTCGAACCGATTTTTGAAAATTTTATTAAATTATGGACCGATTTTTTAGTCTTCTTTTTCAGTTAAAATCGGTTCAATAAACTCAAAACCGGCATTTTCTCGAGCCCTGGTTTGTATACAGTACTGGAATTAAAGGGTTAAGCAAAATAGTCCAAGTCCCCATTCAGGACCATTTTTCCACCCTCTCAGAGACAATGGACCCACCAGTGCTGTCATTGCTTTGATGTTTTCTTCAGGTGGCACAGGGGAGACCAGGAGCAGTTATTTTGGACATGAGGTAGGATTTTTTATGTTGTTTGTATGAAGTGGGTGGTCTACGGTCCTCATGAACATTTCACATTCAAGCTGATAGATATTCAGATATGTGTCATACCCAGGTTACCTACAGTCAATTAAGTCATGTTCTTCTAATCTTCGTTGTCATTTATCGTTGTCTCATTCTCACTGTATCTCAAACAGTGATATGTCAAACTACCTCTGAAGTCAAACAAAATTTTTGGCAATGTTTTAGTATTGTTACATGTTCCTTGCTTTTTCATCTTTTTTTTCTCAAACTGCTGTTATCTCAAACCAAAAAAAAATTGAGTCCTTTGGTGTTTGAGATAAGGAACGACTGTGGGATTTAGTTATTGTAAAACATCGGATGATGATACCATATTTTACCCTAAATTTGACATGTCAATCCCATACTGTACTGTTGAACAAGTGCAAGTTAATTTCTACCCAATGTTGTGACTGAAAATAGCTGGATGAGTGGTGAAACAGTGAGGACCCTGAAGAGACGTCGCACATCTAAGTGGCTGAAACTAGCTATTCTTGCATACCAGATAAGGAAATCCATAGTTTTAGCTTGGGATAGAAATTCTGTTCTGACCCTGGTGTTCTTACCCAAAATCGAATATTCTCCTGTGTTTGTTTAATGCATTGGTTGAACTACCTTATATGCGCCGTCGTTAAGGATGACATCACAGCACGTTATGTGACGTCACTAAACATTGGACGCCTGTAGTATCATCACAATATGGCGGATATCGGTGAACTGACTGCAGCATTAAAAATCCACGCTAAGAAATGGAAGGTATGCAAGAAAAAGAATCCTTTATGGGTGTGAGGGGTGAATGGAAAAATCCGTTCCTTGGGATCACTGTCCGGCATCATGAGGCAAGCCTGGTGATGCCAGACAGTGACCCTTGGGACGGATTTTTCCATCCACCCCTCTCACCCATATAAGATTCTTATGGTCTGGCCCAGAAAAACTTTCAGTTCTATGGTGTATTCCTTGCTTCTAAAGGATAATATTTAATGTCACTACAGCTGGTGTTAAGGGAATGTGTGGCGACTGTAAAAAGTCTCATTGCCCTTCATCATTGTATATATTTTTTTGTCCCTGGGAATCATTGATTCCATTGTGGAGTTTTGAAAAATCTTGAGGGTCACTGATAAGGCCTAATTGGCCAAAACTAGCTTAGTTCTGGCGCAGAAAAACTTAAACACTTCATAATTTTCAGCTCTATGGCCTTTTACAGAACATATTACCATCTGCTCAGGCCTATCTGTCCCAATACATACTGGCCCCTGCCCTGTTGATCGGGGCTTGAAGAAATAGATGGGCTGCATGATGCTTCCACGCAGAGCAGCAACCGACCCGCACACAAGTACTGATAAACCCCTTAGGGGATCTAAGCCTGCCCAGGCAAAGCAGTGCGAGTCGGAAGTCCATGCTTATAAATCCTACTGGTTTCATTGGGCGGCAGGGCTTGAGAAGTCATTGCTTCTCAATGTCGGGTAAAAGTCCCACAAAATTGGAAGCAACATCTCCAAAATGACCTTTACAGTGTTGATTGGGACGTTAAACCTCAAATCAAATAAACAAACAGTTCATACAGTAAATATGGTATTTAGCCGACACAGCTTAAGATGGTGAGCTTTTACAAAAGTTTTTACTTGCTGTTGAGATCAGAATAAAAAATATAATACCGTAAGTTTTCATTGATGTTCATCTTTACAGCTATAGCTCTCTTGATGAAATTATTGACAGATGTTTAGAGGCTTAAACTTAATTACATGTGCACCTTTGTTATTAAAGGAGTTTCAGGATAACCTTTGATACTACACTACATGTATATATTTTACAGCTGCTTCTACCTGATTACTGCACTAACCCTGTTCATCATAAGGATTTTTGGATATAGCACGGTTTAACCCTTATTGGGCAGAACATGACCACCCCTACCTTTTCAAACAGTTTAGATGCAGATTAGATGGTTTCTGCCATCTGATCAGGATCTACACTGTCAATCAGTTTACAAATTTGTATGAAACACTATAACAAGTTCTTTGATTGGATAGTCAGAAGTAGGTGTGGCAAAATTAATTTATTCAGCAGAGTAAGGTTAAAGATGGGTCTCAAGAATGCATAGAATGCATAGATTATATAGCCACAGTTGGTCTTTTATTCTTCCCGATGCTGTCTCCCTGATTTGGTTTCCACTAATGGCTACTTGGTGAATTCGAAAGAACAAATTACATCAATTAGTATGATTGGTTGACAGAAACAAAAAGGTGTTCAAAATTAATTTATTCAGCAGGGCAAGAGTAAATAGAAAAAGGGACAGTTAAAAAATGAACTGGATGGCATAGCTCCAGATAATAATTAGGAGCGTGATAGCCCAGTGGTTAGTGCACTTACCTCTGATACTGGAGGCCCCCGGTTCGATCCTGGAGGCGGTGATTACTTCGGTGTCGGAACATGCTCCATTGGCATCATTTGCAGGGATGAATGCCAAAAAAATGCACTGTCCTTCGGATCGGGACATTAACTGAAGGCCTCCTGTGCAGGTTAAAGAACCCTACCATAATTACATGATTATTGTGTAGGCTTTCAACTCTGCAACCTGTAGTGTATGTAATTATGTCTCCCCCGAAAAAATTTTTTCGGAGAGACATATTGTTTTCCCCTGGGCGTCTGTCTGTCTGTCCGTCTGTCCGTCTGTCACACTTTCGTGTCCGCTCTGTAACTTGAAAACCGTTAGAGCTATCTTCACGAAACTTCGTATAAATATTAATCAGCATTAGACGACGTGCAGTGTGCAAGAACTATAACTCTCGCATTTATACTTTTTGAATTATCTCCCTTGGAAGTTTGTTGGTATGTATATATGTATGGGCAAATCGTGTCCGGTCAATAACTTTCTTATTTTTTGATTGATTTTAAAATTACTCGGCAGAAATATTAACAACCGTAAGACGATGTGTGGTGCGCATGAGGCAGGTCGGTACCTCAAAGGTCAAGGTCATACTTAGAGGTCAAAGGTCAAAAAAGGGGCCTTTTTTTCGTATTTGGTCAATAACTTTCTTATTTTGAGATGGATTTTAAAATTACTTGGCATAATTATTAACAACCATAAGACGATGTGAGGTGCGCATGAGGCAGGTCGGTACCTCAAAGGTCAAGGTCATACTTAGAGGTCAAAAAAGGGGCCTTTTTTTCATATTTGGTCAATAACTTTCTAGTTTTGAGATGGATTTTAAAATTACTAGGCATAATTATTAACAAATATGAGACGATGTGTGGTGCACATGAGGCAGGTCGGTACCTCAAAGGTCAAGGTCATACTTAGAGGTCAAAGGTCAAAAAGGGGTATTTGGTCAATAACTTTCTTATTTTGAGATGGATTTTGAAATCACTTGGCAGAAATGTTAACCAATATAAGGGGATGTGTTGCGTGCATGACCCAGGTTGGTACCTCAAAGGTCAAGGTCATACTTAGAGGTCAAAGGTAAAAAAAGGGGCCTTTTTCGGGTTTTGTCAATAACTTGCTTATTTTTAAATAGAATTTGAAGTTACTTTGCAACATGTTAACTATCATGGGACGATGTGTTATCATGGGACGATGTGTTGCATGCATGATTCAGTTTGGTACCTAAAATGTCAAGGTCATACATAATGGTGAAAGGTAAAAAAGGGGCCTTTTTTGTGTTTGGTTAATAACTTTCTTATTTTTAGATGGATTTTGAAATTGCTAGGCAGAAATGTTAACCAGCATGACTTGATGTGTTGCACGCATGACCCAGTTTGGTACCTGAAAGGTCATACATAGAGGTTAAAGGTAAAAAAGGGCCTTTTTTGTGTTCTGTCAATAACTTTCTTATTATGCCCCCAACGTCGAAAAAGTTGGAGGGGCATATTGGTTCTGGTTCGTTCGTCCGTTTGTCCGTCAGTTAAGCTTTTGATGTATAGCATAACTAAAGAACCTTGTATGCTAGGGTTTTGAAATTTCATATATGGATTCCTCATGGAAAATTAGCTGACGTGTATTTTTTTTCTCATCCGGATTATGCCCCCTTCAAGAGTTATTGCCCTTTGAAATTTGTTTAATAAAATCTTGTCAGCAAGATATCTCAAAAACTATTGGAGCTAGAGCCTTGAAAGTTGGTGAATATATTGGTGGTGATGAGTAGATGAACTGATTGACTTTTGACAAAATTTCGAAAAATACTTTGTGAGTTATGGCCCTTTGTCATTTTGGTAATTTGTGCCCATTGTAATGTATGCTAAAAGTGATGCATAGCATAACTTTAGAACCATGTATGCTAGGGTTTTGAAATTTCATATATGGTTTCCTCATGGAAAATTAGCCGACACGTATTTTTTTTCTCGTCCGGATTATGCCCCTTTCAAGAGTTATTGCCCTTTGAATTTTTTTTAATAAAATCTTGTCAGCAAGATATCTCAAAAACTATTGGAGCTAGAGCCTTGAAAGTTGGTGAATATATTGGTGGTGATGAGTAGATGAAGTGATTGACTTTTGACAAAATTTCGAAAAATACTTTGTGAGTTATGGCCCTTTGTCATTTTGGTAATTTGTGCCCATTGTAATGTATGCTAAAAGTGATGCATAGCAAAACTTTAGAACCGTGTATGCTTGGGTTTTGAAATTTCATATATGGATTCCTCATGGAAAATTAGCTGACACATATTTTTTTTCTTGTCTGGATTATGCCCCTTTTAAGAGTTATTGCCCTTTGAAATTTTTTTAATAAAATCTTGTCAGCAAGATATCTAAAAAACTATTGGAGCTAGAGCCTTGAAAGTTGGTGAATATATTGGTGGTGATGAGTAGATGACCTGCTTAACTTTTGACAAAATTCCGAAAAATGCTTTGTGAGTTATGGCCCTTTGTCATTTTGGTAATTTGTGCCCATTGCAATGTATGCTAAAAGTGATGCATAGCATAACTTAAGAACCGTGTATGCTAGGGTTTTGAAATTTCATATATGGATTCCTCATGGAAAATTAGCTGACGCATATTTTTTTTTTCGTCCAGATTATGCTTTTTTCAAGCGTCATTGCCCTTTAAAATTTTTTTTATAAAATCTTGTCAGCAAAATATCTCAATAACTGTTGGAGCTAGAGCCTTGAAAGTTGTTGAGTATATTGGTGGTGATGAGTATATGAACTGAATAACTTTTGGCAAAATTCCAAAAAATACTTTGCGAGTTATGGCCCTTTGTCATTTTGGTAATTTGTGCCCATTGTAATGAATGCTAAAAGTGATGCATAGCATAACTTTAGAACTGTGTATGCTATGGTTTTGAAATTTCATATATGCATTCCTAATGGAAAATTAGCTGACGCGTATTTTTTTTCTTATCCGGATTATGCCCCTTTCAAAAGTTATTGCCGTTTGAAATTTTTTTATTAGAATCTTGTCAGCAAGATAGCTCAAAAACTATTGGAGCTAGAGCCTTGAAACATGGTGAATAGATTGGTGGTGATGAGTAGATGAACTGATTAACTTATGACAAAATTCCGAAAAATACTTTGTGAGTTATGGCCCTTTGTCATTTTGGTAATTTGTGCCCATTGTAATGTATGCTAAAAGTGATGCATAGCATCACTTTAGAACCGTGTATGCTAGGGTTTGAAATTTCATATATGGATTCCTCATGGAAAATTAGCTGATGCGTATGTGTTGTACCTCAAAGGTCAAGGCCATACTTAGAGGTCAAAGGTAAAAAGTGCTTTTTTTTTGTTTACGGCCAATAACTTTTTTATTCTTCTGTGAACATTTTTAAAGTTACTATGCAGAAATGTTCATCTTCATTAGATGATGTGTTGCACACAAGACCCAGCTCAATACCTCCTATGTCAAGGTTATACTTAGCAGTCAAAAACGGGGGAGACATCTGTGTTTTTGTAGAAAAACAAATTCTAGTGTACACCTGCGAGGAGTAATGGTCAAATGTGACCGATCGCAGTATAAGTTTCATCCAAAAAGTAATGATATTTTGGTTGACTCTTATAGGGATTTATCATTCACCCCTCAATTATGGCTTAACCCTAATGTTAACCCATTGCATGCGGGAAACCCTCAAAGGGTTACCTTGGCAAACAGTGCAGGCCCAGATTAGACGCCGCAGAAAGTGGCATCTGATCAGGGCCTGCACTATTTGCTGACAGAATTTTCAGTCAAAAATGGAATAAAATAAAAAATAGGCCTGACACCCTTTATATGACAAATGGAATTGTCCAACATATAGTAAAGGAAGAGTCCACAAGTATACAATGGGTTGACCCTGTAGAATAGTACATACTTTTTTGGGCTGACCCTATCAAAAGCCTTTGCCAAGATCTGCAACGGAAGGTCAAGTGGTTTTTTCTCCGGGTACTCCGGATTTCGCCAACCTCTGATTAAAGATCGGCTTGATATGAGTAAAATAATCTTGAAAGGGCCATAAAACCAAAACAAAAAAACAAAAAAAAATATCAAAAGCCTGTTGTTGCAAATCATCTAAGGGTTCCAAAAGTCAATTTAGATGAAAGAAAATATTATAACAGACTAAAAACTATGTACCCGTTAGATTCTGGTGAGATGGCTCATCACATCAGGATCTTCATTGTTTGCACAGGTATTTGGTTTGTATACAGATGGGGAAGTGTTAGATTCGAAAAAATTCATATTGCATATCCTGCAACTGTCAAAACAGTAGCTAATTTTGAAACTCAGGCAGGAAACAGTTTGTAAGTCTGGATATGAAAGAATTTGATGCACATTTAATTAAATCTCATTACTGATATACTCCAACGTCTTCATAAAACTATGTTGGTCATTTTGCTATATAAACTATACTTTTTTAGGATCCATCAACAAAATGTGTTATATTCCAAACTATGTTATAAGGAACAGTGTTATAATGAGGTTGTAATGAAATAGAAATGGTTTGGTTGAAATAAACTTGTATGGAAAAAATTACTGATAAACAATAAGATTTAATGGGAATGGATACACCTTCAGGGGAGGCAACTCCTGCAAAAGTTACATGTTTGTCTCCCATGTAAATAGGAGTCAACTCTTAAAGGAAAGAATTTGCTCTTAATAGGAGCAAATTCTTTCCTTTACGAGTAGACCCCTTTTTCAGTGGGACGGCACCTATAGTAAAGCGAACAGGAAGTTCTGAAAGTTGTCTCCCTTTGAAAAATCATCATGATAACAAGCCCGTAAAATGAACACCCCTCTAAACCCCACTTTATATAGAGAAAACTGGGGTTTACAGGGGTACAAATTATTTCTGCTCCAAGATATAGGTTGTGGGTACTCATTAGAACCGCCTCAATGAGGCTGTTCTAACAAGCACCCACAACCTTTTTTGGGGAGTATAAAAAGAAAAATATTACAAATTTTCATTGGAAAAGTAGAGATTTTGGAGATATTATAGAATGCATTATATGTCACACGGTTGTATTATCGTAATGGTCAGAAAAATCTGCTAGGTGTTCCCATTCCCCAACCAAAAAAAAAACAAAAAAAAAACACACAAACAAAAAACCCCGAAAAAACTGGATGGAATATTCTTACATTAGTTCCCTTGTTTAAAAAACAAGGCAAATGAGCTTAATGTTGCATCTTGTGTCTGGAAAAATAATTAACATGATGTTGCATTGTTTGAGGATAGATTTCATGTTTTATGCTGACTTGTGAATGGAAATAGCAGATTTTTGGGATGCTAAAAAGTTTTCTGTAAAAATCATCACATGATACTGGATAGCTTCACGTAATTGAACATGGAAGATAAGAAGGTAGGGTACCTTTCTGCACAATTTATATTAACCCATTTTGTACTGAATGGAATATTCATCATGAGCTCATTTCGAAATTTAAGGGTGTCGATCAGGTTTTGTGAGCTTAAAGAACTTACTTGGAAATTGGCTGAACTTTTTGCAGACAGTGTAGGCCCTGTTCAGATACCGCAGAATGCAGCATCTGATCTGGACCTGTACTGTTTGCTGGCACTGGCACATTTTGGGCCCCCTGCCCCGCCCCCACCCTCCTTTCCCCCCGAGAAGCCTCCGTGGTGTAGTGGTTACGCTACTCGCCTTGTAAACCAGGGATCGCAGGATCGATCCCGGGCTTCTTCAGACTTTCGGATGAGTCTTTAAAACCGAGGTCCCGTCTCCGTATGACCTTAGCTGTTGGCGGGACGTAAAACTAAAACACTCACTCACTCCTTTCCCCCCACATAAAATAGGTATAAAGGTGAATAGATATACATATAGCAGAACTTTGATAATTCAAAGTCAAAGTTTGTTTGAATTATACAATACAGGTGCATTTGGTATTGGCTGGGAGTTACTTTTAAATAACTAACCCTCATCATGCTTACTTTACATGACTATTTCAGTTAAGGTTCCGCAACATTCTTTCGTGGAGATTGAGCATGAAATCTTTTCTATGGTCATTCTCTCCCTTCCGCTGATTCAAGAAGGGCAGTTGTCAGTTTCTGGCGATAGAATGTGCACTGTACTGGTTAACCGCATACGTATACTAGCTTGCCCAGGAAAAGTGTGGATAGGTAAACTGAATGGCTCAAAAATGACCTAAAATAGTGTTGGCTGGGCTGTTAAACTCCAAAACAAAACAATGACGGTTTTTGGTTAATGGGAGACTGTTTTGAGAAATAGAAAGTGGCTTCTTAGTTGCTTGATCTCTTTCTATACGGAGCTACCCAGAGGGAGTCATTCTATCCTTGTAGAGTTAATGTAGCTCTAGTGGGAAGGGATGCAGATCTAGTGAAAAGTGATGCAGAGATATACTAGAAGCTTAGAGTACTACTACTAATGATCGTGGCTAATGTAGTTAATTGAGAACTAAAGGACAGAATTTTTTCCAGAGACAAGAAATGCAATTACGTATTTCCATTTCAAGAGTTATTTTCCCTTGGTTGCCAACTGTTTCTGCAGACCTACAGTTATGTACATGTACAGCCAAGTGATATATGGATTGCCTCTGTTTGTATGAACACTCACTACACTGAAATCAGGCGCTCCTGATTAACCAATTTTGTACCGGAAACCCAAAAACGGGTACCCTGGCAAACAGTGCATGCCCAGATCAGACGCTGCAGAATGCGGCGTCTGATCAGGGCATACACTGTTTGCCAATTTGTTTGTGTTGGAGTTTAATGGCCCAGTAAGGGTTTAGGTCATTTTTGACCAGTACAGTGCACAATGTCATTCTTTTGCCAGAAACTGCCAACTGCCCTTCTTGAATCAGCTGAAGGGAGAGAATGACCGTAGAAATGATTTCATGATCAATGTCCACAAAAGACTGTTGCCGACCCCGGTAGGTATCGAACACACGTCCTTCTGATCACCAGTCAGACATGCATCCGTCATTGAGAGGGCCCACTGTTTGCCAAAGGTTCGGCCATTTTTCAAACAGATTTTCGGAGAAAACCCAACCTGACACCCCTAAATTTCGAAATTGATTCCTGCCATATATAAGGAGGAAGATTCCAATTGGTACAAAAAGGGTTAAAATTCAATTTCATAGTTTCTGGTATTAGAGTTGATGATGTAAAGCCTTTTTTTTAAACTTGAGTGTTTTTGTTCATTTAAGGAAATAAGTGCTTAAAACAATTTGGAATTGTTAATTACTTACCATACTCACTGTTATTAGGGCACATGCTCTATAAGTGCACAATTGAAGAGTGCAAGATTCTGCAGGCTGTTGATGTTTTTTGTTTTTTTTGTTTTGGTTTTATGGCCCTTTCAAAATTATTTCACTCATATCGAGCCGATCGTTAATCAGAGGTGGGCAAAAACGAGTACCCAGAGAAAAACCACCTGACCTTCCGAGCAAGACTCGAACCACAGCTGTTGATGTTTAAATAGCGCTTAAAGATAACTGTCATAATCAATAACTATGCTTTTGTGATCAAGTGGAGCGAATTGCTAACATGTGTATGGGAATCCCAAAAACAGGATACTGGCAAACAACTGCAGACCCAGATCAGATGCCACAGAACATGGCATCTGATCAGGGTCTACACTGTATGCCTGCTTTAAAATACAGAAATTATGCCCCCCCCCCCCCACCAAGGGTGAGGGCTATCTCATGAAAGAATGGATGTACATGTAATTTCCTCAAACTTGGTGCAATACATGTATATTAATCTACCAAAGATTTGATTAGATTTTGGTGACCTTGGCCTTATTTTCAAGGGTACAGCCCCCACCCCCCAAACTGCAGTTTTGGCTTATCTGCACCCTGTCACATGAACAAATTGTTGAAATTTTCTCAAACTTGGTACAACATATATTTTGCAAGGTACCAAAGGTTTGATTAGATTGGCGACCTTGACCTTATTTTCAATACCATGGGCCCCTAAAAACTGTCAATTTTGGCAAATAATGGCTTGTCTGCACCTTGTCTTATTTAAGAATTTACCTTGGAATTTGGTGCAATATAGATTGCAACCTTAACCAAGGATTTGATTAGATTTTGGTAAACTTAACCTTTTTTAAGGTCACAAGCTCCCCAAAACTGGCAGTTTATGGCCAAAAATGGCTTGTATGCTGCTTAGATTTTGACGACCTTAACCTTATGTAGTTTTTCAAGGTCAAATGGGGGTTTAAATTATATCTTTGGTGTGGGGGGGACATTGTTTTCCTCTGAAAGCACATTTCTAGTGTAAGGTTTAACCAATTGCATGCGGGTAACCCCTTAAACCCTTAAGGGGTTACCTTGGCAAATAGTGCAGGCCAAGATCAGACGTCGCAGAACGCGTCATCTAATCATGGCCTGCACTATTTTCTAACAGAATTTTCTGACAAAAATGAAAAAACACCCCAAAAATAGGCCTGACACCCCTTATATGAAAACGGCAAAAACATGTTTTTAGCTCACCTGTCACGAAGTGACGAGGTGAGCTTTTGGGATCACTTTTTGTCCGTCGTTCGTCGTGCGTGCATCCGTGCGTGCGTCCATCCGTCCGTAAACAATTTCAAATAAGTATATCTCCAATACCCCATGGCCAATCTTGATCAAATTTCATGTGAAACATCATTAGGTAATAAGGTTTTTGGGCTGATCAGATTGGAATTCTGGTTGCTATGGCAACATATAGCTCCCATAGACTAATAAAGGGAAAATTTTTAAAAATCTTCTTCTCTGAAACCACAGGGCTCAGAGCTGTAGATATTTAGCATGTAGCAAGGGCAAGTGGTCAACTACATAATTCCTGCCAATCATGCCCCTGGGTGCCAAATGGGCCACGCCCTGGGGCCCCTTCGCTCCCATAGACTCATAATGGAAAAAAAGCTTCAAAAATCTTCTTCTCTGAAACCACAGGGCCCAGAGCTTAGATATTAAGCATGTTGCAATGGCAAGTGGTCACCTACATAATTCCTGCCAATCATGCCCCTGGGCTCAAAAAGGGCCACGCCCCGGGGCCCTTTCGCTCCCATAGACTCCTAATGGAAAAAAAGCTTAAAAAATCTTCTTCTCTGAAACCACAGGGCTCAGAGCTTAGATATTTAGCATGTAGCAAGGGCAAGTGGTCACCTACATAATTCCTGCCAATCATGCCCCTGGGTGCCAAATGGGCCACGCTGTGGGGGCCCCTTCGCTCCCATAGACTCAAAAATCTTCTTCTCTGAAACCACAGGGCCCAGAGCTTAGATATTTAGCATGTAGCAATGGCAAGTGGTCACCTACATAATTCCTGCCAATCATGCCCCTGGGTTCAAAAAGGGCCACACCCCGGGGCCCCTTCACTCCCATAGACTCATAATGGAAAAAAAGCTTCAAAAATCTTCTTCTCTGAAACCACAGGGCCCAGAGCTTATATATTTAGCATGTAGCAATGGCAGGTGGTCACCTACATAATTCCTTCCAATCATGCCCCTTGGTTCCAAATGGGCCTCGCCCCGGGGCCCCTTCGCTCCCATAGACTCATAATGGAAAAAAAAAGCTTCAAAAATCTTCTTCTCTGAAACCACAGGGCCCAGAGCTTAGATATTTAGCATGTAGCAATGGCAAGTGGTTACCTACATAATTCCTGCCAATCATGCCACTGGGCTCAAAAAGGGCCACGCCCCGGGGCCCTTTCGCTCCCATAGACTCATAATGGAAAAAAGCTTAAAAAATCTTCTCCTCTGAAACCACAGGGCTCAGAGCTTAGATATTTAGCATGTAGCAAGGGCAAGTGGTCAACTACATAATTCCTGCCAATCATGCCCCTGGGTGCCAAATGGGCCACGCTGTGGGGCCCCTTCGCTCCCATAGACTCAAAAATCTTCTTCTCTGAAACCACAGGGCCCAGAGCTTAGATATTTAGCATGTAGCAATGGCAAGTGGTCACCTACATAATTCCTGCCAATCATGCCCCTGGGTTCAAAAAGGGCCACACCCCGGGGCCCCTTCGCTCCCATAGACTCATAATGGAAAAAAAGCTTCAAAAATCTTCTTCTCTGAAACCACAGGGCCCAGAGCTTATATATTTAGCATGTAGCAATGGCAGGTGGTCACCTACATAATTCCTTCCAATCATGCCCCTTGGTTCCAAATGGGCCTTGCCCCGGGGCCCCTTCGCTCCCATAGACTCATAATGGAAAAAAAAGCTTCAAAAATCTTCTTCTCTGAAACCACAGGGCCCAGAGCTTAGATATTTAGCATGTAGCAATGGCAAGTGGTTACCTACATAATTCCTGCCAATCATGCCACTGGGCTCAAAAAGGGTCACGCCCCGGGGCCCTTTCGCTCCCATAGACTCATAATGGAAAAAAAGCTTAAAAAATCTTCTTCTCTGAAACCACAGGGCTCAGAGCTTAGATATTTAGCATGTAGCAAGGGGAAGTGGTCAACTACATAATTCCTGCCAATCATGCCCCTGGGTGCCAAATGGGCCACGCTCTGGGGCCCCTTCGCTCCCATAGACTCATAATGGAAAAAAAGCTTCAAAAATCTTCTTCTCTGAAACCACAGGGCCCAGAGCTTAGATATTTAGCATGTAGCAATGGCAAGTGGTCACCTACATAATTTCTGCCAATCATGCCCCTGGGTTCAAAAAGGGCCACGCCCCGGGGCCCCTTCGCTCCCATAGACTCATAATGGAAAAAAAGCTTCAAAAATCTTCTCTGAAACCACAGGGCCCAGAGCTTATATATTTAGCATGTTGCAATGGCAGGTGGTCACCTACATAATTCCTTCCAATCATGCCCCTGGGTTCCAAATGGGCCTCGCCCCGGGGCCCCTTCGCTCCCATAGACACATAATGGAAAAAAAGCTTCAAAACTCTTCTTCTCTTAAACCACAGGGCCCAGAGCTTATATATTTAGCATGTAGTAATGGCAAGTGGTCACCTACATCATTCCTGCCAATCATGCCCCTGGGGTCCAAACGGACCATGCCCCGGGGCCAATTAGCTCCTATAGACTCATAATAGAAAAAAGCTTCAAAAATCTTCTTCTCTGAAACCACAGGGCCAAGAGCTTAGATATTTAGCATGTAGGAAGGGCAAGTGGTCAACTACATTATTCCTGCCAATCATGCCCCTGGGTTCCAAATGGGCCACGCCCCGGAGCCCCTTCGCTCCCATAGACTCATAATGGAAAAAAAAGCTTCAAAATTATTCTCTTAAACCACAGGGCCCAGAGCTTAGCTATTTAGCATGTAGCAATGGCAAGTGGTAACCTATATAATTCCTGCCAATCATGCCCCTAGGGTCCAAATTGGCCACACCCCGGGGCCCCTTAGCTCCTATATACTCATAATGGAAAAAAAGGTTAAAAAATCTTCTTCTCTGAAACCACAGGGCCCAGAGCTTAGATATTTAGCATGTAGCAATGGCAAGTGGTCACCTACATAATTCCTGCCAATCATGCCCCTGGGTTCCAAATGGGCCATGCCCCGGGGCCCCTTAGCTCCCATAGACTCATAATGGAAAAAAGCTTCAAAAATCTTCTTCTCTGAAACCAAAGAGCCCAGAGCTTAGAAATTTAGCATGTAGCAACGGCAAGTGGTCACCTACATAATTCCTGCCAATCATGCTCCTGGGGTCCAAATGCGCCACGCCCCGGGGCCCCTTCCCTCCCATAGATTCAAAATGGAAAAAAAGCTTCAAAAATCTTCTCCTCAGAAACCGCAGGGCCCAGAGCTTAGGTAATTAGCATGTAGCAAGGGCAAGTGGTCACCTACATAATTCCTGCCAATCATGCCCCTGGGGTCCAAATTGGCCATGCCCTGGGGCCCCTTAGCTCCCATTGACTTATAATAGAAAAAAAGCTTCAAAAATCTTCTTCTCTGAAACCACAGGGCCTAGAGCTTAGATATTTAGCATGTAGTAACAGCAAGTGGTCACCTACATAATATCTGCCAATCATGCCCCTGTGGTCCAAACGTGCCACGCCCCGGGGCCCCTTAGCTCCTATAGACTCAAAATGGAAAAAAACTTTTTCTCTGAAAACACAGGGCCCAGAGCTTAGATATTTAGCATGTAGGAAGGGCAAGTGGTCAACTACATTATTCCTGCCAATCATGCCCCTGGGTTACAAATGGGCCATGCCCCAGAGCCCCTTCACTCCTATAGACTCATAATGGAAAAAAGCTTAAAAAATCTTCTTCTCTGAAACAACAGGACCCAGAGCTTAGATATTTAGCATGTTGCAATGACAAGTGGTCACCTACAAAAATCCTGCCAATCATGCCCCTGAGGTCCAAATGGGCCACACCCTTGGACCCCCTTAGCTCCCATAGACTCATAATGGAGAAAAGCCTCAAAAATCTTCTTCTCTGAAACCATAGGGCCCAGAGCTTAGATATTTAGCATGTAGCAACGGCAAGTGATCACCTACATATTTCCTGCTAATCATGCCCCTGGGTCCAAATGGGCCACGCCCTGGTGCCCCTTAGCTCCCATAGACTCATAATGGAAGAAAGCTTAAAAAATCTTCGTCTCAGAAACTGTGAAGCACAGAACTTAGATATTTAGTCCAAATTGGCCAAATCCTGTGGCCCCGTTACTCCAACAAACTTACAATGGAAAAAAAGTGCAAACATCTTCTTTGAAACCATGAAATAAAGACCTTAGATATTTAGTATATAGCAACACAAAATGGTCGCCTACATAAATCCTGCCAACCATGCCCTTTGGGTCAAAATTGGCCAAGCCCCAGGGCTCATTAGCTTCTATAGACTTATACTGGAAGAAAAACTTTAAAAATAATCTTCTTTTCCAAAACCATAAGGCACTGATTTTGTTTGATTTGAGGTTTTACATCCCTGTCAACACTGTATAGGTCATTTAGGCGATGTCGCTTCCAATTTTGTGGGACTTTCACCCGACATTGAGATGAAATTACATCTCAAGCCCTGTCACCCAATGAAACCATTAGGGTTTATAAGCATGGACACCGCTTTGCCTGAGCTTAGCTATTTAGTATGTAGCAATGTCAAGTGGTCTCCTACACTAATGATTTTCTGGTACACAGGTGAGTGATATAGGGCCATTGGGCCCTCTTGTTTAATATGATGTGACTCCATATTAACCATTATCTTGCTGAACAAGACAACCTCTACATTTGCAAACATTGTAGATCCAGATACCAGAAGCCATCTGATCAGGATCTACATTGTTTTGTCATGCAGCTGCAGTTTGTGAATTAATGAACAAATACATTATATCAAGTACAGTAAAATTCCACTATTAAGACCACCAAAACTTAAGAGTAAATCTGCTTTTAAAAGCCTAATGAGAAGGTTTCAGTTAATCTTTATTTGTGTTTTCTTCACCCAATGCCTGCTTATAAGAGACCACCTTTGGGACTGTTCAAAAGTTGTCTTAAGACAACTTTTGAACAGTCCCAAAGATGGTCTTAATATAGGAATTTTACTGTAATTTGATGGGTTGATGCTCAGAAATGGGTTTAGCCAAATTAATTTATGCAGCAGGATAAGCATTAAGGAAAGGAAGAAAGTTTCTTAATTTTGTTTCTTTAGCAACAGAGTGGCTGTCATCATTCTGTTTCCAGAGCTGGCCTGGTGGCTCAGACGGATACATTGACTGATAATCAGGGGTTTTGCATGGCCCAGCTGCATTCTTTTGTGGAGATTATGATCATGAAATCCTTTCCTATAGCCTTTCTTGCCCTGCTACTGATTCAAGAAGGGCAGTTGTCAGCTTCTGGTGTATGAATGTACCATGTAATGGTTAACTGATTTAGTCTAAGCCTGCTGACCTTAAATAGTGTTGACTGGGTCATAATAAACTACAAAACTAGTTCTAGTGCATCTAGATCTTAGTAACCTTTTAAACATCAAAGCTCTAACAGCACTGGTGTCAGGCTGTCACATTTAACTAAATCTGTATTGAAAAACACTTTCTGGTACTAGTTATAGTGGGTGCTTTTATTTTAACATTACAATAACACACCTATGCGACATAGTGCATTTGTCACATCTCTACGAGGGTAGGCTGAAAAGTTCTGAGCCTGACCAAGATCCAATGGTTTGTCCATGCTGAAAGTGCCTTAATTTTCAACATAGTCTCCCATCCTGTCCACACACTTCCTCCAGCGATGCTGGAGTCCTTGGATCCCAGTGGTATAGAAGGTCTCATCTTGGTCCCTGGAAAACTCCTCCACAGCAACTATCACCTCCTCGTCTGACCGATAATGCTGCCCAGCCAAGTGCTTTTTCATGTTTGGAAACAGGAAATAATCTGATGGAGCTAGATCAGGTGAATACGGAGGGTGATCGACAAGTGTGAAGCCACAGTCATGCACAGCAGCCATTGCGACAACCGATTTATGAGCAGGTGCATTGGCCTGATGGCACAAGACCCCTTTTGTCAATTTTCCGGGTCGTTTAGCCTTAATTGCTTTTCACAATTGTTTTAGCAGATCTGCATAATACACCCCATTATTGTTCTGCCCTTTTGAAGGTAATCAATGAATATTATTATCTTGGCATCCCAGAACACTGATGCCATCATCTTCCCTGCAGAGGAGACGACCTTTGCCTTCTTTGGAGGGGATGAGCCAGGGTGCTTCCATTGCATGGGTTGTCTTTTGGTCTCTGGCTCAAAGTGATGAACCCAACACTCATCCTGAGTTACAAAATGGTCAAGAAAACCATCTTGGTCTGCTTCAAAAATAGCCAAGTTGGCTTGTGACATGTTCAGTCTGGTCAGGCGTCAAAAGCCGTGGCACCCATCTGGCAGAAACCTTCGACATTCCTAATTCACTGTGTAGAAGTTCTCTGCTCGTTCACAGGAGATGCCAACAGTGTTAGCTAACTGATTCACAGTTAAACGCCTGTCATCCATCACGGCCCTGTGCACTTGGCTGATGGTTTCCTCAGTTGTTGCCGTTGTGGGTTGTCCACACCGGTCATCATCTTCAAGGCTGCCCTTGCCCATCTTAAAATTTGCTGCCCACCTTTCCACAGTTGCATACGAAGGAGCATCATCCCCTAATGTTTCAAAATCATATTGGCATGAATATCCTTAGGAGCTAACCCCTTTTTATGGAGGTACTAGATGACACCACAATGCCAGATTTTGTCCATTTTCTCAAAAACGTGCTAGTATAAAATTTCAGAGTCTAGAATTTCTACGTTATTGCAGGTAAACTTGAACTCATTTGAGTCAAATCAAGTAATAAAGGTTTGGATTTAATGAATACAAAATTTCATGGCTGTTCAATGGCAGCTTCTTGGTCAGGCTCAAAACTTTTCAGCCTACCCTCGTAAAATGGCTGCTTTTCTGATGAAAATCCATGATATTTTTCTAATTTGTACTGCTAACATAGGTTGTGGGAGCTCATTAGAACTGCCTCATTGAGTACCAACAACCTACATCTTGGAGCAGAAATAAGAAAAATAATGTATACCCCAGTAAACCCCTGTTTTCTCTATATAAAGTGGGGTTTAGGAGGGTGTTTATTTCATGTACTTACGTGATGATTGCACTTTGTTTATTCTTTAATACATACATATTGATGCCTGCCCTCATTTTGCACATAACTTTGCTTTAATACATACTCATTTATGCCTGCCCTTAAACATGGGACATTGACAAAGAGTTAAGCGGCCCCCGCCCATAGGGGCTTGAAGAAATATATGGGCTGCATGATGCTTCCACGCAGAGTTGAATCCGGCTCGCACACTAGTACTGGTAAACCGCTTAGAGGATCTAAGCCTGTCCAGGAACCGCTATGCGAGGCGGACCGTCCATGCTAATAAACCCTATTGGTTTCATTGGGCGACAGGGCTTGAGATGTCATTTCATCTCAATGTCGGGTAAAAGTCCCACAAAATTGGAAGCAACGACTCCAAAATGACCTTTACAGTGTTGACGGGGACGTTAAACCTCAAATCAAACAAACAAACAAAGAGTTAAGTACCAGGTCACAGTGACAATCATGTGGAAAACCTCAATTAATTACTGGCAGTATTATTTAAAGGAAATTTCCTATGAAAAAACTAAAACAAAGAAAACTTCCTGTTAAAAAACTCAGAAAAGGCAGCATTTTAAACATCTGGGGATGAGCATATTTCTTCTCCCACGGGTCATTTATGTCTGATCAAGTTCTTACAAACCATAATTACTTTCCAGCCCTCTGTTATTGTACCTCATTATTGTCAGAATTCCTTGGTTCAGCTGTAATCTACCAAAAAATTGAAATTTGACATTCTTATTTATTGTCAGATTTCCTTGTACTTTTAGCATAAAGTGTACCATAAACATCCTAAAACTTCGGAAGCCTTGAGGCCTTGCTGTAGTTCTCCTCAAATTTTAACCTTTTAACATTTGTTTCATGATGCAACAAGGAGTCCAAAAGGTGCAGATGAAACGGGAAACAGTGTAGACCCTGATCAGACTGCTTCTGAAGGAGCAGTCTGATCTGGGTCTACACTGTTTGCTTTGGCCTGTCTGTCCTAATAATTTAACCTAAATACTCTTGAGACACCAAAAATTCTTTTAAGGATAAGTCTGAGCAAACAGAATAGACCCAGATCAGACTACTATAGCATGATAGTTCATCAGTTAGTGCACTTGCCTCTGATGCCAGAGGTCCCAGGTTCAGTTCCCCGCAGCAGTGATAAAATTTTGCTGTCTAGATGAATGTCATAAAGTGTGCCATCTTTAGAATCAGGGATCCCTACCGTAATTGCATGATTACTATTGCAAACCTAGAGTGTAATTGCAATGTACACCTGCCATGCAGTATAAGTAGAAGTAGTGGTTTAGCTTCTCGCCCTACCAGGGCTCCTCCAGACTTTCGGATGAGTCATAAAACAGAGGTCCTTTGTCCATATTACCTTAGTTTTTGGTGGGATGTAAAACTCAAATACAAACACAGTTTAAGGGGCTCTTACACTGTCTCGATTTTGGCCACGACTCACCACGATTTTTTAAATCGTGGTAAATCGTGAACAACGTCGTAGAGAAGTCGGCAGAGATCTTGAGGAATCATAGTTGATTGTGATAGTTCGGGAGTGGCCACAACAGTTTTGGACATGTTCAAAACATTTGTGACAAGTCGGCATCATTTTTCTAATCGTAGAGCGGTCGTAGAGAAATTGTGAGCCGTCGTCGTGGTAATTGTGGCCAATCGTGAATAATCGTGACTGAATTCTACCACGATTGAGCTACGACGAGACAAGATCATCTACGATTCCGGTGCGACTGCCGTATGATCTACTACGATATCACGACGACTGCTCAGGACAATGCAAGATTCACCAGGAATGCACTATGATTGATGACAACGCTAGCACGATTTATCCCGACGAACACTTTTATATACCCAGATCATTATAAATCCTGACAAATCGGGAGAAGTCTTGGTTAATCGTGAGTAAATCGTATCGAATCCTCCATTATCTTACTGAGTCTTTGATCATTTTGCCAATTCAGCCTTGGTCGTAGAGCAGTCTGGCATGGATCGTGAGAAATCGTGTATGATTGTCTGATATCTTGAAGCAATCGTGGTGCAGTCGTAGAAGAATCCTAGAGGATCGTAAGACATCGTGGTCGATCGTGGAGGATCGTTGTAAATCGGCTTCATTATCGTACAGCAATCGTGATTGTTCGTAGAAGTGTCATAGCAATGTCGTGAGTATACGTAGGGTAGTGAAATCGGAACCGTGTATGCCCCAATTTGCCACGATTTTCATGGTCCTCATTGGTCGTGGACAGTTGTGGACAATCGTGGTCAAAGTCGTGACAGTGTAAGAGCCGCTTTAGGTAGAACTCATTCAAAAGTGTCTGAATATTTAACCCTTGTCCTGCTGATCCCGGATATGCCTTTTTTTTGAAACAATGTAGATCCAGATCAGATGGCTTCTGAAGAAGCCATCTGATCAGGATCTACATTGTTTGTCATTCAGGTTGTGAATTTGTTGCAATAATTTGCATCAAGTAATCTGATTGGTTGATAATCGGTAGTGGGTGTGGCATATATGAATATTCAGCAGGACAAGGGTTAAGCTAGATATGCTAATGTATATGTACCTTAGTTGAATGAAATGTGCAATATTACAGTGAAGTCTCAGATCAGACTCAACATCTGTGGGGTCTGATCAGAAATGTCGCTCGACAAAAATCAAGAGGCATCTGTAAACCCCCGGTTTTCCATTTTAGCCCGTATAATGAACACCTCTCATAACTGCATGTTATATAGAGAAAAGTGGGGTAGGGAGCATTCATTACTTTCCTTATTTTTGATTAAGCTACAACGTTCTTGTCGTTCAACCAAATTGTCATATCAAAAGATTTTGATTTACCTCTATGTCTTGATGTCAAGAATGTACATGTACTAGGATTGTCATAATGCGCTGTGGAGAAAAGTCAATCATGTTTGACAGTCAAGCCTCGATAGCGCTGTGGTTAACGTGTTCGACCTAAGATCGAGAGGTTGTGCGTTCCAATCCGGCCACCGGTATCGAGGTGTGTCCTTGGGCAAGACACGTAATGACACTGTCCCACTCCACCCAGGTGTAAATGGGTAGCAGTGGTGTAAAAGCCACTGCCTCTCACTCTTGCACGCAGGAAAACACCCGGAATGGGTGTTCAAGAGCGATTCAATAAGCTTGAAGCTTTCACTGCAATAAAACTAAAATAAATTAGTATAAAGTAAGAACATGTATGATAACCTTGCTTCTGTGACCTCAAAACGGTATGGCACATGATAAAAATTTGAATCATCATGATACAATACATTGACCGATCATTGACTGACACGTGGGTGGGCTCTTGATCTTCTCGTAGTTGATTGGACCTTATATGATGGTGAAAAATATTTCAGTTCATGTCTTTGATCTTTACATAAAAAAGGAACATTTGCCAGAATTAGAATGTTGCAGCTGAAACAAAATTTGTAAATCATATTTGAAGATCTCATAAGGGTCTACACTATGTGCCACTAGTCCAGCTTTTTAAAGACAGAGCATCGTGTAGTGAATTGGAACATTAGTGTGTTGTCTGACTTATTAGGATAATCATGGTATATGGTGCTCTGGCTGTTTCTTGGTTTATTACCATATTTTACCTTTTTAATGCCCTCTACAATAGTGCTCTTATATTGGAGGTATGTCATTAAAGTATATTTGTATCAACCACCTACCACCTGGAGAAATATTATGCCAAAACACTAATTGCTAGCTGACCTGAACTCGTAAATTCCTGGGGTTTTGTTGGCAGGTATCTGCAGGTCTCTAAATATGTAAGCCACAACAAACAAAAACGTAACTTCCGTGTACCTACATGGTCCGTAATCTTTTAAATGTGCATTCTCCACAGCTCATTCCAGCCAGATGTCTTGTTAATTTTTAGTGCCTGTGCAACAGCAAGGACTCTGGGGAGACTGCGCATTTGCACAGTCTCCCCAGAGCCCCAGAGTCCTTGCTGTTGTATATATGCTGTAAGGCCCTTTTCTGGCTGCTTTATCCAGTTGGGCTTTAATAGCATCTGACAAATTAGTGTTTGTTTGTTTGGCTACTGTGCTGGATAGGTATGGGAGAGCAGTTCTGGAGTATGGTTCCTGTTGTGCCTGTAAGTTTGCTTCATTATTTTTGGGATGATTGTCAATTGACCCAAAGTCACTAAAATTGGGAATTAAATGTACATGTCCATGTGACTATCACTGACTTAACTATGGCCGCCGTCCAAAGGGGCTTGAAGAAATAGATGGGCTGCATGATGCTTCCACACATAGCTGAAACTGACCACAGATGATCGAGTACTGGTAAACCACTTAGAAGATCTAAGCCTGCCCAGGCAAAGCGGTGCGAGTTGGACCATCCATGCTTATAAACCCTGTTGTTTCATTGGGAGGCAGGGCTAAGACTGAGATGTCATTTCATCTCAAGGTGGGGTAAAAGTCCCACAAAATTGGAAGCAACATTTCCTAAATGACCTTTACACTTCAAATCAAACAAACAAACAAACAAAATTGAGTTGATAAAATTGTCAATTGACTCAAAGTCACTGAAATCGGGAATTAGATGTACACGTCCATGTGACTATCACTGACTTAACTATGGCCGACGTCCAAAGGGGCTTGAAGAAATAGATGGGCTGCATGATGCTTCCACACATAGCTGAAACTGACCACACATGATCGAGTACTGGTAAACCGCTTAGAGGATCTAAGCCTGCCCAGGCAAAGCAGTGCGAGTTGGACCATCCATGCTTATAAACCCTGTGGGTTATTGGGTGACAGGGCTTGAGATGTCATTTCATCTCAATGTCGGCTAAAAGTCCCACAAAAATGCAAGATGAGATGGCTCAGATGAGCCATTTCATCAGGATAATCAGGATCAACACTGTTTACCACCGTATTAATGATTTTGTAGAACTTTCAACTTACAAGAGTGGATCGATGTTCAAATTCAGAAAGGGATGAGTTCATTTCTTAAACTCAGGGGTGAAAGGTGTAAGGTGCACATGTTGAATATACTTGCTTTTATATAGTTTATCAACGACCTTTGAGAGTTCAACATTCAAGCATGGAAGTACTATTCCATGTTTTTGGAGAAGCAGGTTTCGGATTTTTTTTTTTCACAGGATTTAAAATTATAAATAAGTTTTTTGATATGTGTCATTATGTAGAAATCGTGGCCAAGTGGTTAGTATCATGCAGTACGAATCTCAGTAAAACTATATCACCCAATGTAAAATCCCAACTGAAGGCGACTAACCTAAAACACGGATTAGTCCAAAAGTAAAAGTGCAGTCATGTCTCACTGCGTTTTGAAAGACTATACCAGATACGAGTTGCATAAGGCGAGCGCTACAGAGCGCTTCGTAGCGCTACGCTATGCAACGGTTCGTTACGAAAAAGCGCTTCGTAGCGCTACGTGGCCTTCCCGGAGCTGCCTTTCCGAAAGCGCTTTATTGAAACAGACCGTTGCGTAGGAATATTAGGCTAACAAAGATGGCGGTTGTTTACGGATTCAAGCTTGAGGATGGGGTGTTTTTCAACTGCGAACTGTTGGAAGATGAAAGGCAGATGCTTTCTGGTGGTAAATTGAAAAATGGTTCAGACACACTTGTTAAATGATATATTTTAATTCCTAATGCGGGAATAAAATCGAACACAAGAAGAAAACAACAACAACAAAACCGGCAACAAAACCGGCGCACCTCGGGTTTACCGGGCGCACAGAACTGTCAGTACTACTAACCTGAAGCCAGCTGCCAGGCCCTGCGTCGCTGCACTCTTCCAAAACGGTTAATGATATTATTTTTTTTTGGCTTTCGCTAATTTCGCTGGCGGCAGCCATTTTGAAAGCGCTCTCACGAAACGGATCGTTGCATAGACCACACGAATTGCTACAAAGCGCTACAATAAAGCGCTCGCCTTATGCAACTCTCACCTGGTTTTTGTTGTTAGACTATATAATAATATTATGTGCCAGTTATGTGTATTAAAGTGTATGTGGGTGGAGCTGTAGCAGACTAGGGTTAAAGTGGTGGGTGACATGGTTGAGGAGAGGAGTTTTTGATTCATCTGTCCAAACCTAAGCCTGATTGCAATATATCTTTGGCTTTATCATTATGTGCTGGAATGAAGAGTTCGGAATTTATATATTTCTACATGCATACTCCCATCAAGGGTGTGCCCAAAGACCCTGATGACATGTAGATACATGTACATGTGTAAATTGTAGCTGTATTGCACACATGAAGGTTTCGCATATCTTGGGTCACTGTGGCATTCAACTGATTGGCTTATAGTTGGGCAAGGCCTGTCCTTGCAGCTGGTAAGGGTAGAGGGGGAAAGCTATTAGCTCACCTGGAGCAAAGGTCAGCTTATGCCGTGGCCTGTTGTCCGTCGTCTGTAGGTTGTTCACTTTTCACATTTTCGACATCTCCTTCCAAACCAGACGTCAGATTAAGCTGATACCTGGTTGAAGGTATCCTGGCGACCTGGAGATTCGGATTTGCTGAAATGGTTCCATTCAGGTTTCCAAGAAGGATGGCCATGATGGGCCGCCTTGAAATTCCTCAAACAACATCTCCTCCCTCCAACTCAAGGTCGAATTGAGCTGAAACTTGATTGGAGGCATCAATCAGGGTGACATGGAGATTGAGATTTGCTAAAATTGTTCCTTTCCTATATCCAAGCAGGCTGCCATGACGTCCATATTGAAATTCTTCAAACAACATCTCCCAAACCAGTTGAGCTGAAACTTGATGGGAGGCATCAGGTATTTAGATTTCCTAAAAATGTTCTGTTCCGATATCCAAGATGGCCACCATGGCTGCTATTTTGAAATTCTTTAAACAACGTCTCCTAAACCAGAGGTCTGATCAAGCTGAAACTTGGGAGGCATCGGGGCTACCTGGAGTTTTGCAAGTTTAGCATCCAGTTTTGCTAAAATCATCCCATTCCAATATCCCAGATGGCCACCAACTTGAACTTTTTCAAAAGACGATTGCCTCCTGACCCAGAGGTTGGATGAAGTTGAAGTTCAAGGCACTGGGGCGAAATGGCAATTCAAATTTGCTAAAATTGTTCTGTTCCAATATCCAAGATGGCCAGTATGGCAGCCATCCTGAAATTCTTCAAATGACAGCTGTTTCCAACCAAGGATTGGATTGAGCTGAAACTTGATGGGAGGCACTGGGGCAACATGGAGATTCAGATTTATAAAAAATTGTTCTGTTCCGATATTCAAGATGGCTGCAATAACAGAGGCCATCTTGAAATTCTTCAAAAGACATCTCCCAAACCAGAGGTCAGATCAAGCTGAAACTTGATGGGAGGCATTGGCCTGGGTGACATAGAAATTTGGATTTGCTAAAATCTTTCCAATCCAATATAAAAGATGGCCACCATGACGGCCATCTTGAAATTCTACAACCTACATCTTCTGAACCAAAGGTAGGATGGAGCTTAAACTTGATTGGAGGCATCGGGGCAATATGGAGATGCCAAATTATTCTGTTCTGTTATCAAAGATGGCTTCCAATTTTTTCCATCTTAAAAATTTTCAAACCACAATCAAGTTGAATTGAGCCAAAACTTGGCAGGAGACATGGACATTCAGACTGCTTAGAACCATTCTGTTCTGATATCTCAGATTGGCTGCCACATTGGCCATCTTGAAAATCTTCAAACCACATCTGCTACCAAATTTTGCATTGGGTTGAAATTTGTGGTTGGCATTTGGGTGACATGGAGATTCAGAATTGCTAAAATTGTTGCATTCTGAGATCCCAGATGAAATTCTTCAAAGCACCTGTATAGTAATTGCATATAAGATTTACAGGGAGGGGCAGCTCAGGTGTTGTCAGTATATGTCAAACTCTCTGAGTCCACAAGAAGATTCAATATTGTGGCTTTTTTGCAAGCGGCCATACACCATAGCGTTGTACTGCAGTTGTATTTGCATGCTTGGTTGACTTAGTTTACATTTTTGATAACAGAACATGCCAAAGGCACTGGTGCAAACGATAGCTCTGGCCTGCCAAACTATACACTTCCACTCTGCATCAACATCATCTTTTCATGAATCCTAAATCAGACAAAGCTGTTCAGAAACTTAATCAGAAGCATTGCTAATTTAAAGGCAATGTGATCTGATAGACAAAATGCCACCAAGGCACAAAATAATATACAGTTTATACTAAATTATTTTAGTTATATTGCGATGAAAGCTTTATAGGTTATTGACTTTATATTGTGAAATATTCAGCACGAGTTCATATGGCGAAGGACGCACGAGCTTGCGAGTGCGTCTTCGCCGTATGAACGAGTGCCGAATATTTCACAATATAAAGTCAATAACCTTTTTATTATATACCCAAAATTTCAAATGTCGGCTAGAATTCAGGATTGCCTGATATGAATTTCTGAACGTAAAATCAGATTATACATCTCTAAGTGGTTTGAAATGGAAAATAATGAAGGTCGTTAAGTGTCTCCCTACACGTTGAAAAACCACGCCCAATGGCGCCAAAGTGAAGACGACTTTAACGTTGGTGGATGTGACGTCATTAAAAGCATTGACGTTTCCCAACACAGGACGCCATTTTTCCGAAGTGTTGGTTATATTTCTTTCAAAATACTCCTGATTTCTTAGAAGAAAGTATTAAAAATCTAAACAGATTGCAGGTAGGTCATATTTGACAGCATAAAATGCGGTTTAAGCACTTTGTCACAACCTATATTCGTTTATTTTTACATTCTTTCAGTCGATACACACGACAAGATGGCTGCCGATTTTTTGTATCGAAATGAACAAATTTGAAAGGTGTAGTTCTATTGTGAACGTGACTGCTTATCTATGGGCAATATGAACTTGACTAAGGGCAATATGGAAAAATATTGACCGGTAACTTCTGTAGAAAGTAAACGGGACATTTTCTGGGTATATAATAACCAAGCTTATTGACTCACTGAGGCTGGAACACTCATTCCGGATGTTATCACATGCACCAGAGAGAGGCAGTGACTTTTACACCACTGCTACCCATTCACACCTGGGTCAAGTGGGGCATTGTCATAAAGTGTCTTGCCCAAGGACACACCTTGGCTCCGGTGGCCGGATTCAAACCCACAAACTCTCGATCATAGGACGAACGCGCTAACCACAGAGCTATTGAGGTTGACAAAAATATCAGTCGCATCGAGGTGAGTGATTCTGGCCCACTTGGGCCTCTAGTTTCTTCTGTTTCTACTCTTCCAGTCATTTTCCTCTTTCTCTCCTGTTCTTTACTTTTATCTCCTCTACTGTATTTCTTAGCACACGACAAAACCTACAACAAGACATGTGCGTCCAGCGAAGAATCAGATCCGCCTGCACATCCATATAGTCTAACCAGAGACTTCTCTTGATGCATGAAGGAGCAACAGGCCCATAGCTATCCTTAGAGTGCACAGCAAAGACTCTGATCAGACTGCACAGATGTGCAGGCTGATCTGAGTCTTTGCTGGGCGCACATGTCTTATTGTAGGTTTTGTTGTGCGCTGGCTCATACCTCTTTTCTCCCTACCCAATGTGCACAATCAATCAGTGTTCCGTCTAGTAAAAGGGAAGTAAATTGCCAAACTTATAAGCAGTAAGTACACATTGAGTTATTCCATGCTGTTGTGCTGTCCTAGTGAAAGGTTAAGATCCCTTAAAAGGGAGATTGGTAAACAGTGTATACTCAGATCAAATGCTGCACCCTTTATTACCATTACAGAAAATTTTTCAACAGATGAAATAAATAACTTAAAATGTACAAAAATTTAAATAACTAAGGATTAAGAAAAATGTATTTGTATATATAAACAATAGTTAGTGATGATCAGGTGCATCTGTCAGACAGACATGTAGATATGGATCAGTGATAAAACCTTTTGTCATTGTAAATACACTTGATTCTCTAAATAATATGGCTTTGAGTTATCAGTATAAAAACCTGCCAAAAGTTGCGAGCGTATATTATATAATGTGAAACTTCTTTCAACCAACATAATTTCTTTTATTCTTATGGTATATATCTTTTAAATCTTTTTCATCTTACTCAACAAAGATTATGAGACTTAAATTTTTTACCCATTTTATACAGAAACCCTAAATTTGACACTGTTGAATAGTGCTTGCAAATAGATCAGCAAATTTTATGTCCTCGGTAGCGATATCGGGGACAATTATTGTTTTTATGCCCCCGCATCATATGATGCCGGGGGCATATAGTTTTTCGGTTTTCCGTACGTGCGTACATGTGTACGTCCGTCTGTACGTACGTACGTGATCCTGTAACCTCAGGTTAAAGTTTTTGTAACAGGTAGAGCCTGAAGTTTTAGAACTCATATTTTCCTAACCATTTGATGGAACTGGTTCATCTTTGGTATGATGATAGATATAGGTCCAAAGTTTTATTAAGCAATACCCCCACCCATCCCTGTGACCTCAAGGTCAAGGTCACAGACTTAGAAATTTTCTATCTATCTATCTTCCAATACATCTTAACCTCCTTGGAGGACTTCAGATGGTGATTCCGGTAAAACCAAGAGCTAAAGGGGGTTAGTCGAACAAAAAAGGGGGGATAGAAAAGTGGGTGAAATGAGTTTGTACAGTGCGAGTGAGAGTGTTAGTATAGTTAAAAGATAAAAACAGTAACTGGCGTTTAAGGTGATGAGTGGAATACCTGGCAAACAGCTGTACTAAACTGTGCCACAGTAGGGAGAACTAGTATGTGGGCTGGTAGGGCGTTCCAGTGGATGATTGTGCGGGGGAAAAATGTGTACTTATAGTAGTCCTTTAGAGTCGTGATCTGTCTGTATGCTAGAGAATGATTTCTTGCAGAGGAGCGGGTGTTCCGGATCAGGTAGTCAGTAGCAGGTATGGCAACAAGGTCATATGTGACCTTATATAGGAGGACCAGACGGCTGTCTATGCGCCGCTGGTCAAGGGTACGCCATTTGAGGTCATGAAGCATTTTGGTAACGCTAGACGGGTACTGATAGTCTCTGGTTGCCCATCTAGCAGCCCTACGCTGGACTGCTTCTAGTTTATAGATGTCAGAAGCAGTATGGGGGGACCACACAGTAGAAGCATATTCTAACTGTGGGCGGACAAGGGTTTTGTAAGCAGTGGATTTCAGGTCCCTGTTGTGGACCCGAATATTCCGTTTTAAAAATCCTAAGGTCTGATTGGCCTTTTTGCTGATATTGTTAATGTGGTCTGTCCATCTGAGGTCTTCCGAAATGGTGACCCCAAGGTATTTAGATGAGGGTACACTTTCAAGGATACAGCCATGCAGGTGATATACAGTTTCAAAGGGGTCTTTACGTCGGGTCACATGAATGAATTTAGAGGGGTTAAAACTCATATTTTCAATGTTAAAGACTCAGGTTAAGGTTTTTGTAACAGGTAGACTTGAAAATTTTAGAACTCATATTTTCCAAACCATTTGATGGAATTGGTTGATATTTGGTATGATTATAGATATAGGTCCAAAGTTTTATTCAGCAATACCCCCACCCATGCCCATGGCCTCAAGGTCTAGGTCACTGTGGCTATTTTTAGAAAAACTTTGTCCTTGCTCTAGCGCTTACATTTTTCCACCAATTTTAATATTATTTCACACAAATGTTCCTTATGACAATATCTCTAGCAAGTTCCACTTTTAAGGTCAAGGTCACTGTGGCTATTTTTAGAAAAACTTTGTCATCGCTCTAGCGCTTACATTTCTTCACCGATTTCAATATAACTTCACACAAATGTTCCTTATGACAATATCTCGAGTGATTTCGACTTTCAAGGTCAAGGTCACTGTGGCTATTTTTAGAAAAACTTTGTCATCGCTCTAGCGACTACATTTCTTCACTGATTTCAATATAACTTCACACAAATGTTCCTTATGACAATACCTCGAGCGAGTTCGACTTTTAAGGTCAAGGTCACTGTGGCTATTTTTAGAAAAACTTTGTCATTGCTCTAGCGCTTACATTTTTTCTCCAATTTCAATATAACTTCTCACAAATGTTCCTGATGACAAAGTCACACACTGAGAAAATTTTGTTGCAACATGGATTTTCGGAGTGAGGCGGGGCCCTTGGCGGGGGCATCTGTGTCGTCTGGACACATTTCTAGTTGTTTGTTTGTTTGACAACTTTAACATTGGTCATAACTTTTGGCGTGTTGGTAACTTTTGACAAAGACTTCCCACTCATACAAAAACAAAAGATTTTGACCTGTGACCTTGACCTGTGACCAACTTTAAAGAAAAAAATTGACCTTGGCTTGGGGACATGTTCCTGTTTCACAAACACATACATAATTTTTTGGAAATCTGTAATTGCCTTACTTTTGAAATTTGTTCCTGCAAGTACCGACCCTGATATATAGCTCAGTTGGTAGAGTGTCCGTTCCAGGGAACGGGAGGTCACGGGTTCGATCCTGGGCCGCGACATACCAAAGTCGTTAAAAATGGTACTAGCTGCTCCTCGCTTGGCACTCAGATTTACGGGGAACTGCTGGGGCTGGTCGACCCAGTGTCAGGATAATGTGACTTGGTGTGGTATCATGTAATGTGTCTGGGACATGACACTTCAGTGAGGAAGCACTATAAAAGTGAGCATTGAGCTCCCTGTTGCAACCAGACATCGTTGTGATATGACTGAAAAATTTTTGAAAGGCACGTTAAACCCGAATTCGTACACACACATAGTTTCTGCAATATTTTATTATAAAAGGTGGAAGATTCCATTCAGTACAAAATGGGTTTAAGTGTTATTTGATATCTTTCCCTTTCTCAATTCAGTATTTTTGTAGCCATGCAATGTTTTTTACCAAATGGAATCTTCCTCCTTATATATAGAAGGAGTCTATTTCAGAATTTAGGGGTGTCAGGTTGTTTCCGACAAAATTTCTTTGGAAAATTGCTGAACGTTTTGCAAACAGTGTAGGCCCTGATCAGATACTGCATTCTGCGGCATCTGATCTGGGCCTGCACTGTTTGCCAATTACCTGTTTGGGGGTTTCCGGTACAAAAAGGGTTAAAGTGCCAATTACAAACGTAACAGATGACATTTTCAAATTCTCTTTGTATGAGACTTAGCACATTTCAATTTGAGTGTCAGTTTAACCCATTCTTATCTGGAAACCCGTTACAGAGCAGATTGCCCCAGATCAGCGGCAGCACCATGCAGCATCTGATCAGAGTCTACACAGTTTTCTAACAGGATTTTCTGCAAAAAAAAAAGAGTGAAAATGAAAAACAAAATTTTATGAAGGGCACCTAATATATGACAATATGGACTTGTCCAACATACAACACTGGAAGAATCTGCCAGTTAACAATGGGTTTAGTCTGATTGGCTCTGAAAAATAATACTTAACCTATAAATTGCCAATCGCAACAATTGTCATTTGCTATATCGTCTGCAGGTAACTTTAAAAGTCATTTCGGCAAACAATGTGGACCTAGGAGCAGTCTGACCAGGATCCACAATCAGACTGCTCCTCTAGGATGCCTATATGCAAAAATTTGTTTGAAAATCTTTGAAAGAATGTCCAGCAGACAACATTAACAGACGTCATTTTCAGGTGCAGCTTTTCATGGCATCTTAGGGGTTAAAAGGTTTTCAAATTGTGGCCTTAATGTATAATTCACCAATCATGGTCAACAGATGTTTTCAGATTCTGGCCTTAACATATAATTCACCAATCATGGTTAGCAGATGTTATCAGATTGTGGCCTTAAAGGTGCATTATTGAGCTACCGGGTCACAATTTTTTTTTTCTGGTTTTTATCTTCAATGCATACTACTTTGTCATGTGTACACTTTTGGAGCCAAATACAGCTTCAGAACTTTGTGAAAATGGTTGTTTTACCCTTCGCTCTGAACATGTGTTCGGAATTTCTGTTCTAAAAATAAATCTGTCACTTTACACATACATGGCGACAGTATCGTCTCTGAGTGTCGTTACTTATGGCATGGTATTCAGCGTCATATTTTTTCCGATTCAGGCATGGCCTAAGCAAACAAGGCCAAAAATGAATGTCGCATAACGTCATATATGGGGATTCTATTTTTGTCACGAACTAAAAATAGATCTAACTAGTGTTCAAAACCTAGTTAGGGAATCCCTCTCAAACTTGTTTACCTATCATCATAATTGTTCGCATTTTTGCATAAAATGCATTCATTTGTATTGTTTTAAAGAAAAGTACTGGCTATGTGTATTTTATTTTTGGAAGCATTTTTTCCAGAGAGCTCAATAATGCACCTTTAATGTTTAATTCACCAATCACGGATAGCAGATGTTTTCAGATTGTGGCCTTAATGTTTAATTCACCAATCACGGATAGCAGATGTTTTCAGATTGTGACCTTAGCATATATTTCACCAATCATGGTTAGCAGATGTTTTCAGATTGTGGCCTTAACATATAACTCACCATTCATGGTTAGCAGATGTTTTCAGATTGTGGCCTTAACATATAATTCACCAGTCATGGTTAGCAGATGTTTTCAGATTGTGGCCATAACGTATAACTCACCAATCATGGTTAGCAGATGTGTTCAGATTGTGGCCTTAACATATAATTCACCAGTCATGGTAAGCAGATGTTTATAGCCCCGCTTTGAAAAAGTGGGGCTATATTGGATTTGCCATGTCCTTCTGTCATTTCGTAATTCCGTGATTCCGTTAATTTGTGTTGGCTCCATAACTTTGTATCTGCTTAACATATTTTCATGAAACTTCACACAAATGTTAAACACCATAAGACAATGTGCAGAGCGAAGGAATTATAACTGTGGATTGCCTACTTTTGGAGTTATTGCCCTTTGAACATTTTCCGTAATTCCGTAATTCCGTGATTCCGTTAATTTGTGTTGGCTCCATAACTTTGTATCTGCTTAACATATTTTCATGAAACTTCACACAAATGTTAAACACCATAAGACAATGTGCAGAGCGAAGGAATTATAACTGTGGATTGCCTACTTTTGGAGTTATTGCCCTTTGAACATTGAAAAATGGCAATTTTAATTGTGTCCGCTTCATAACTCGAAAACCGTTTGAGATATTTTTAGGAAACTTCACACAAATGTTAAGCACTATGAGACGATGTGCAGAGCGCAGGAACCATAACTCTGCATTGCTTATTTTTGGAGTTATTGTCCTTTGAACATTGAAAAATGGCAATTTTAACAGTGTCCGCTTCATAACTCGAAAACCGTTTGAGATAATTTCATGAAACTTCACACAAGTGTTAAGCACTATGAGACAATGTGCAGAGCGCAAGAACCATAACTCTGGTTTTCGTATTTTCTGTGTGTCTGTCTGTGTCTGTTAACAATTTTCGTGTCCGCTCCATAACTTTAAAACCCATTCACATATTTTCATGAAACTTCACACAAACATTAAACACCATGAGATGGTGTGCAGAGTGCAGGAACCATAACTCTGGATTGCCTAATTTTTGAGTTATTTCCCTTTGAATATTGAAAAATATCAATTTTAGCCGTCTTTGCTCGATAACTCAAAAACCGTTTGAGATAATTTTATGAAACTTCACACAAATGTAAAGCACCATATTACGTGTGCAGAGCGCAGGAACCCAAACTCTGGATTGTCTACTTTTTCAGTTATAGGCTTTTGAATATTAAAAAATGGCAATTTTAACTATGTCCCCTCCATAACCGTTTCTGATATTTTCATGAAACTTCAAATAAATGAAAAGCACCTTGAGATGATGTGCAGAGTGCAGGAACCATAACTCTGGTTTGCCTACTTTAGGAGTTATTGCCCTTTGAACATTTAAAAAGGCAATTTTGACTGTGTCGGCTCCATAACTCACAAACCATTTGAGATATTTTCATGACACTTCACACAAGTGTAAAGCACCATGAGACAATGTGCAGAGCGCAGGAACCCTGACTCTGATTTGCCTACTTTAGGAGTTATTACCCTTTGAACATTGAAAAATGGAAGATGAAATTCAGTATAAACATGGACATTCTGGTAATGTATCATGCTCATTGAAATGAGGGACAAGGGCTCACAACTCTTAGAGTTTTTCCAGATAATGTAAAATTTTCAACAGTTATTTCTTGTTCATAACTGTTTTCTCTGCAGCTTAAATAACTTTCTTCTCTGACAGCGCTGAAGCGGGGCTATAGTCAGATCCTCTGACAGCTCTAGTTTCAGATTGTGGCCTTAACATATATCTCACCAATCATGGTTAGCAGATGTTTTCAGATTGTGGCCTTAACAATTATAATTCACCCGTCATGGTTAGCAGATGTTTTCAGATTGTGGCCTTAACATATATTTCACCCATCATGGTTAGCAAATATTTTCAGATTGTGGCCTTAAAATATAATTCTTATAATTCTTATGAAATGTCAGTCTTTATTTTCTTTGAAAAATAATGAAGAAAAAATACATACCCGTGTGAAATAGTACATTCTTTCATATCTCCAAAACGGTTCATTTTCTGATCAAATTTATTTTATTATTCTTATTTATATTCCAAGCATAGGTTAGGGTGCTCATTAGAACCCCTTCAGTGAGAACCCATGAGTTCTAAAGAGTACCCACAACCTATGCCTTGGAGCAGAAATAAGAATAATAATGTATACCCATGCAAACCACAATTGTTTTGGGATGAATTGGGTTTTGTGGGTTGTTCATTACATGGACCTGTTAACATCATGGATTGTCTTGTCCTTGGTCAGGTCATATTTTCTCTTATTTAAAAATGCTTAGGATTTTTACTGATGCTGTAATGGTTAACCCTTTTAGTTTCAAATGGCATCTCCCTCCTAATATATAGCAGGAGTGAGTGAGTGAGTGAGTTTTAGTTTTACGTCCCACAAACATTTAAGGTCATACGGAGACGGGACCTCTGTTTAAAGACTCACCCGAAAGTCTGGAGAAGCCCGGGATCTATCCTGGGATCCCTGGTTAACAAGGCGAGTGGCATAACCACTGCACCACGGAGGCTTCTGTATATAGCAGGAGTACATTTCAAAATTTAGGAGTGTCCAATTGTGTTTTCTTCAAAATTTATTTGGAAAATGGCTGAACTTTTTGCAAACAGTGGAGGCCCTGATCAGACCCCGCATTCTGCAGCGTCTAATCTGGGCCTGCACTGTTTGCCCGGGTACCTGTTTTGGGGAATGGGTTAAACTTAAACCATCATTTAGTGGATTTGAAGATCATACAATTCTTTGATTTATTTTTCTTTCATTTTTTCAAACTTATTTCTTTACTTTTTAGCTCACCAGAGCCAAAGGCTCCGGGGGAGCTTATAGGATAGGCAGTTGTCCGTCGTCGTCTGCGTCTGCGTATTCGTCAACATTTTCAAACGACATCTCCTCTGAAGCCACTGGGCCGATTCAGCCCAAATTTCATCTGTAGCATCCTTGGGTTGGGGGATTGAAAGTTTGTGTTTTTTATGAAATTCGGCTCATTGGTTTGGTTGCTATGGCAACTTAGAGTTTCCATAGACTTCCCTGGTGAAAATGACAATGAAATTTCACTGAGATTTAAGCGTTATTTCATGGAAATAACTGTGGAATTTCAGTGAAAGAATCGGGCAAAATAACACTGAAATAACACTGAGATTTCAGTGAAATTTCACTGTTATTTCAGTAAATTAACACTGAAATCTCAGTGAAAGAATCAGGCAAAATATTACCAAATTTCAGCAAAATCTCATAGAAATTTCATTGAAAATTTGTTAGTATTTCAATAAAATAATACTGGTTTTCAGTGAAGTTTCACTGTTATTTCAGTCAAATAACACTGAAATCTCAGTGAAAGAATCGGGCAAAATATTACCGAATTTCAGTAAAATCTCATGGAAATTTCAGTGAAAATTTGTTAGTATTTCAATAAAATATTACTGATTTTCGGTGAAATTTCACTGTTATTTCAGTCAAATAACACTGAAATCTCAGTGAAAGAATCGGGCAAAATATTACCAAATTTCAGTGAAAATTTGTTAGTATTTCAATAAAATAATGCAGAGATCTCATTGAAAGAAATGGGCAAAATACCTCTAAATTTTGTTGAAATCTCAGAGAAATTTTCCTGAAAGTGTGTTAGTATTTCACAGAAATTTTAATGAAATTTTAGGAAATATTCAATAGCATTTCACAGATATATCAATGAGATTTCAAAATTGTTTCCCCTTTGATGGTACTTGATTTATGTTTTGATATACACAGATTTAATTACTATTAGTTCGCATGAGAAATATATATAATGAACAACTTCATTCATCCCCCAAATACTTTTTTCTCTAAATGGTTACATAATGATATCAATTACAACAGCCAAGAGTCTCCGTTTACATGCCACACTGTACCCCACCCATTTCGAATGACCATATTAATTTTCGGACAAGAAGAAAAAAAAGTAATTTATTAAATATAATTATGTCTGATTTATCTTTTTTCTGTCAAACTTGTGTTTTCTAAGGCCTTTCAGCATGTTTGTTAATCTAACACAGACATTGAATGACCAGAAACTTTTGACCTTCAAAATCCGCATGCTGACCCGCTAACCTGTGTCTGCCATCATTTCTGCCCAATTCAAACAGCACCTTTTCAAACTGTGTCCTGAAGTGTACTTACTATATCAGCTAATGTTCTGTGATGTTTGTCATCCTGATATTACCAGACAATTAGTTTTCTGGCACTGCTTTGAAAATCCCTCCAATACTAAGGCAGCCATGTTTTTCCCATCATTCAATTGAAATGATGTCATCATCAATGACGTCATCACCAAAATTTCAGTGAAATTTCAGTGAAATTTGGTGAGATTTCATTTTAATTTTAAAACTCATAATTTTCAGTGTCACTTATTATCAAAACAACACTGCATGTTAAACATCAAGTTTTTGTTGTTGTATAATTCCTCGTAGGAAAGAAAGGGGCTGATTAACTTGCCTGTTTGTCCCTTAGCTTATGGTACTTTCTTATAATTGGGTTGGAATCAAATTTTTATTGTGGCACTTCCTGAACTATTCATTCTTATACTTTGTCATAGAACGAAATTACTTTCTGGTTGAAAAGACATTCTATGAAAATTAGATTTCACTCAAGAAACAACAAATTACATGCAAAGACTGAAATTTTCTAAAACTGTACTAAAATTTAAATGAAATACTAAATTTGATTAAAATCCTTGAAATTTTACTGATGCTAGAAAATTGTTGAAATTTCACTGAAATTTCATTTAAATTTTTGTGAATTTCCATTGAAATTGAATTCTATTGAAAGGCGTTCTTTCAGGGTACAGGAAATTTACATTGGTTTCTACCCTCGCTTGGAATTTGATGATATTATGCATAACAATTGCCTTGAATTATGATGCATTCACTTTTAAATGCAATTCCTTTGTAAATTTATCACAATTTTAGGAAGTCACTACCAAAACAGAGGGTTTTGTCTGTTTGTATTGGAGTTTAACTGTCCAGTCAACACTATTTAGGTCATTTATATGAGCCGGTCAGTTTACCTGTCCACACTTTTCCTGGGCAGACTTATACATCAGCGGTTAACCAGTACAGTGCACATTCTTTAGCCAGAAACTGACAACTGCCCTTCTTGAATCAGCGGAAGGGAGAGAATGACCATAGAAAAGATTTCATAATTAATCTCCACGAAAGAATGTTGCCAACCCAGGCAGGTATCGAACCCGCGTCCTCGTGATCAACAGTCAGACGTGCGTCCGACTGAGCTACCGAGTCCGGCCCCAAAACAGAGGGTACTCTGATATAAACCTGTATACAGTAATCTTAGCCAACATTGCAGACTCAGAACAGCCTGTTTCTGATCAGGGTCTTCACTTTTTGCTGTTCCAACTGCAATTTTATTATGTCCACATTTTTATGTCCTCATGCATGCATGCAAGAGCAAGAGCGGGGACATATTGTTTTTGCCCTGTCTGTTTGTTGGCTTGTCTGTTTGCTGGATAACTTTAAGGCCGAAACAAGCTAGTCTTGCCCAAACATCTGGATTCCCTACTTGAAAGGAAAAACATTGGTCATAACTTTTGAACCGTTTATATTTGGCATGTAGGTTCCTTGTGACAAGAAAAAACATTGGCCATAACTTTTGAACCGTTTCAGATAGATCGAGTCTTCATATTTGGCATGTAGGTTCCTTGTGACCCCTTCAGATAGAACCTTCATATTTGGCATGTAGGTTCCTTGTGACAAGGGCTTAGGATAAGAAAAAAATTGACCTTTGCCTGGGGACATGTTTGTGTTTCACAAACACATCTTGTTAAAATTTAAGTCTGTGACAGCAGTCTATATGTATGTCCAAACTTCTGAGGCTTTTAAGATGATATGCTGATACTTTAATGTACTCCACTACCTGAGGACTTTATAGCACGGTTTTAGGGGTCCATAGCAGGAAATGTGTTAGTAAATGGGTGGCAGTGTTGTGTCCAATTACAATGTATAGATTATACAGAAAAGAAATGGTCATTTTTCTGTATGATCTGTACATTTTTAGGATCCATCTGTGAAAAGTATTTTATCCAAAACTGTATAAGGGGGAAAATTGTGGTGTATGTTGTTGCATGTTTTCTTGCTTCATTCTTACATTGTTTCTTCGCATTAGTCTTATCTAATATTTCTTTAGAAGCTTTCTTTATTTTAATATACATTAAAACTTTTGTAACTGAAGAAAATGCATTGGTCATTTGATTGAAAAAATACTGAAATTTCACTATCACTTAAATTTTGTAGACGATCAAAATTTATGCAAGAATACTGCTGAAATTTTAGTGAATTTTCATTGAAATTTCATTGAAATTAAGTTTCACTGAAATTTTGAATATGTCAGTGAAATTTGTTGAAACTTCACTGAAATTTCATTGAAATTTCATCAAATTTTGGTCAAATGGGTGAAATCCACCAAAATATGAGGATTTCAGTGAAATTTCAATGAAATTTACTGAAATTTCGATTAAATTTTCTCTGGGGAATTATAATGGGGAAAATTGAAAAATGGCATTTACTGCCAAGCCACTGCAGATATTTTGACAAAACTTTCATACAAATATTCCTTAGGCAATCTACTATTTAGGCCTACTGCTCATTTGTATTGGTTGCCATTGAAACCAAAATGAAAAAATAGAAAAAAAAAATACTTAAAAAATCATCTCCTCAGAAACCGTATGCTCTATGAGGCTGAAAGTTTATGGAAATATTCACCATATTTGCCTTAACAGGTTTTGTGTTTTTATGAAATTCGGCTCTTTAGTTTCGTTGCTATGGCAACTTAGATTTTCCATAGACTTATAATGGGGAAAATTGAAAAATGGCATTAAAAACAAAGCCTTTGCAGATATTTTGACAAAACTTTCATAGAAATGTTCTTTTAGTAAACTTCTCTCAGCCATATGCTTTTATGTCAACCTGGGGGTCCAGTAGGTTGTGCCGGGGCCATGCCCCGCCCCCAGTACTTCATAAAATGACCTATATCTCAGAAACCTTACAGATCCCCACCCCTAAACCATATATATTCTTGTTCCTATTGATAAGACGCATTCAGTGACACCAACCTGGAGGTCCTCCGGGATGTGCCGAGGCCATGCCCCACCCCCTCCACTTCATAAAAGGCCCAATATCTCGGAAACCATTCAGATCCCCACCCCTGAACCCTATATACTCTTGTTCCTTATGATAAGACGCATTCAGTGACATCAAACTGGGGGTCCCCCGGGATGCGCCGGGGCCATGTCCCGCCCCTCCATTTCATAAAAGGCCCAATATCTCGGAAACCTTACAGATCCCAACCCCTAAACCATATATATTCTTGCTCCTTATGATAAGACGCATTCATTGACCCCAAATTGGGGGTCTTCCGGGGTGCGCCGGAGCCATGCCCCACCCCTTCACTTCACTAAAGGCCATATATCTCAGAAACTGTTCAGATCCCCACCCCTAAACCATATATGTTCTTGTTCATTATGATGAGACACATTCAGTGACACCAACCTGGGGGTCCCCAGGGATGTGCTGGGGCCATGCCCCACCCCCTCCATTTCATAATATCACAATATCTCGGAAACCTTACAGATCCCCACCCCTAAACCATATATATTCTTGTTCCTTATGATAAGACACTTTCATTGACACCAACCTGGGGGTCTCCCTGGGCCTTGCCCCACCCCTGTACTTCACAAAAGGCCTTATATCTCAGAAACTGTTCAGAGCCCCACCCCTAAACCATATATATTCATCTTCCTTATGATAAGGCACATTCATTGACACCAGCTTGTGAGTCCCCGGGGCATGCCCGGGCATTGCTCCACCGCTTGACTTCATTAAAAGCCACATATCTCAGAAATAGTTCAGATCCCCACCCCTAAACCATATATATTCTTGTTCCTTATGATAAGACTCATTCAGTCACACCAACTTGGGGGTCTCTTTGTGCTGAGGCAATGTGCCCCGCCCTTTCACTTCATAAAAGGCCATATATTTCAGAAACCATTCAAATCCCCACCCCATATTCATATGTGTTCTTGTTCCTTATTATTAGCACACCTACTGTAGGGGTGTCCGCAGGGGCCAGTCCTCTCCTTTATCACTTCATGAAAGGATATCTTGGAAACCGTTCAGATTCCCACCCCTAAACCATATATATACTTTGTCCTTATGATGAGACACATTTAGGGACAACAATCTTGGGCTTTCCTGGGAACGACAGGGCATGCTCCAACCCCTCCACTTTTATCTCCAGCCATGCAGATCCCCACTGCTAAACCATATATATTCTTGTTCTTTGTGATAAGACACATTTAGTGATACCAACCAGGGCTCCATTGGGTCCATGCCCCACCCCCTCTACTTCATAAAAGGCCTAATGTTTCATATACTGAGTCCACATTGATGCTCATTTGGATATGGGGGTTCATTTGGCAGATTAAAATGATATCATGTTAAAATACATGGCTGCAATTTGGCAGTGCCCACCTGAGCTCTGGTGAGCATAGTGGCCCATGGGCCTCTTGTTTCTTTCTTTCTTCTTAAACCCCTGTCACACCAGGGCTGCGTTCTCACGGCGTCCAAGAAAAATGCAGAACGCCGAGGTGCGCGCAGTACGATCGCAAACATCGCCGTAGCAACGCAGTGGCGTCGCCAGCAGACGCGTTGGGATCGCATAGAACGCCAAGCGACGGCGCGCATTTTGAGCATGCTAAAAACAAACGCCGTCGCTCGGCGTTCTGATCAGAGCGCAGTGAGGTCGCCGTAAGGTTGCCATAGCAGCGCAGTAAGGTCTCCTACAACGCTACAGGAGCTCGGCAGGAGCGCACAGAGGTCTCCTACAACGCCATATAAGCTCCGCTTGTATAATTGATTAACTGATTGATTGAGTTGATATTTAACGTCCCAGTCAACACTGTATAGGTCATTTTGGAGACGTCGCTTCCAATTTTGTGGGACTTTTACCCGACTTCGAGATGAAATGACATCTCAAGCCCTGTCGCCCAATGAAACCAATAGAGTTTACACGTATAAGCATGTTTACACCAACAGAGTTTACACGTATCTCGATCCGCTTAGCCTGGGCAGGCTTAGATCCTCTAAGCGGTTTACCAGTACTCGTGTGAGGTCGGTTTCAGCTCTGCGTGGAAGCATCATGCAGCCCATCTATTTCTTCCAGTCCCGATGGGAGGGGGCCGCCCGCTTGTATTAACAGTGGCTAGAGTAGAGTTTGATTGTGTACTGTCCCGAAAAAACTACTTCTGAGGTGACTCATTCCGGGTAAGGTAATGGCGGTGGACTTGCTCCTGCTTGCGGTGATTGCGGTGGACTTGCTTCCGACGGCACAGTAGTACTGGTAAACCACTTAGGGGATCTAAGCTTGCCCAGGCAAAGGGGCGCGAGTCGGACCATCCGTGCTTATTAGCCCTACTAGTTTCATTTGGTGACAGAGATTGAGATGTCATTTCATCTCAATGTCGGGTAAAAGTCCCACAAAATTAGAAGCAACGTCTCCAAAATGACCTATAATGTGTTGATGGGACGTTAAACCTCAAATCAAACAAAACTGTTCGACTGATGAAGATGTCTGTTTAAAACACTTTTAGAACGTCTTCAACATTTGAGCGCCGTAAAAGCGCAGTGCACGCATTGAGAGCGCCGTAAAAGCGCAGTGCACGCATTGCGAGTGCCGTAAAAGCGCCGAGGAAGCGCCGTGAGAGCGCATACAATCGCCATCAAGAACGCCGCAAGATCGCGATAGATCGCCATGTAAGCTCCGTAGCAACGTCTTGGTCGCTGTAGGGACGCCATGACAGGTCCATGTTCACAAAAATATCCCATATTTCTTGCGATCTCGCGGCGTTCTGAAAAATTAAACAACGCCGTCCCATCGCAGTGAAAACGCGGCATAGTGTGACAGGGGCTTTCACCCTTATCTTGCGGTTCACAACAACCCTTATCTTTGCAAACAGTGTAGATCCAGATCAGATGGCTTCTGAAGAAGCCATCTGATCAGGATCTACACTGTTTGGCATTCAGTTTATGAATTTGTAGCAATAAGTTACATCGAGTAATTTGATTGGTTCATAGACGGAAATGGGTGTGGCTTAAATGAATATTCAGCAAGATAAGGGTTAATTTTTTTTTGGTGTTTTTTGTTTTTGTACTTCATGCACTCTGAGGCTGTAATTGGACAAGATATTTCACACCCTAGGTATAAAAGCAGTGACAATAGATAAGTATCAAATTGATAGAAAAATATGATAGATGACCTATACCGGTAATGTACCAGGCAAGATAGTTGTACAGATCTGTATCGCCTACAGCTAAATCTGCTGGACATTTCACGACTAATTGTTGTATTACGAGACACAATAGATGTAGGATAAGCGATAAGAAAAGTATTGTTGGGACCTTAACCCTTTTTGTACCAAATGGAATCTTCCTCCTTATATATAGGAGGAGTTCATTTCAAAATTTAGGGGAGCCAGACTGTGTTTTCATCAAAATTGGTTTGGAAAATGACTGAACTTTTAGCAAACAGTGGAGGTCCTGATCAGACGCTGCATTCTGCCGCGTCTGATCTGGGCCTGCACTGTTTGCCAAGTACCCCTTTAGGGGTTTCCGGTACTAAATGGGTTAAACTGACTTTAAAATGTAGTAAAATCCTTCATAAATCTATTGTGACGGAGTTTTGTGATTATGTGGTGGAAATATGAATTAATTCTTTACCATTCATTGAAAAAAAAATGAGTTTATTATTTATATGAGAGAGACCACTGTTTCCAATTTTACAGGTGTTAAGTGTTGGATTTATTTAAAAAAAGTAAAACTTTTACAATACACCCCAACCTCTTTATAACACTATGGTTGGGGTCCAAAGCAGAAACTGTGTTAATTAAACAACCGTGTTATATCCAAATAAAAATGTATATATTATATAGAAAAATGACCATTTATGGTCATTTTTCTATATAATCTATCCATTTTTGGGATCTCACTTGAAACCATGTTATATCCAAAATCGTGTTATAACAAACCGTGTTATAATGACGTGGTGTACTTATATTAGCAAGCTTGGGCCTCCGTGAACACTGACTCTTAATCATTAGATCTTTCACGGCTGTGGTTCACGCCTTGCTCAGGCCACCTGTGAGATGCCAAGTTCTGCAACAGGTCAGGTGTTTTTTTTCTCTGGGTACTCTGGTTTACCCCCACCCCTGATTAATGGTCAGCTTGAAATAAGTGAAATATTCTTGAAAGGGCCTTAAAACTAAAATATAAAGAAAAAAAAAACAACAAAAAAACAAGCTCATATACTGAGCATCTGAGTTAATGCAAAGAAAATTGGAATTTTGATAGACCCCTGACTGCCTCATGATCAGTGAGATGGTTAGAATGAGAACTTAAACTTCATATTTATAGAGCGTGAACAAGAAAGAAAAAATTGTATTCCATTGATGCACAAAAGGGGAGTTATGAAGATAATTTAGGGATGATTTTCCTTATTTCTCTTTAGAAACCTAGTTGTGGGTGCTTGTTAGAATAATCTATGTGAGGCAGTTCTAACAAGTACCACAAAAGGTTTTTATGAAGTCATAAGTATGATGTCAGATCTATTTATTATCTTCGTTACCACCTAATTTTTTTTTGGTTTTCGTTTTACGCCTTCCAAGATTATGTTACTTATTTCAAGCCAATCGTTAATCAGAGGTGTGTGAAAACCTGAGTACCTGGAGAAAAACAACCAGATCTTCCATTGCAGATGGTGGCATCTCACATGTGACCAAAGTGAGAGACCTAACAATTAAGAGTCATACAGGACTCTAAATACCCACTAGGCCATTCAGAGGCCCGTCATGTGTACCATTTTTCTGGAGTTATGACATCATTTGAAAGTGGTAACCCTTCTCTTGCTGAATATTCAGTTTAGCCACACCCATTTCTGACTTTGAACCAATCAGATTACTTGATGTAATTTATTCCTAGAAATTCACAGTGTAGATCTTCTGAAGAAGCCATCTGATCTGGATCTATACTGTTTGCAAAGATACGGGTTGTCGTGAACAGCAAGATAAGGGTTAAACCCACTAGGCCATTCAGAGGTCCGTCATGACTACCACTTTGCTGGAGTTTTGACATCATTTGAAAGTGTTAAAGACAGTATAAAGATATTGCATATAGCCATAATATATCATGGTTGCAAGACGGGCATTTTTCATTTGTAAATTTGTGATATTTTGTATCGTGCACATTCACAACAGATTTTGGATGCTTATTTTAAAAATGTCAATCATGAATTTCATCTGCTCTAGAATTTAGCTGAAAATTGAGTTTTAACCCTTATCCTGCTGAATTAGGTCACACCCATAACCAGCTGTCAACCAATCAGATTTCTTGATATGTTATATTCATTCAATTTACAAACTGTATGACAGTGTAGATACCGATCAGATGGCTTCTTCAAAAGCCATCTGATCTGTATCTACACTGTTCGCAAAGGTAGGGGGTGCGGGGGTGGTGGGTTTGTCATGAATAGCAGGTTAAGGGTTAAAGATACAACTGCTCAGATGAGACAGTTTCTCCATTTTTGTAAAGAAATAAAATATATAAAATAAAAGATGAATATCCCAGAAAACTGCACAAACCATAATAATTAGTAGTGGGACAGATAAGCCTAAAGCAAACAGTACAGATTAGATCAGACTGCTCCAAAGGGAGCAGTCTGATCAATGTCTATACCGGCCGTCATTCCATCTGCACCTTTTGGACTCCTTGCTTGAAACAAATTTGATAAAATTTTAGGCAAATTACAGCAAGGCCTCAAGGTGTCCGAATTTGTAGGATGTTTTTTAGTGCAGTCCAGAGCCGAAGGCTCCGGGGAAGCTTATAGGATAGGCATTGGCCGTTGTCCATTATCTGCTTTGTCAACATTTTCAAAACATCTCCTCGGAAACCACTGGGACGATTCAAGTCAAATTTCACATGGATCATCCATGGGATGGGGGAATGAAAGTTTGTTCACAGGGTCCAGGTCACATGACCAAGATGGCCACCATGCCCCTATAAGGTAAAAACCCTTCAAAAATCTTCTTCTCTAGCAATTAACCAGTGGGCTGATTGTCACGAAACTTGGCATGTAACATTGGGGACTTGGGCTCATCATAATTTCCCTCAGATGACCTTCACCTATTTTGCACCAAGGTCAAATTTGTTGACATAGACTTTTGTATTGGACAAAGTCAAAATTGAGTATTGGAAAAAGTCAAAACTGAGTATTTTTTTGAAACCATTGGAGCCTGTGATCTGAAAATTGGTAGATGCAGTAGCTAAATGAGTGGATGAAACAACAAGAGTATTCAAGGTCATTCCTTGACCTTGGCCCAAGGTTATTCAGGTATGAAAATTGAAACTTGTTTTTCACAGAAACCACTGGGCCATTTATATCCAAATTTTATGTGAAAGCTTTTAGGAACAAGGAAATGAAAATTGATTAATTTGAGTTTGGTCACATGACGAAGATGACCACTGTATGCCCTTATAAGGTAAAAATCCTTCAAAAATCTTATTCTCGGGAACCAGTGGACCGATTGTCATGAATCTTGGTATGTAGTATTGGGGACTCGGGGCCCATCATAGTTTGTTCAAATGTTGACCCTCCGATGACCTTGACCTATTTTATGCCAAGGTTAAATTTGGTCATTTAGGTTTTTTTAAAGGGAAAAAGCCAAAACTAAGTATTTTTCAGAAATTATTGCAGCCTGTGATCAGAAAATGCATTTGCAAAATGAGTACATGAAAGTACATGAGTATTGAAGGTCAAGGTCATTGCTTAATGTTGGTCCAAGGTCATTCAGATATGAAAAAGTGATTTTTCATAAACTGCGACCTGTTTAATGTCAGTGTCATATTTTGTCACTTGGTCATTTCTAATGGGAAAAAAGGCAAAACTGTGGGTTTTTCTGTTTCTCTTGTAGCCTATGGCATCAGAATTGATATTAATTTTGCAGTAAAATTTTGCAGTCTGCTAAATAGAAGCTGATAATTCAGAATGCCAAGATAGCTACCCTGCCCATATGTGGTAAAAAGGACTGGAAACTCATCATTTCTCAAGCCACCATGGTTTGCTAAAAACAGTGGCTGCCAGGGGCCGGGGCAAGTTTTTCACACTTGACCTTTGGTGAGCGTACTGGCCCATGGGCCTCTTGTTATGGTATACCCTAGTTAATGTTATTAGCACACATGCTATCCTATACTTTTTCAAGACATATAGTTAACAGCAAATTTCCTTGGTGGCGGGGTCTGAGTGTTGATCAGGCTGTTGCGGGTTAGATTCTTGCCAGTTCAGCAACATTCTTGCATGGAGAATCTTGATCATGAAATCATTTCTATGGTCATTCTCTCCCTTCCTCTGATTCAAGAAGGGCAGTTGTCAGTTTCTGGTGAAAGAATGTGCACTCTTCTGCTTAACCACTTATGTATAAGCTGGCCCAGTGACACAAATAGTGTTGACTGGGCCATTAAATTACAAACAAAACCAATCTAGGGTGTGCTAGGAAATTATAGCCACGTGAGATATTATATTTCATGCTGTATGAGGAATTCTTGTGATTATTTTATCATTTATGCTCCAAACATGGATTGTGGGTGCTTGTTAGAACCACCTCATTGAGGTGGTTCTAACAACCACCCACAGTCCATGCTTTTGAACGGAAAATAATGAAAACTGTCACATGGCAGTTGATTCACATTAAATACAATGCTCCTAACTTAGATTGTGGGTACTTAAATGTTATAACTGCCTCATTTAGGGGTTCTAATGAGTTCTATTGAGTACCGACAATCTATGCATTTGAACGAGTTCTAACGAGTACCCACAATCTATGCTTTTGAACAGAAAACAGTCACATGACAGATGATTCTCATTGAATGTCAAGTCCTACTTCATCTGTAAAATAATGAAAAAAAAAAAAAAAATCAAAATGTCATTTGTTGTGCAATTTTGTGTGGTGCTTTAAGTTTATTAGACCATAAAATTTAATTTGATATAATGTAAGCCTTATTGTTGCAAGATAATTTTTTAACTATGGCTGGATGAGTGCATTTTAAGTAGATTTACCCATATATGACAAATGGACTCTTCAACCTAGTAGCTTGGGCAAGGTTCATTTTCCATTTAGGGGGTATCTACTTTAATTAATTTATCGTAAGATTAACAAATATTTTGGTGCTTTGAGCAAATAGTGTAGACCTGGACCAGATGCCTCATTTCCTCGCATCTGATATGGGTCTACATTGTTTGTTCTTGTCCCTTTTGTGCTTATACATAGTCAACCCTCTTTATACCGACATTCGTTATAACAGCAAAACTGGTTATAATGGCAATTTGAATGGATTGACTACTTAGCTAAAGGCTTAGCATCGGTTCTGAGAGGGGTGGGCTTCCCTCGGGTTGGAAATGGTAGTCCAGGGGGATTGTTGTTATACATCAGTCAACAGTCATTTATAACCACTGCCCCACACCTACGGGGAATAGCAGGTACATTGACTTTCACACAGAGCCCTGATAAAATCCCAGCACTGCGGGGACAAATGGATGGTAAAAGCACTGCCGCTTATCCCCCACCCCCGGGAACAAGGAACTTTCTCACTTTCGTTTTCAAATGTTGTTTCCTCCATCTTCTCAAACAAAATGGTTCTCACGAGATCTCGCTGGTGCCTGGCTAAAAATCAGGTTAAACACCGGTACGACACAGGTAAAACACCGCGGTTCCTTCGGGTAATTCCACCGCTATAATCTCAGCTGTTTTGGCGCGAAATCAGTTACTGTACTAACACAGCACTGCAGGGACATTCAAAGGGTAAAAGCACCGCACATTAGCCCGGCTATCCCCGGCCCTTCCCCTTCCCCGTAGGTGGGTGGCAGTGGTTACAAATGACTGGTGCATTATTTCATCAGTTTCAAGACTTTTATTTCTTTTCCTCTTTCTCCCAGTAATTCAGTCTGTCCCATAGGGGCTTGAAGAAATATATGGGCTGCATGATGCTTCCACGCAGAGCTGAATCCGGCTCGCACACTAGTACCGGTAAACCGCTTAGAGGATCTAAGCCTGTCCAGGAACCGCGGTGCGAGGCAGACCGTCCATGCTAATAAACCCTATTGGTTTCATTGGGTGACAGGGCTTGAGATGTCATTTCATCTCAATGTCAGGTAAAAGTCCCACAAAATTGGAAGCAAGGTCTCCAAAATGACCTTTACAGTGTTGACGGGGACGTTAAACCTCAAATCAAACAAACAAACAAACAAATTCAGTCTGTATGTTCTATCTCTTTTCTCGAAAGTGTTGATGCTTCCTTATAACCCCAACACAGTCACTTGTAACCAATCTCTGACAATTGCGTTGATTCTTTGGCCTGAGTGGCCAAATTCTGGTGAAAGCAAAATTTACCGTAATTCCCTGTGTATACCACGCACTCATCTATAACACGCACCTCAATTCTGAGTCCAAGATATGTGAAAAAAAAATATTCCAGTCTAAAACACGCACATGCTTTTCCCCAGTATCACAGAATGCTTTTCTCAGACGCCATTTTGATTGAAAATGAAAGTACACATATTTTGATTGGCTACTATCAAAATAGCCAGAGTGAGTGAGTGAGTGTTTCAGTTTTACGTCCCACCAACAGCTTAGGTCATACGGAGACGGAACCTTGGTTTAAAGACTCATTCGAAAGTCTGGAGAAGTCCGGGATCGAACCTCCGACCCCTGGTTTACAAGGCGAGTAGCGCAACCACTCAACCACGGAGGCTTCTCAAAATAGCCAGACTGGTTATAGGTATATTTCCTAGTAGTTATAGAATAGAATAGTGGTTAGTTTCTCTCTTGCAGCATAGGCAGTTCTCCGTTTACCCATAACGGTGGTGTGTGACAAGGTGACATTTTAAGGGTGCGGTTATTCATTTGTTATGAAAGATGACAATGCGGTTTCCCAGTTTTCTTTCACAAGGAAAGATAGAAACAGGTTTCTTTCCAAAGGTAAAATTGTGACAACATGCCTCCAAGGCAGGTGCTCCATAGCGTTATTGACAGAAATTTCTACAGGTAGATTGAGTATTTTGACACCTCTGGTTATTCACACGTTCTCTTTGCTAATCCCATAATTAACACCTTCTCAGCGTGAGTCAAACATCTCACTCAATTAAAGAAGCCCATTTTGCATTTACTGTTAATAAAACGGTGATTCATGCCTGACTTCAAGGAACCCGATTTCCTGTGCAATTTGAAACTTTGTTGACATGCATTAACTATCATAATTAATCAGAGTTCCCACTCACGCAAAATCTTACGTGAATCACGCAAAGAAAATAAAAATCACGTACGATTTTTTCCGTCGGGCGAGATTCCGCGCGTCCGAAATTGACTGGGGCGAACCGGCCGATTTTTTTTTCGAGAGTCCGAAATTGACGGGGGCGAATCGGCCGATTCGCTGAAATAGATTTGGGACAAGCCGCGGCTTGAATCCGTAGCATAGTAGAGCTTCCGCGCATCCGAAATTTACTGGGGCGAACCGGCCGATTTTTTTCGAGCGTCCGAAATTGACGGGGGCGAATCGGCCGATTCGCTGAAATAGATCTTTGACAACCCGCAGACTTGAATCCGGCGCATAGAACTTCCGCGCATCCGAAATTGACTGGGGCGAATCGGCACGCAATCGGTAAATGACGTCATCGGACCCCAGCAACCCCACACGTGTCTATTGTTTTATCTTAATGGGGCGTATCTCTTTCATAAAAAATTGTTTGGAAACGGTAAAAAAATTCTCGATAGCAAAACGGTAGTGGAAAACAGCGCTTTCTGTAAGCTCCGTGTCAGTAACCAACACCAGTTCAACTTTTCTCGCCAAGCGTCTGCTATTTGGCGCCAAAACATAATCATTCACGAGATAGTAGAATAGTCGTAGCAACTCGTCTTAGGAGCAATTAAATAATTTTCACATTGATTGCGGATTAAATTTTATGATCGGGGAATAAACGCAAATTAGAGACATAACTTGACCATATTTTCACACCTTATCGACATGCACCGCAGGGTGGCAATTATATGACAGGGATTAACAATAGTGTCATGATTGAACTGTTATAAATCATCAAACAGAGTAAATCCAAATCAGATGTCTGCGGCGTCTTTCTGAGGTGTCTGATCTGGGACTGCACTGTTTGCCGATGTCCCAAAAAGGGATGAAAGGTTGATGTCTGAGATAGGAATATTGATTGCATTTTTAATGGTATGAATGATTCAATGAATTAATATGTCAAACGAACTTTATGAGGGTCTCAAAGTGTCACATTGTATTTGTAATGGGTTTTCGTGACCTGCCGACTTTTCGAGAAAAACAATGTCATTTTTCTATGCCATTGTATTACACGCAGGGGATTTTTTTTACCGTTTTCTGGGTGAAAAATGTGCGTGGTATACACAGGGAATTACGGTATCTAAGACAAAACAAAAAGCAGATACAGGTACACTAGAATATATTTTTAGAGAAACTCTGGTACTTGTATTTTACATTTTTATGACACAACAATGGAAGGCCTAAAAAATTTTTCATCTTTTACAGCCACGTTTTATCATTCAGTTTTTAACTCATGAATTTTAAACGCAGTCGGCACTGCATGACAACACTGCTATATTACGTCTTTTAACCAGGTTGTTCTTTTTACATTCAAAAGCTCTTTCCAGATCTTTATGCTTTAAATTGAGACAGTCATGTAAGGTGTTAAAATGTACAAAAGTGCTATTTTATTTATTTTGCTTCTGGAGATGGATATAATCTGGAGTGTATATAGCGGGATATAAAGAATTTGAGTTTGTTTTTTTTATACTGAATTAATAGCAGCAATGGGCAAGAAGCCTAAATGTTAGCTTAACGAAATTATAGAAATTTAACTGTCCGGGACTCAAGGAGGCATGATATATATTATTATAATAGTATTTTTGCTAAAAAAAAAACAACTAAGCTTAATTTTGTGTGTGCAAAATCTGCAAATCTATATATACTTTATGTGTTTGGTCACACAGGCCTGAGCTAACTATGTATACACCCTGATCGAGCTGTCTGATCAGGGTGTACACAGCGTTGGCTGGTATGCAAAAATATTTCTAAAAAGTTTGCAAGAATTTAAGATACAGCAGACAGCATAATTCAGATGCGGTTTTTTCATGAATAGCTATAGCATCTTAAGAGTTAGAGATGGAAGAGCTCAACTTGGATGATCAACTTGATTCAGATCAAATAGCTAGTGTCAGCTCTTAACCCTTCAAGTGCTGTGGAAAATTCTGGACCAGATGACAATCTAATTTTTCAGAAAAAAGGTTTTGACATTTCATGTGAAACATCTTGTCAGCCCATGAAGCAGACGATTCATATGTAATGGACCTGATGGCATGGTTACTAAATGTCAAGCCTTATTTTCTGAAAAAAAGTAAGAAACCATTTAGTCTTGGGATATTGTTATTTTAAAAATTTCCATAAAAATCCTAAAAAATTGGACACCTTGAAAACTTGATGTAATTCTCCTAAAATATTAGAAGCCTCCGTGGTGTAGTGGTTGCACTACTCACCTTGTAAACCAGGGGTCGCAGGATTGATCCCAGGCCCATCTCCAGACTTTTGGACGAGTCTTTAAACCGAGGTCCCGTCCCCATATGACCTTAGCTGTTGGTGGGAGGTAAAACTCAAACACTCACTCGCTTCTAAAATATTAAATATTTCACAATCCAGCAAGGAGTCCAAAAGGTGCAGACCAAATGGCAAACAGTGAAGACGCTGATCAGACTGCTTCTTCAGAAGCAGTCTGAGCTGGGCCTGCACTGTTTGCTTTGACCTATCTGTCCCAATACTTCGGATCATTATGGTAAAGAGAAGCATAAATTATTTCATTGTGATTATGTGAGGTAAAAAAAGAAACGAAACTGTCAAGGGGAACATTTTGGTGGTCTACAGGGATTTGTCCTCATTTCAGTCGGATAAAAAGAAGCTTTCATCCCATCAGTCTTAAATGTACACTCTGGTTTTAATTGTGTCAAAATTTCACTTGAAGCAAACTGAAGTAGATGTAAATTTCATGTGAATAAATGTAAATTTGTTGACAATTTAAGAGATGAGTGATAGTAGTTACAACTCATCAGCTGCTCGAAGTAGTGGCTTAGGACTTACTAGGACAAACATTTTAGGCTCAGGGCCTGATTCAAATAAACCTGGATCTAGAAGAGGTGCACAGGGGATCAGTTTGACCCCAGCAAAGAGCATAACCACTGCAGGAATTTCATTAAGTTGTGGACGTCCACAAAGGGAACAGTACCAAAGTGTTTATACAAGTAGATTAGGTGGGTCACTTACTAACAGTGCTCCAAATATAAACAATCTTAGAGCTCTTGGTGATAGACAATCTGGTGATACTTTGGGAGAAAATTTTACTCCGAGAAGGGCCAATATATCATCACTCAGGTTGACTCCAAGAAGAGCAAGTGCTGATCCACGTTCAAATAAACTTGAACAAAGAAATGATGAAAATCCAGAAGAAAAAGTGAGTGAGACAGTTTGTAGAGGAAGTGACATAGCAGAAACCTCTTTTAATCGAAAATCAGATTTTGAAGAAACTGGGTACAAGAAGACTGCAATTAATCTTTCAAGGACTCATTCAGATATTGAATATTCTCGGAGACTCAGGAATAAAGCCAGCAGAAATTCAGAAACATACTCCCCAAGGAGTCCCATTGGTGGGTCTAATGGGAGCAGTGATGGTGTGAAGCCGGATTCTGGATATAATTCACCAAGACATACTGAGTTTACATACACTGGTACAACGTCATCTGATTCTGTCACAAGTGATTCTCCTCTACCAGGAAACTCTGATAATTATCGAAGTAATTTGACTAAAAAGGTTGGTGATGGTAATGTAGACAACTTAGATACTGTTGATAGCCAGTATGAGGCACTAAAGAATACTTTGAAAGTGAGGTATGATTCAGGTTACCACTCACCCAGATATGAACCAAATGTTGACAATCAGGTTCAGCAAGATAAAGGTATAGACATCAGAGAGCAAAACCAATACAGAATCCAGTCATCAAGTGTAAGTGAAAACTTATCTGGTGGATGTAGACAGTATTCAAGTAATTTAGATAATACTATAGCAGAAGCAATCAGTAAGAATTCATATAAAGGGAATAATGATTTGGTAGGATACACTAAAACCAGTGTTAGTGAAGCTAGGGAATCTAAACAGAGACCAGCAAGCCGTGGTTCTGTTTTGGAATCTACTCCAGAAAATTCAGTTCTTACAACAAATTTAAATGGTTCCGGTTCAGTAAAACAAGCTGGAAATTTCGCTGAAATGTCAGCTTTACGAGGTGATGAGGGGAATGCTAAGAGAGTACCCAAACCAGTTAATGCTGACTTGGCAGAAAGTCCCATCCCACAGCCTAGGGCCAGGAGAAGGTTGACCAAGAGGATGAGCTTTAAACATGTGGTAAGGATGTTTAACCCTATTTGTACTGGAATTGTCAACCTGATAAATATTATTGTAGGTGTACAAGGGTTTCAGGTTTTTTTGTTGTTTTTTTTAATTTAATTTGGAATCTGACTAAACTTTTTATAAACAGTAAAAGCTCTGATCAGAAGATCTGGGCTGCACAGTCTGCCAGCAGTCTGTTTTGCATATTGAATGAAATGGACTTAATTGTTTATATTCACCTGATGTCCCAAGAATGTTTGGACAAAGATAGGGGATATTGACACAAATATGACACAGTGTATATAGCTTAAATGTCTGAGAATTCAGAGACAAACAGACCCTAAAAATGTGGGGCTACATGGTGGGAGTCCTTAAATTCCTCTAGTATCAGGACATCCAGCTTATATTGATACAGTTTTGCAGGAATGTAGAGGTTTGTGATGGATGGATGGGCAGGGGATGACAAGGTATCTCCCTTTTTTTCCATGTATCTTTTTCCATGATTCTCTCTTATCCCTCGATCATGTCTCTGTAATCCTTAATGCATATTTTTGCTCTGATTAAAAATTTGATAACATTGAGACAGTCCGTACACCCTTCTCCTGCTGAATATACAATTTAGCCACATCCATTTCTGACTAAATTGAACCAATCAGATTACTTGATGCAATTTATTCCTTCAAATTCATAAACTGAATGTCAAACAGTGTAGATCCTGATCAGATGGCTTCTTCAGAAGCCATCTGATCTGGATCTTCACTGTTTGCAAAGATAGGGGTTGTCGTGGACAGCAAGATAAGAGTTAAACTCATGAGTGCATGTTTCTGCTCTCACAGTTTGAAATGCTCTTAAATTTGTCATCTTCATTTTAGCATTGTATGAAAGTGAACTTGATATTAAGGTTTTTCTTGCCGGTAGTTTAATATAACATTTACTTCAAGTTAAACCAGTTTCAAGATTCAATTTATTTCAGTATTGAGTTTTGGGTAAGATAACCATCTAACCTGTGGGCCATGTTGGTAAGAGATCTGAAACCCATTATTATTCAAGCTGTGTCACACTAGTGCAAATATGAATGACAAAAAAAAGTCAATATCTTCATCACATTAAAACTCAATATCTTCATCACATTAACAAGTATGTAATATGTAGACCACTCTAAGCCCCACTGAATATGGAGAAAAGTGGGGTTTTACAGGGGGTATAAGGTTATTTTCCTTATTCTTGCGCAAAAATATAGACTGTACTTGTTAGAACCACCTCATTTGGGGTTCTAATGAGAACACACAGTCTATTCTTTGAGGAAAAATAAGAAAATGATGACATTTTTTGTAAGAAAAATCATTTTTACAAGTTACCATAACAGAAAGGATTACACCCCATGGGTTTGTTGTTCTAATAATCAAGTGAGTGGGGAACGAGTACACAACAATTCATAGCGCAAGATAGGAGGGGGTATCCACATATTATTTTTCTTATTTCTGCACGAAAGTACCAATTAAAAGGGCTTCACCAAGGCACTTCTAATGTATACCCACAACATCCGTTTGATGAGGCGCTTCTAATGTTTTTGGGCAGAAATAAGAAAACTATCAGTACTTTTCTGATGAAAAAAGCTTCACCACAACCTCTTTTAATATTACTCAGTTGTTCATGGCTCCAAAGCAGAAACTATTCTAGTTAAACCACCATGTTATATCCAAACTAACATATAGAATATATAAAAAATGAAGTTGCTTAGATTACCCTCTACCCGAATAGATAAAACGGCCTTGTAGAAAAACAGTATTTTTTTGCCCAGTGAAAAAGAGCAGTGAAAGTAAATATAAGTTATAAACTTAATTTTTCTGCTGTTCATGAAAGTATGAATGACAGTGGATCGCTAGCGAAGTTTAGTTTACATGAACCCTGAAGGAGTCATTTATTCTGCAGGTGACCCACTGCGATCATACTTTCATGAACAGCAGAAAAATAAAATACATTTATTGAATGAACAGTGTTATAAAAGGAGGTTTATGAATATATATATGGATATAAAATGGGTCTGAAACTTAAGGGCCGTAACAATTCTTTGAAGAATTACAGTCTCTTTATAACACGCCTATCAGGGTGCTTAGCTTAATGAACTTGGCTCAGTTGATGTATTGTAGTTAACGTATTAAAACTGAAACTTGGACAGTGTTCTGAAATAAAACAAGAATTGTCTTTAAAAAAGATTACCAGACTTGCATAAATAAACAAAATGAATAGGGGAAATTTGAAAGCTGACACTGGCATTCATTTTGCATCAATTTGCCGTGTTGGCGCCAGTGGCATCTAACTACTGGTATTGAAGTTAAACATGGGAATCTTTCTTGGAGATTTGGATCATGAATCATTTTCTACAGTCATTCTCTCCCTCAACCGATTCAGGACGGGCAGTTGTCAGTGATCTGGCTTAATTAACCCTTATCCTGCTGTTCATGACAACCTGTATCTTTGCAAACAGTGTAGTTCCAGATTAGATGGCTTCTGAAGAAGCCATCTGATCGGGATCTACACTGTTCGACAATCAGTTTACGAATTTGTAGGAATAAATTACATGAAGTAATGTTATTGGTTCAAAGTCAGAAGTGGAAGTGGCTTAAACTGAATATTCAGCAGGATTAGGGTTAAGAATGTGCACCGTACTGGTAATTAAGCTGCTTTGGACTTAAAAGCCACAAAAGAAAAGAGTGTTGACCAGCCTAACATTACCTTAGAAGTGTTATATGGGTTCTTAAACTCCAAACCAAACAAACAACTGTCACTTGCCGAGGTCATTTTGTAGTAGGTGATCAGGGGACCTTTCAATCTGTAGATAGTTTTCTTTTCTTAACCCTTTCAGCTCCGTAGACAGGAACAGATACAGATGCTGAAAGCATGTTGTGGGTACTCATTAGATGCGCCTCGGCAAGGCACTTCTAATGGGTACCCACAACATGTTTTTTGTGCTGAAATAAGGAAAATGATACATGGATACCCCTTCTTATCTGGGGCTATGAGAGAAGGCTGATAATGACGTCCTGCTAATGAGTTTGCTATTCACGGCCCCCACCCATCGGGGCTTGAAGAAATATATGGGCTTCATATGATGCTTCCACGCAGAGCTGAATCCGACCCGCACATGAGTACTGGTAAACCACTTAGCGGATCTAAGCCTGCCCAGGCAAAGCGCTGCGAGTTGGACCATCCATGCTTATGAACCCTATTGGTTTCATTGGGCGACAGGGCTTGAGATGTCATTTCATCTCAATGTCGGGTAAAAGTCCCACAAAATTGGAAGCAACATCTCCAAAATGACCTTTACAGTGTTGACGGGGACGTTAAACCTCAAATCAAACAAACAAACAAGTTTGCTATTCTAAAGTTAGAATGGAAGTGTCCATATTCAAAGATAGAAGAGTCCACTTCAGAAATGCAGGGGTGAAAGAATTAACATTATGACTCAAAAAGTTGGCAACGACTAAACAGTGTGTTTAGATACAGTAACCTATATTGTTTTGTCATAGATGTAAGAAAAACAGCTGATGCAGAACTTTGTTAATTTACATCAAAATTTGTTGTTTTTTTTCACATCAAAAGTCATTAAGTGTATTTTGACTAATCATAAATGTTTTATTATTTAAATCATAGCTCCAGATGACAGGATGTATAACAAGGGTAATCAAGGAATAATTTTCTTTATTTTCCCGTTATCAAAACATATCTTGTGGGTACTTGTTAGAATCGCCTCGTTGAGGCGATTCTAACAAGTACTCACAATATATGGTTTAATGGGAAATAAGAAAAAAATATCCCTAAATTCATCCTTTGTACTCCACCTTATCTGGAGTTGTATTAAAATTGTATTTTACTGACTCAACTTTTGGGTTCAGTCCCGTTAACCTGTCGGAAGATGACACTAAATTTTTTCTCTAAAAACTGGGCTGGACATTTATTCAGACAATTTTGAATAAATTGTTTGTTTGTTTGATTTGAGGTTTAACATCCCTGTCTCGAAAATGATATTATCACTGTTTCAAACTGTTTTCACTGTTTGGGACTACTTTTTTTTTCGAAATCTAATTTTGTGGTCAGTTTTTTCATTGTCAGATATTGAAAATTAATGAACTGTATTAGAGTTTACCCTAAGCCCGTTCACTCGTCACGAGGACGGTAATGACATCATTTTTTATGCTGATGTCACAGCTATTTTGTCGCACAACATTAGATCTGTCCGCAGCTTCTAGTAACCATTCATAGAAATGCCAGCCCAGGCTATTTCTCAGGTTCAAACTTTCAGTTTACACCCAATATTATACCCAGTAAATACGTTGGACACCACAAAATTTAAATGCGAAACGACCAGGAACAAAGTTAGTTTTCTCTGAGGGTGAGTGACGCGATAAGTGAAGCTAAATATTGCCGTTTTGAAGCATCTAAGAAACAGAAAATTTGATTTTTTTTAGTGTACCGGGTAAGATCAAATTTTATTTCACTCAGGAATACCAAAACTGGTATTTTCACTCGTGGCTACACCACTCGTGAAAATACTGGTTTTGGTGTTCATTCGGTGAAATAAATATGTTCTAGAAAGGGTTATCCTTTAGAAGCAAGGAATACACCACAGAACCGGAAAATATTGAGTGTACATGTCTTCTGGGCCAGACTAGCTAGTTTCGGCCATTTAGGCCTCATCAGTGACCCTCAAATATTTTTTCTTGCACTGGAAAAATCAAATATCAATACATTTAATAATACATTTACAAGAATGCAAGATTCTATTTAAAATTAGACATTTACATTTTATCCACATTTTTTAGCTCACCTGTCACATAGTGACAAGGTGAGCTTTTGGGATCACTTTTTGTCCGTCGTGCGTCCGTCCGTCCGTGCATCCGTAAACTTTTCTTCAAACGACATCTCCTCCTAAACCACTGATCGGATTTTGACCAAACTTCACAGGAATGATCCTTAGGTGGTCCCCTTTCAAAGTTGTTCAAATGGTTCCGGTCCGTTGCACAAGATTTTCCCTATATAAGCCTATGTAAAACAAAAGGGCCCTGGTGCGGGAGCATTTTTGGCCCCGGGGCTATAATTTGAACAATCTTGGTAGAGGTCCACAAGATGAAGCTTCATACCAAATATCAAAGACCTGGGCCTTGCAGTTTCAGAAGAAGATTTTTAAAGATTTTCCCTATATAAGCCTATGTAAAACAAAAGGGCCCTGGTGCGGAGGCATTTTTGGCCCCAGCACTATAATTTGTGTTGACAATCTTGGTAGGGGTCCGCTTCATACCAAATATCAAAGACCTGGGCCTTGCGGTTTCAGAGAAGAAGATTTTTCAAGATTTTCCCCATATAAGCCAATGTAAAACCAAAGGGCCAGGTCTTTGATATTTGGTATGAAGCTTCATCTAGTGGACCCCTACCAAGATTGTTCAAATTATAGTGCTGGAGCTAAAGATGCCCCCCGCATGGGGGCCCTTTGGTTTTACATGGGCTTATATGGGGAAAATCTTGAAAAATCTTCTTCTCTGAAACCGCAAGGCCCAGGTCTTTGATATTTGGTATGAAGCTTCATCTAGTGGACCCCCTACCAAGATTGTTCAAATTATAGTGCTGGGGCCAAAAATGCCCCCACACCAGGGCCCTTTTGTTTTACATAGGCTTATATAGGGAAAATCTTGAAAAATCTTCTTCTCTGAAACTGCAAGGCCCAGGTCTTTGATATTTGGTATGAAGCTTCATCTTGTGGACCTCTACAAAGATTGTTCAAATTATAGCCCTGGGGCCAAAAATGCCCCCGCTCCGGGGCCCTTTGGTTTTACATACTTATATAGGGAAAATCATGAAAAATCTTCTCTGAAACCATAAGGCTTAGGTCTTCAATATTTGTTATGAAGCTTCAGCTAGTGGACCTCTACAAAGATTGTTCAAATTATAGCCCTGAGACCAAAAATGCCCCCGCCATGTGGCCCTTTGGTTTTACATAGACTTATATAGGGAAAATCTTTAAAAATCATCTTCTCTGAAACACAAGGCTTAGATCTTTGATATTTGTTATGAAGCTTCAGCTAGTGGACCTCTACCAAGATTGTTCAAATTATAGCCCTGGGGCCAAAAATGCCCCGCTCCGGGGCCCTTTGGTTTAACATAGACTTATATAGGGAAAATCTTGTTTTACATAGACTTCTATATGCAGAATAAACCTTTAAAATCTTCTTCTCTGAAACCAGAAAGCCCAGGTCTTTCATATTCGATATGAAGCTTCATCTTGTGGACCTCTACCAAGATTGTTCAAATTATAGCCCTGGGGCCAAAATTGACCCTGCCCGGGGCCCACTTGTTATACATTGGATCAGGTGAGCGAAACAGGGCCCTCTGGGCCCTCTTGTTTAATAAAAATGTCAACATTCGACCATAAGTAAACGTAACGTCATTAAGGATATCATATGTGTAACTTTACGGGGCGTAACTAACTAAATTGCATGTTTAATCTACTAGTGGATTACCAAATTTATTACATGGCATTATTAAATTCTGAGATGCATATGTGTAACATAATGGGGCGTAACTAACTAAATTGCATATGTAATCTACTAGTTGATTACCAAATTTATTACATGGCGTTATTACATTCTCAGATGTGATGTCCTATGATAAATGATGTATCACTGGAGTCCAGCAGTACTTTATGATGGATCATCTGTTATAGCATTGAGATGTGACTGCTTTGTTTGTTTGTTTGATTTGAGGTTAAACGTCCCCGTCAACACTGTAAAGGTCATTTTGGAGACGTTGCTTCCAATTTTGTGGGACTTTACCCGACATTGAGATGAAATGACATCTCAAGCCCTGTCACCCAATGAAACCAATAGGGTTTATTAGCATGGACGGTCCGCCTTGCACCGCGGTTCCTGGACAGGCTTAGATCCTCTAAGCGGTTTACCAGTACTAGTGTGCGGGCCGGATACAGCTCTGCGTGGAAGCATCATGCAGCCCATATATTTCTTCAAGCCCCAATGGGCGGGGGCAGTAGAAACGTGACTTCACTTTTGATTTTGAACTTGCAATGTTTTGGGTAGAGTTTAGTCTTTAGTTGTTGTTTTACATTGGGCGATAGTTACAATTCTGTTCTGAATTTTGTACTTTGGGTTACCAGATGGACATGTAGTCGTAACAGTCTGGAATTCATACAAACACCACATTTTTCAAATTCCGTGACAGAAGGTATCCAAAACTTGCCTTCATAGTCTCACCATGCTTGCATTTCGAACTCTCAATGGTCATTGATTTACGAGATTTATTGATTTTTAAGTATCATGCGAAAATTTGTTTGTTTGGGTCAGTATAAGAACAACTTCTCTTTGATTGTTTCTCCCCAGAGCCTTTGCTACTTGAACACATGTAAATGAGACATTATACCTTATCCTGCTGAATAAATAACACCCATTTCTGATAAGTTGATAATGTTTTCATTCATTTTACAAACTGCATGACAAACAGTGTAGATCCTGATCAGATGGCTTCTGAAGCCATCTGATCTAGATCTACACTGTTTGCAAAGGTAGTGGTTGTTGTATTCAGCAGGGCAAAGGTTACCCTGCTAGCCTCAAATTGGTCAAGTGGTTGAAAGTAGTGGCTGGACTCCAGCTAAAATTTTGTGTTAGATCTACATTAGTAATCGAAAATCAGTGCTTCAGCTGAAGTGCACGACCCGCCGATGCTTTTAGCTTTATGAGTGTTACCATATATGGTATGGCGACCATTTTGGTCATGTGACTTGGACCTAAAACGGTTCCCCCAATAAATGCACCTTATCGTAAGGAGCAAAAATATATCTTATATTTTAGTACTGTATTCTGAATCGTTTGCAGGATAAAATGCATTCTCACTTTTCCAATACAAATGCATATGTGTCAAAGTTTGACCTAGGCACAAAGAAGGTCAGAGTCAACCCGGGGTCACCATTTTGGCAATTTTTGATGGGCCTACGTCCCAGATGCTATTTATCAAGTTTCGTGGAAATCTGCCCAGTGGTTCTGGAGAAGACTATTTTTGAAGTGTTTTTACCATATATGGCTTGGCGGCCATTTTGGTCATGTGACCTGGACCCCATGAGCAAAATTTGGTTTCCCCCATCCCATAGAGGCTCCATATGAAATTTGACTTCAATCGGCCCAACGGTTTCCGAGGAGAAGCAGTTCGAAAATTTTCACATTTTTTGCCTCCGCGAGGCTATACTAAATGGAATGTAATATTTCGCAAGTTCATTGGTAAGATCTCATTTATATCTATCAGTATGCCAAAAATTGTTTAAATATTCCAAGCGGTTAAGTCACTATCACCAATTTTCAAAACGGGTTATGGACTGACAGACAGACAGACCATATATGGCTTGGGGGCAATTTTGGTCATGTGACCTGGACCCCATGAGCAAATTTTGGTTTCCCCCATCCCATAGAGGCTTCATTATGTCTCCCCCGAAAAATTTTTTTTCGGAGAGACATATTGTTTTTCCCCCGGGCGTCTGTCTGTCCGTCTGTCTGTCTGTCCGTCTGTCCGTCTGTCCGTCTGTCACACTTTCGTGTCCGCTCTGTAACTTGAAAACCGTTAGAGCTATCGTCACGAAACTTCGTATAAATGTTAATCAGCATTAGACGACGTGCAGTGCGCAAGAACCATAACTCTCGCATTTATACTTTTTGAATTATCTCCCTTGGAAGTTTGTTGGTATGCATATATGTATGGGCAAATCGTGTCCGGTCAATAACTTTCTTATTTTTTGATGGATTTTAAAATTACTCGGCAGAAATATTAACAACCATAAGACGATGTGTGGTGCGCATGAGGCAGGTCGGTACCTCAATAGTCAAGGTCATACTTAGAGGTCAAAGGTCAAAAAAGGGGCCTTTTTTGCGTATTTGGTCAATAACTTTCTTATTTTGAGATGGATTTTAAAATTACTTGGCGTAATTATTAACAACCGTAAGACGATGTGTGGTGCGCATGAGGCAGGTCGGTACCTCAAAGGTCAAGGTCATACTTAGAGGTCAAAGGTCAAAAAAGGGGCCTTTTTTTCGTATTTGGTCAATAACTTTCTTATTTTGAGATGGATTTTAAAATTACTTGGCATAATTATTAACAACCATAAGACGATGTGTGGTGTGCATGAGGCAGGTCGGTTCCTCAAAGGTCAAGGTCATACTTAGAGGTCAAAGGTCAAAAAAGGGGCCTTTTTTTCGTATTTATTCAATAACTTTCTAATTTTGAGATGGATTTTAAAATTACTTGGCATAATTATTAACAATCATGAGACGATGTGTGGTGCGCATGAGGCAGGTCGGTACCTCAAAGGTCAAGGTCATACTTAGAGGTCAAAGGTCAAAAAGTGGGCCTTTTTTTCGTATTTGGTCAATAACTTTCTTATTTTGAGATGGATTTTGAAATCACATGGCAGAAATGTGAACCAATATAAGGCGATGTGTTGCGCGCATGACCCAGGTTGGTACCTCAAAGGTCAAGGGCATACTTAGAGGTCAAAGGTAAAAAAAGGGGCCTTTTTTCGGGTTTTGTCAATAACTTGCCTATTTTTAAATAGAATTTGAAGTTACTTGGCAAACATGTTAACTATCATGGGACGATGTGTTGCATGCATGATTCAGTTTGGTACCTAAAATGTCAAGGTCATACATAGAGGTCAAAGGTAAAAAAGGGGCCTTTTTTCGTGTTTGGTCAATAACTTTCTTATTTTTAGATGGATTTTGAAATTGCTAGGCAGAAATGTTAACCACCATGAGATGATGTGTTGCACGCATGACCCAGTTTAATACCTGAAAGGTCAAGGTCATACATAGAGGTTAAAGGTAGAAAAAGGGCCTTTTTTGTGTTCTGTAAATAACTTTCTTATTATGCCCCCCACTTTGAAAAAGTTTGAGGGGCATATTGGTTCTGGTTCGTTCGTCCGTTCGTCTGTCCATTACGCTTTTGATGCATAGCATAACTAAAGAACCGTGTATGCTAGGGTTTTGAAATTTCATATATGGATTCCTCATGGAAAATTAGCTGACGCGTATTTTTTTTCTCGTCCGGAATATGCCCCTTTCAAGAGTTATTGCCCTTTGAATTTTTTTTAGTAAAATCTTGTCAGCAAGATATCTCAAAAACTATTGGAGCTAGAGGCTTGAAAGTTGGTGAATATATTGGTGGTGATGAGTAGATTAACTGATTAACTTTTGACAAAATTCCAAAAAATACTTTGTGAGTTATGGCCCTTTGTCATTTTGGTAATTTGTGCCCATTGTAATGTATGCTAAAAGTGATGCATAGCATAACTTTAGAACCGTGTATGCTAGGGTTTTGAAATTTCATATATGGGTTCCTCATGAAAAATTAGCTGACGCGTATTTTTTTTCTCGTCCGGAATATGCCCCTTTCAAGAGTTATTGCCCTTTGAAATTTTTTTAATAAAATCTTGTCAGCAAAATATCTCAAACACTATTGGAGCTAGAGCCTTGAAAGTTGTTGAGTATATTGGTGGTGATGAGTATATGAACTGATTAACTTTTGACAAAATTCCGAAAAATACTTTGCGAGTTATGGCCCTTTGTCATTTTGGTAATTTGTGCCCATTGTAATGAATCCTAAAAGTGATGCATAGCATAACTTTAGAACTGTGTATGCTATGGTTTTGAAATTTCATATATGCATTCCTAATGGAAAATAAGCTGACACATATTTATTTCTTTTCTCATCCGGATTATGCCCCTTTCAAGAGTTATTGCCCTTTGAATTTTTTTTAATAAAATCTTGTCAGCAAGATATCTCAAAAACTGTTGGGGCTAGAGGCTTGAAAGTTGGACCATGAGTCATGTGCAAGACCAAGGTCCATACCTCCACTGTCAAGGTCATACCTAGAGGTCAAAGGTTAAAAAAAAAAGGACAGTCAATAACTTCCTTATTCTTTGATGGATTATGAAATTACTTGGCAGAAATGTTAACCATCATGAGACGATGTGTTGTACCACAAAGGTCAAGGCCATACTTAGAGGTCAAAGGTAAAAAAGTGCTTTTTTTGTTTACGGCCAATAACTTTTTTATTTTTCTATGAACATTTTTAAAGTTACTATGCAGAAATGTTCATCTTCATTAGATGATGTGTTGCACACAAGACCCAGCTCAATACCTCCAATGTCAAGGTTATACGTAGCAGTCAAAAACGGGGGAGACATCTGTGTTTTTGTAGAAAAACAAATTCTAGTATGAAATTTGATTTCAATCGGCCCAACAGTTTCCGAGGAGAAGCAGTTCGAAATTTTTCACATTTTTTGCCTCGGCGAGGCTATACTAAATGGAATGTAATATTTCGCAAGTTCATTGGTTAGATCTCATTGATATCTATCAGTATGCCAAAAATTGTTTAATTATTCCAAGCGGTTAAGTCACTATCACCAATATTCACAAACGGGTTACGGACGGACTCAAAAAAGGTCAAGGTCAACCCAGGGTCACCAGTTTGGCAATTTATGATGGGCCTACGTCCCAGATGCTATTTATCAAGTTTCGTGGAAATCTGCCCAGTGGTTCTGGAGAAGACTATTTTTAGCTCACCGTCACGTAGTGACGAGGTGAGCTTTTGGGATCACTTTTTGTCCATCGTCCGTCGTGCGTCTGTGCGGCCGTGCGTGCGTAAACAATTTCTTTAAACGAAATCTCCTCCTAAACCACTGATTGGATTTTGACCAAACTTCACAGGAATGATCCTTAGGTGGTCCCCTTTCAAAGTTGTTCAAATGGTTCCGGTCCATTGCACATCTAGGTCAAAGGAGCCAAAAATAGATTTTTTTCACCAAAAAATTAAAAAATCTTCTTCTCTGAAACCACAAGGCCTATGGAGGTCTTTGATATTTGGTATGAAGCTTCATCTAGTGGACTTCTACCAAGATTGTTCAAATTATAGTGCTGGGGCCAAAAATGCCCCCGCCCTGGGGCCCTTTGGTTTTACATAGGCTTATAAAGGGAAAATCTTTAAAAATCTTCTTCTCTGAAACCACAAGGCCCAGGACTTTGATATTTGGTGTGGAGCTTTATCTAGTGGACCCCTACCAAGATTGTTCAAATTATAGTGCTGGGGCCAAAAATGCCCCCGCCCTGGGGCCCTTTGGTTTTACATAGGCTTATAAAGGGAAAATCTTTAAAAATCTTCTTCTCTGAAACCACAAGGCCCAGGACTTTGATATTTGGTATGGAGCTTTATCTAGTGGACCCCTACCAAGATTGTTCAAATTATAGTGCTGGGACAAAAAATGCCCCCGCCACGGGGACCTTTGGTTTTACATTGGCTTATATAGAGAAAATCTTTAAAAATCTTCTTCTCTGAAACCACAAGGCCCAGGTCTTTGATATTTGGTATGAAGCTTCATCTAGAGGACCCCTACCAAGATTGTTCAAATTATAATGCTGGGGCTAAAAATGCCCGTGTCCCGGGGCCCTTTGGTTTTACATGGGCTTATATAGGGAAAATCTTTAAAAATCTTCTTCTCTGAAACCACAAGGCCCAGGACTTTGATATTTGGTATGAAGCTTCATCTAGTGGACCCCTACCAAGATTGTTCAAATTATAGTGCTGGGGCAAAAATTGCCCCGTCCCGGGGCCCTTTGGTTTTACATAGGCTTATATAGGGAAAATCTTTAAAAATCTTCTTCTCTGAAACCGCAAGGCCCAGGACTTTGATATTTAGAATGAAGCTTCATCTAATGGACCCCTACCAAGATTGTTCAAATTATAGTGCTGGGGCCAAAAATGCCCCCGCCCTGGGGCCCTTTGGTTTTACATAGGCTTAATTATATAGGGAAAATCTTTAAAAATCTTCTTCTCTGAAACCACAAGGCCCAGGACTTTGATATTTGGTATGAAGCTTTATCTAATGGACCTCTACCAAGATTGTTCAAATTATAGCCCTTGGGCCAAAAATGCCCCGTTCAAATTATAGCCCTTGGGCCAAAAATGTCCCGCCCCTGGCCCTTTGGTTTTACATAGACTTATATAGGGAAAATCTTTAAAAATCTTCTACTCTGAAACCACAAGGCCTAGGTCTTTTATATTTGGTATGAAGCTTCATCTAAAGGACCCCTAACAAGATTATTCAAATTATAGTGCTCAGGCCAAAAATGTCCCCGCCCCAGGGCCCTTTGGTTTTACATAGGCTTATATAGGGAAAATCTTTAAAAATCTTCTTCCCTGAAACCGCAAGGCCCAGGAATTTGATATTTGGTATGAAGCTTCATCTAGGGGACCCCTCCCAAGATTGTTCAAATTATAGTGGTGGGGCAAAAAATGCCCCCGCCCCCGGGACCTTTGCTTTTACATAGGCTTATATAGGTTTGACCTAGGCGAGGCTATACTAAATGGAATGTAATATTTCGCAAGTTCATTGGTTAGATCTCATTGATATCTATCAGTATGCCAAAAATTGTTTAAAAACTTTTCACATTTTTCGCCTTGGCGAGGCTATACTAAATGGAATGTAATATTCCGCAAGTTCATGGTTAGATCTCATTGGCATCTATCAGTATGCCAAAAATTGTTTAAATATTCCAAGCGGTTAAGTCACTATCACCAATTTTCACAAACGGGTTACGGACGGACAGACAGACAGACCATATATGGCTTGGCGGCCATTTTGGTCATGTGACCTGGACCCCATGAGCAAATTTTGGTTTCCCCCATCCCATAGAGGCTTCATATGAAATTTGATTTCAATCGGCCCAACAGTTTCTGAGGAGAAGCAGTTCGAAAATTTTCACATTTTTGCCTCGGCGAGGCTATACTAAATGGAATGTAATATACGCAAGTTCATTGGTTAGATCTCATTGATATCTATCAGTATGCCTTAAATTGTTTAAATATTCCAAGCGGTTAAGTCACTATCACCAATTTTCACAAACGGGTTACGGACGGACCCAAAGAAGGTCAGAGTCAACCCAGGGTCACCATTTTGGCAATTTATGATGGGCCTACGTCCCAGATGCTATTTATCAAGTTTCGTGGAAATCTGCCCAGTGGTTCTGGAGAAGACTATTTTTGAAGTGTTTTTACCATATATGGCTTGGTGGCCATTTTGGTCATGTGACCTGGACCCCATGAGCAAATTTTGGTTTCTTCCATCCCATAGAGGCTCCATATGAAATTTGACTTCAATCGGCCCAACGGTTTCCGAGGAGAAGCAGTTCGAAAATTTTCACATTTTTCACCTCGGCGAGGCTATACTAAATGGAATGTAATATTTCACAAGTTCATTGGTTAGATCTCATTGATATCTATCAGTATGCCAAAAATTGTTTAAATATTCCAAGCGGTTAAGTCACTATCACCAATTTTCACAAACGGGTTACGGACGGACAGACTGACAGACTGACAGATTGACAGAATGACCGAATGACCGAATGACAGAATGACACGGTGATTTTAGGGCACTCTTAGAAATCAACCGACTTAAGTCGGTTGCTTTTTCTGCGGGTCGTGCAATCGATAAAATATTGATCAAATACTACCAGTGTGGTTTCTTTATTATCTCCTATCTTTATTTCTTTATATTTTTGGCTAAATGGGACCGGCAGAAGTGCTAGTTCAGACTGTGTACCAGCTTCATTTACCATGCTGAATCAATGGGACATGATGACTTTAGTCAAAAGTTACATATGGGTGCAGACATGTGCGGACCCCAGGCTTGAAGAAATAGATGGGCTGCAAGATGCTTCCACGCAGAGCTGAAACCGACCACACACAAGTACTGGTAATCCGCTTAGAGGATCTAAGCCTGCCCAGGTAAAGCGGTGCAAGTTGGACCATACATGCTTATAAACCCTATTGGTTTCATTGGGCGACAGGGCTTGAGATGTCATTTCATCTAAATGTTGTGTAAAAGTCCCACAAAATTGTAAGCAACATCTCCAAAATGACCTATACAGTGTTGAATGGGATTTTAAACCGTTACAAACAGACATGTGCACTTATGCTGCTGGCTCAGTGCTCACTGGAAAGCTATGGAACTTGTGATTTGCAGTAATAGGCATTATGTGTTTCCATTTTGCATAGGATATAATGTTATCTTTTCTCTGGTTCCTCCATTTTTTTACCTTGTTTGGAGAAATAACATATGAATTTGTTATGTATGAGCTATCTCTTTTCAATAAAAATGTTGCTAGGCTGCCTGCAGCGATACGTTTATAGCCTTAAATTGTCATGGATATTGCTAAATTGAAATAAATTATCAGGGCGGAAACTTGTGATCATCTTTTACCCTTAAAGTGTTAATCGCACTTGCAGACAACATTTTCACAGTACCATCACGTGGACAAGTCAGTGAAAAGAGCACCCCTCCAAACCCCACTTTATATAGAGAAAACTGGGGTTTGTGAGGGTATACATTTTTTTCTTATTTCTGCATCTAGACATAGGTTGTGGGTACTTGTAAGAACCACCTCAATGAGGCAGTTCTAATGTTTGTAGTGAAAATGAGAAAAATATGAAAAATTTTCATCAGAAAAATGTTCGTTTTTGAGATATGAAAAAATGCACGGATATGTTATCGTAATGCATTTTATTTTTATTATTTTTTTTAGGCTTGGCATTACTTGCAATTCGTATGCTGGACAGGCAGCTTACATGAAAATTTGTCTTTCTGGAAAAAAAATGTTGTCTGCTCTAGAATTTTCCATGGTGCTTTTGGATCTACCATAAAAATTCTAAAAATTCGGACACCTTGAGCTCCTAAAATTTTAACAATTTTGTTTTGTGTTTCAGCAGGGAGTCCAAAAAGTGCAGACTGAATGACAAACAGTGTAGATCCTGATCAGACTGCAGTCTGATCAGGGTATGCACTGTTTGCTTAGGCTGTCAGTCCCAATACCTAGGATCATTCATTGTGGTAATATGTCTGTGATTTAATATTAGAGCCCTTTGAATAAAACCTCATCATAGGATTTTGACTTTGCTTTCGAGTTGGAGCAAAGAAAAATGGTACTTTCTGCATCGTCTACCAGCAAGGGCTCAACCAAGCCCACAAATAAGGGCAGTCTCGCCAGAGCCTTTGCTACTTGCAGACATGTAGATGAGACATTAACCCTTAACCTACTGAATAAATCAATTTAGCCACACCCATTTCTGACTCAACCAATCAAATAAGTTGATATAATGTATTCATTCAGTTCACAAACTGCATGACAAACAGTGTAGATCCTGATCAGATGGCTTCTTCAGACGCCATCTGATCTGGATCTACTCTGTTTGCAAAGGTAGCGGTTGTTGTATTCAGCAGGACAAAGGTTAAACTGCTAGCCTTAGATTGGTCTAGAGGTTGAAAGTAGTGGCTGGACTCCAGCTAAAATTTTGTGGTAGATCAATCAGCTTATGTTAGTAATCAAAGATTGATTAAATATTGATCAAATACTTAAGTCAAATTTTTAATCTCTTTGCCGCGTTTTTCGGCGATAACTTCTTTATTTTTTATCAACACATCCTGTGAGAAAGTTGAACAGTAGAGGTCAAGCTTCACCAACTTCTCAAAAAGGTTTCATCTCCCTAAGTTATCCAAGAAAAGATGGAGATTTCTGCGATTTCAACTTTGTGCCAAATTTTCTATTTCCACAAATCCCGCCTTTTTGGCGTGGTTTGTCGTTTTCTTGTCTGTTCAGTGCTTGATTGATGGAAAATTATGAGGATCATTCAAATATCCTGCAGTTTATAAAGTGCACATTAGGGAGTGAAACAAAAAAATCGCAATTACTGGTGTACAATGTAGTTATTTTAAGTCTTTGAATAACAAAGATCAAATGCTTAGGATCTGTTTTGTCTCAACAACAGGTTTGCTGACCAAAACGACGTATTTCATGTTTTAGACTGTTTACACCCCAATGATTTGTACAACGTCCCTTAAGCTGGACACTTCGTTGGGTGCACGGGATGTATCCATATGTCAGAATGTATCCATATATAGACAGCGTTTCAACTAGGCTAGTCATTTGTTTACATTTCGATAGTGTGAGTGACAGAATTGGACTTAGTTTTTATCGAAAAATTAAAAAAAGGAAAAAAGTCCATCTGATTAGAGCAAAAAGTATACCATTTAGGAGACTGTGTTCTTAACAACAAGTTGGCAGAGCTTCTCTTCCACAATTTCCTCGCTGGATGTACTTCTCCAAAATCAAAAATAAAAAAGTTATCGCTGAAAAACGCGGCAAAAAATAAAAAAAAATCAACTTTTACATGGTTTAGATGGTAAGGCCTCCACCAATCGTGGCTTTGAGAAATAGATTGGGCTCTTCCAAGCAGAGCTGAAACTGACTGCACCACTTAGAAGGTCTAAGCCTGCCCAGGCTAAGCGGTACGAGTCGAACCATCCATGCATGTAAACCCTATTGGTTTCATTGGGTCACAGGGCTTGAGATGTCATTTCATCTCTCAATATCAGGTAAAAGTCCAACAAAATTGGAAGCGTACAATTGTCTCCGAAATGACCTAAATAGTATTGGTGGGGACGGTAAATCTCAAATGAAACAAAAAACATGGTTTGGATGAACTTAGTCTAAAATGATAGAAGTCTGATGCCAAAACACATAGATTGTATAGAAAATAACCATTTTTTGTCGCGCCTGCTATTAGCCGTCCGTTTGTCAAGGCGTCAACATTTGCAACCACCCTAGCGTTCACCCTAATGGTCAAGTTTATTGCTCAAGAAATGTAAGAGCTTCATTAATGATACTTGGTACAAACTTGTATCTGGGGATGACAACTCACATGCAAGCATCCATATTTGACCTTGACCTACATTTCATGGTTCACTGACTTTGTAAAATATTGTGACCACCCTAGCGTTCACCCTAATGGTCAAGTTTATTTCTCAAGAATTATAAGAGCTTCATTAATGATATGTGGTACAAACTTGTATCTGTGGATGGCAAGTTTAATGCAAGCACCCATATTTGACCTTGACCTACATTTCATGGTTCACTGACTTTGTAAAATATTGCGACCACCCTAGCGTTCACCCTAATGGTCAAGTTTATTTCTCAAGAACTATAAGAGCTGTATTAATGGTACTTGGTACAAACTTGTATGTGGGTATGGTAACTTAAATGCAAGCATCCATATTTGACCTTGACCTATATTTCATGGTTCACTGACTTTGTAAAATATTGCGACCATCCTAGCTTTCACCCTAATGGTCAAGTTTATTTCTGAAGAACTTTAAGAGCTTCATTAATGATATTTGGTGCAAACTTGAATCTGGGGATGGCAACTTAAATGCAAGCATCCATATTTGACCTTGACCTAAATTTCATGGTTCACTGACTTTGTAAAATATTGCGACCACCCTGGCGTTCACCCTAATGGTTAAGTTCATTTCTCAAGAATTATTAGAGCTTCATTAATGATACTTAGTACAAGCTTGCATTTGAGAATGGAATCTTTTGTGCAAGCATCTATGTTTGACCTTGACCTACATATCATGGCTCGATGACTTTGCGCCCCCACAGGCGCGACATAGCCTTTGGCAGAATTCTTGTTTCTATATAATCTATGCATTCTGAAGTAATACTCTCTGGTTCTTTAATCAATCATGAAAAACCATGATCAATATGAACGCATTTACTTCAAACGAGCAATCATCAAGTAAATGGTAAATCTGCAAATCACTAGTTATAGGTATGTTTGAAAAACTGTAGTATTATGTTGCACCCCTTGGCGTCTGTCCGTTTGTCCATCTGTTAATAAGCCGGCCTCGGTAGCTCAGTCGGATGCGCGTCTGACTGGTGATCAGGAGTACGCGGGTTCGATACCTGCCGGGGTCGGCAACATTCTTTCGTGGCGATTAATCATGAAATCTTTTCTACGGTCATTCTCCCCGTTCCGCTGATTCAAGAAGGGCAGTTGTCAGTTTCTGGCGAAAGAATGTGCATTGTAATAGTTACCGCTTACGTATAAGCCTGCCCAGGAAAAGTGTGGATAGGTAAACTGACCAGCTCAAATATGACCTAAAATAGTGTTGACTGGGCTGTTAAACTCCAATACAAACAAACAAATCCATCTGTAATCTTTTTGTTTCCAGATAATTAACTCCTACAGCTTAAATCTGATCAGGCTAAAACTTGATTTATAGCTAGACCATGATGTGGAGCAGCACATATTGTTTTGAGGCTGAGTCCACCAAATAATAAGAGTTATGCCCCTTTGAAAATTCGTTTGCAGGTAACTTCTCCAATAGTTTACATCAGATCAAGCTGAAAATTTATTTATAATTAAAGACCATGATGTGGAGGAGTTCATATTTCTTTGTACCCATGCATTCTCTTCCTTCCACCGATTCAAGAAGGGCAGCTTTCAGTTTCTAGCAGAAGAATGTACACAGTATTGGTTTATAACCACTTATGCATAAGCCTGCTCAGGAATAGTGTGGTTGAAGTAAAGTAGTTTAGGTCGTAGTACCAAAGCGTTAATCCAAAATCATTAATCCATAGACAAATGGCAAATATCAATGTTTAGATCAACAGGGCCCCAGAAGTGTGTAATCAGGCTAAACTGACGTGCTCAACATCATGAACATGACCTTATAGTTTTGACTTGACCATTTAAGTCCTAACCAAACCAAGCCAAACAACCCATTTTGTACCAAATGGAATCTTCCACTTTATGTATAGCACAAGTCCATTTCAAACTTTAGAGATGTCAGGTTGTGTTTTCTTCAAAATCAAATTGGAAAATGGCTGAACTTTTTGCAAAAAGGGAAGGCCCTGATAAGGCGACGCTTTCTGCGGCGGTTCAGAAAGCGGCTGATCTGGGCCTGCACTGTTTGCCAATTACCTGTTTTGGGGTTTCTGGTTCAAAATAAATTAAGCTAAATAAGGGTTAGTGGTGTCTGATGCTTTTTGTTTGAATTGACTCATTATTTTGAATTGACATATTATTGAGGTTTAATGTCTTCGTCAGCATTATTTAGGTAATTTTGGTGACGTTGCTTCCAGTGGGACTTTTACCCGACATTGAGATGAAATGACATCTCAAGCCCTGCTGACTAATGAACCCAGTAGGGTTTATAATTTATGCATGGACGGTCTGACTTGCACCAGTTTGGGCAGGCTTAGACCTCTAAGCATTTTGCCAATACTCATGTGTGGTCGGTTTCAGCAGTGCCTGGAAGCACAATGCAACCCAATCTACTTCTACATGCCCAGATGGGTGGGGGCCAAGGTGTCTGATGGTAGAAGCATAAAAAGAAAAACAAGTATCTTTTTATAGCAGGCATCTGTTTTATTTAGAAGGTAACAAGAGGACAATTATTAGATCTGTCAAAATGATTGATGGCAAACAATAGGTAACAATTGGTAGTTATCTAGATAATATTGCATATAGAAAGTTTTTTTTTTGCACCTACAGCTAGGGTCATATGTTATAAAAGGCCTCTTTCCATCCCTGTACATATAATGTGTGCAATAAACCCATCCTTCAAATGCTACATAAATTCCTGGAGCAGAATGATGACAATATGCTTTTTTAAAATATTTTTCATTGTAAATAAGGCTTGACATTAAATGTGCTTGGCAGACAATTCACATGTAATGTCCGTCCTCATTTTTGCTGAAAAATTCACTGAAAATGCCATCTATAGCTAGCTGTCAGTCGAAGAGTTATATGCCTTGACAAATAGAAGTGAAGGCAAATGATCAGGAATTGATACAGTTATCTCACACCTCCCATCCAAGACACCAGAGGGAAAGAAACACCAATATAAAACAACTTCGCCATAATTTAAACACATGATCACAAATGGAAAGCCAAAAGAACAGTTTCTTTCCCACAAACCTTCCAAACAAAAGATATTAGCAGTACATTCATGCAAAGACAAACAGTAACAATAATAAACCACAACAGAAGCACCACCTTGGAACTGTCAGTAATTTTTATACGCCTGTTTGAAAAACAGTTGTATTACGTTATGTCCCCCGTTATGTCAGTCTGTCTGTCTGTCCATCCTTCTGTAATTTTTTATTTCCGGATAACTCCTCCTACAGTTTACATCCAAATTAAGCTGAAACTTCATAGATAGTTAGACCACGATGTGGGGCAGCGCATATTGTTTCGAGGTTATGGTCCACCAAATAATAAAAAAGTTATGCCCCTTTGAAATTTTGTGTAAACTTTTCATTTCCAGAGAACTCCTCCTACAGTTTATATCCCATCAAGCTGAAACTTCATGCATAGTTAGACCATGATGTAGGGCAGCGCATATTGTTTCGAGGTTATGGATCACCAAATAATAATAGAGTTATGCCCCTTTGAAATTTTTGTAAACTTTTCGTTTCTGACTAACTCCTCCTACTGTTTACATCCCATCAAGCTGAAACTTCATTCATAGTTAGACCATGATGTGGGTCAGAGCATATTGTTTTGAGGTTACGGGCCATCAAATATTAATAGAGTTATGCCCCTTTGAATTTTTTTGTTAACTTTTTGTTTCCGGATCACTCCTACAGTTTACATCTGATGAAACTGAAACTTATACATAGTTAGACCATGATGTTGGGCAGCGCATATTGTTTCGAGGTTATAGTCCACCAAATAATAATAGAGTTATGCCCCATTGAAATATTTTGTAAACTTTTCATTTCTGGATAACTCCTACACTTTACATCCGATCAAGCTGAAACTTCAAACATAGTTGGACCATGATGTGGGGCAGCGCCTATTATTTCAAGGTTATGGTCCACCAAATAATAGTAGAGTTATGCCCCTTTGAATTTTGTAACATTTTCGTTTCCGGATAACTCCTCCTACAGTTAACATCCGATCAAGCTGAAACTTCATACACAGTTAGACCATGATGTGGGGCAGCGCATATTGTTTCGAGGTTATGGTCCACCTAATAATAGTAGAGTTTGTTTCAGGATGACACCTCCTACATTTCATATCCCATTTAGCTGAAACTTCATATATCATTAGACCATGATGTGGGGCAGTGCATATTGTTTTGAGGTTATGGACCACCAAATAATAATAGAGTTATGCCCCTTCCGGATAACTCCTCCTACATTTTAGAATGGATGATGTTGATTTTGTTTGATTTAAGGTTCAACGTCCCCGTCAACACTGTAAAGGTCATTTTGAAGAGGTTGCTTCCAATTTTGTGGGACTTTTATTCGACGTTGAGATGAAATGACTTCTCAAGCCCTGTTGCCCAATGAAACCAATAGGGTTTATAAGCATGGACGTTCCGACTCGCACCGCTTTGCCTGGACAGACTTAGATCCTCTAAGCCGTTTAGCTCTGCCTGGAAGCATCGTGCAGCCCATATATTTCTTCAAGCCCCGATGGGCGGGGGTGCAACGGATGATGTTTAAACTTTACATACAGTAAGACCATGATATGGAACAGTGCATATTATTTTGAGGTTACGTTCTCCCAAATATTACCAGAGTTTAATACCCCTTTCACAGATTTTTCTAAACATTCTATTTCCGGATAACTCCTCTTACATTTTACATCTGATGAAGCTGAAACTTTACATATAGTAAGACCATGATGTGGAATAGTACATATTATTTTGAGGTTACAGTCTGCCAAATATTACCAGAGTTATTCCCCTTTCACATATTTTTCTGAAGATATTTTGTTTCCGGATAATGCATCCCACATTTTACATCTTATGAAGCTGAAACTGTAGGTAAAGTTGGACTATGATGTGGAGCAGAGCATATTATTTTAAGGTTACAGTCCATCATTTATTGCCAGAGTTATGCCTATATTATTTTGAGGTTATAGTCCACCAAATATTACTGACCATGAAAATTTGTTGGAGACAGGTAGTTTGAGCCATTGAGGGTTGCGGGGGGAAGAAGCCTCGGTGGTGTAGTGGTTACGCTGAGGTCAGTGGCTTGTTTTGACAGCCCCTGCTAAACACTAATGATGATGTTATGCCATTAAGTGACTGCGAACACATTTGGGAATTACTTTGATGTCTGTTGCCTGCAAGAAATCTGCCATGTTCCCTTGCAGATTTTATAAGTCCTAGATGTTTGAGTCAGAATAAAATAAAATCTGGCCTTGCATGGTGGCATAATATAAAATATGGAATGCATGAGCACACCTATTAACATCTAGGACTTTTATAAGTCTAAAGCCTCCGTGGTGTAGTAGTTACGCTACTCGCATTGTAAACCAGGGATTGCAGGATCGACCCTGGGCTTCTCCAGCCATTCGAATGAGTCTTTAAATCGAGGTCCCGTCTCCGTATGACCTTAGCTGTTGGTGGGACGTAAAACTCAAACACTCACTCACTCACTCATCTTCTGGTGCTCTAGGACCTGACCCATGATGTCAAAGGGATCAACCCTCCCTACCATTTTAATTGTGCAATATGGATCAGGTGAGTGATCCAGGGTCATTATGGCCATCTTCTAATAAAGTTAATCTCGAATAAACTAAAAAAAGTATTTCTGTGACTTTAAAATAATGTTAATCTAAAATACAAAAAGTAAATGGTCATTTTTCTTTATTAAAAATCAGTACATTTTTGTTTGGATATACAAGTTGTTAACTAACATGGTAGAAACAGTAGGTTAATAAGTGTGAGTGTTATAAGGAGGCTGGATTGTATTTAACCCTTATCCTGCTGTTCAGGACAGCCCCTATATTTGCAAACAGTGTAGATCCAGATCAGATGACTTCTGAAGAAGCCATCTGATCAGGATCTACACCGTGTTTGACATTCAGTTTGTGAGTTTGCAGGAATAAATTACATCAAGTAATCTGATTGGTTCAAAGTTGGAAATGGGTGTGGCTAAATCAAATATTCAGGAGGATAAGGGTTAAATAAACTATGTGTCAGTATCCCCATCATTACAGATTAAAGGATGACAACAACTGTCTTATCTTAACATATGACTTGGTGATGCATCATTAAGTTTTAGGTAAAATTTCAACTGTATTACAGAGCCCAAGTTAAGTGTTGGCGAATGTAAACAGTTTTGAGATATTTTTCCTTAATTTAGTTTATGAACTTAAGTTGCGGATGCTTATTGGAATTGCCTGGAAGATGCAGTTCTAACAAGTACCCACGACGTACGTTTCTATGGAGCCATGTCCACATCTACTGTAAAATTAACATCAGATTACTTTAAACTGGATCTAGTTAAACTCATTTAATACGAGAAACACCCAAAACAGGATACTGGCAAATAGTGCAGGCCCTGATCAGATGCTGCAGAATGCAAAATGCGGCATCTGATCAGGGCCTTACACTGTAAAAATTTCAGCCATTTTCCATATAAACTTTTAAGAAAATGCAACCTGACACTCCTAAATTTTGAAATGGACTCCTGCTATATGTAAGGGCAGAAGATTCCATTCTATACAAAATGGGGTGAAAAGCAATCAACATGTTTACAAACATGTAACGCTGACTGAGTGAAAAATGTGAAAACCTGAGAAATGCAAGTTTTGAGGATGCTGCGTTAATTTCATTTGTGTTAAGGTGATCAGATACACTGAAAAAAAAATGTTAATTTTCCAAGGGAGATAATTATTTATAGTTCAGGAAATGGACCAAAATTTTCTCAGTAATTAACTGAGCATTTTTTTTTTAAACTGGACTACAGCTAAATTTAACCCATATATGCCTAGCAACCCTTATTCAGGACATTGGCAAACAGTGTAGACCCAGATCAGATGCAGCAAAATGTTACATGTGATCTGGGTCTATCCTATTTGTTCAAAGAAAATACATTTTTGTACAACTCACTGTAAACAAATCAAACCTGACACCCATGCGTGCAGCAAGCCAGCTACCTGGAAGGGGGCCCACTTATGTGGACGTTGCCCCTGTACCTGCATGTTAATCAAAAATCCGTTGATGATGATGATGACACCCCTATAATTGAAAATGAACATCTCCAAACTAATAAGGTGGAAGATTCCATTGTCATATATGGCTTAAAGGAAAGAATAAGCTCCCCAAAAGTAAGCAAATTCTTTTCTTGAAGTGAAGCTCGTTTAAGAAGTTTAATACAGTCAACCCTCTTTATACCAACATTCGTTATAACGGCAAAACTCATTATAACAACAATTTCAAAGGAATAAATTCTTACTGCTCAAGGCTGAGCCTCGATTCAGAGTGGCGTAGGCTTCCCTCGGGCTGGAAATGCCAAAATTGAATCCATAGTCATGAAAGATTCTTGTTATTCAATGCTCCAAGAAACAAATGTAATAGATATTTGTTAGAATCGCCTCACTGAGGCGATTCTAACAAATGTCTATAACATTTGTTTCTTGGAGCAAAGATGTTGAAAAGACCTTTTATAACCTTTTATAACCTATCATAGCATACTCCTAACTGGGATTCTTTATAATGACAAATTCATTATAACGGCACAGTAATAAGGAACAAATACTGCTATTGTAACATGGGTCCATGATACTTCAGTGAGGCAGCACTATAAAAGTGAGCATTGAGCTCCCTGTCGCAACCAGACACCGTCGTGATATGACTGACAGATTGTTGAAAGCGACGTTAAACCCGAATTCACACACACACACACACACAACATGGGTCCACTGTAAATCATTTTGTGTTTGAATTGCTTCCCTTGAAGGTTTGTCTGTTCACCTCAAGATTTCTTGCATATTTATAAGTTTACACTAACTATTTACTATATTTGAAGCTACAGGCCAAAATTAAAGTGTCAGTTAAAGTGGCTGTTTATGAATCAATCTAAACAGAAACCTTTGGTTTTTATGGACTTAATTAAATACTGGATTAAGGTGGAATAAAGATGCTCAAATTGAAATATGAGGTATGCTTTAATGAGCTGTATGCCTAGTTTGAATGAAATTGTTTGCAAACTATACAAATTATGGTAAGATCTGGTTTCAGTAAATTTAGATTGATGATGCGGAATCTGACAGGTGATGTGTGTTTTTAGGGAGACTGGACATTTGTCATGAATACCATATTGCCCAAAAGCACAAACCTACATGTAATATGCAACATGCTTTTGATGTGGATTTCCCTTACATGCAAACACTGACTCAGTGAAAGGTGGACACTCACTTAACCCCAAAACTGCAATCACAACAATTGTCGTCTGCTTTATCATCTGCCAAGTAATTGCAAACAGTGTGGACCCAGATCAGACTGCTCCTCTAGGATGAAAATGTTTTTGAAAAAAGATGCAAAAAGATTCAGCAGACAACATTTAAGCAGACAACATTTTCAGATGTAGTTTTACTTGTTGACTTAAGGGTTAACCTTTTTTGTACCAAATGGAATCTTCCTCCTCGTATATGGCAGGAGTCAATTTCCAAATTTAGGGGTGACAGGTTGTGTTATCTTCAAAATTTGGAAAATAGCTGAACTTTTTGCAAATAGTGTATGCCTGGATCCGGATCAGATGCCCCATCTGATCTGACGGCCTGCACTATTTGCCAGGTACCCATTTTAGGGTTTCCGGTACGAAATGAGTTGATTCCTGCAATACCTGGTCAAAACAAATTACTGTATTGACTATATGTATTTGGACAGGCTGGCCTGTCACCCAGATGAGAAGCCGCTAAGAAGCCACTAAAGGGGCATCTCATCAGGGTCTACACTGTTTGACACTTATCAAGCTGTTCTAGGACAAAACATTATGTAGCAAATTCATTGTGTAGTGAATTAACCTTTCGCACTCTCTAGGCTAATTCAGCAGACAACAAATTGTTGATATTTTTCCCAGAAAATAGGACTTGATACGAGGACTGTTCAAATATGAATGCAAGTAGAACGTTTTCTCATGCACTAATGCGAGAATCACCTGGAATTAAATATTACAGCGTAGAAAAACATTTTACCTATACATTGATACCAAAATTGTTAAAATCCATCCACTTTAGCCATGTATATCGTTCGATAAACACTGTCTACTCTTGTATACTATTACAAAACATGGTTGGAAGAAGGTCAGAGTACGCCGTTGAAATACGGTCCTATATTAAGAATCGTTGTATTCTTGGTATTCGGTGCAAAGAGATTTTTGATGAAATATGTTCGGTTTATTGGCATAATGAAATGTCTTTTCCCACAGTTTTTCGTTGGTGTAAGAAATTCAACTGTGGGCTAGGCTCAACAGAAGATGCACCACATGATCGTCGGCCGAAAAGAGCAACATCTGCCAAGATGGTTGCTAAAGTGAAAGAAATAGTTGCTACCGATGCACGATACACCACTAGGCAAATAGCTAGTATGGTTGGCATCTCATTAGGAGCAGCTCATACAATTCTGAAATGGGATTTGAAAATGAGAAAGATCTGTGCTAGATGGATTCCCCATCTGTTGACAGATGAGCAGAAAAAGACATGCGTTCAGTGCGCCAAGAAGTTGCTAAAAAAGTTTCCAAATTACAATGCATGGTCTTTCGCTAATGTCGTCACAGGTGACGAGACATGGTTCACTTTTTTTGAGCCAAAACGAAAGATTCAGAACAAAATATGGGCAACAAAGTATTGCAAAAGACCATGCATTGCAAAGCGGACCATGAGCGTCAAGAAGGTAATGTATGCCTACACTTTTCAAATCAGGGCCCTGCTATTCAGGTTGCTGTGCCTAAAGGCAAATCTGTAAATGCGAAGTTTTACAAGAATAAAGTTCTTCGAAAATTGAAGAAATATTTCAAAGAACAAAGACCCGCAACTGGTTTGGCCAATGTGAAAATGCGTCATCGCACAAGGCGTTCATTGTGCAAGACTATCTGAAGCAGGAAAAGGTTGTTGAACTCCCTCACCCCCCATATTCCCCTGACCTTGCCCTGTGTGACTTTTTTTGTTCCCGCGGCTGAAAAAATACCTTTCTGGTCGAAAATTTGTACAGCGCACACACCTCGGTTCTGCAATATTCCAGTGCCTTCATAGTATACCTCGAAAAGACTACCAAAATGCATTCAATGATTGGATCAGAAGACTGAAAGTTTGTATATCTGTTAAAGGGGAATACTTTGAGGGGACAAAATAAATTTTTCATCGAAATCTATCACGGAATCATTTTTATGTGGTTTGTGGCATTCATATTTGAACAGTCCTCGTATCACATGGAAATTGTCTCCATAGGAGACAATTTGCATGAGATGTCAAATCCTGTTTGCTGGGTTAATTAGGAAAATATTTCAAAATGTTGTCTGCTGCTAAAAATACCCAGCATGCAGAGCGTCAATTGTACTTGTTCAAATTTTTAGAACAACATGGTGTCTGAATATTTAGAGTACATACAGTAGTCTTTATATATTTCAGGAGGAGGATGAATACATTGGTTTTGCGTCACTGCCAGAACAGGTCCACAGAAAAGCAGTACGGCGTGGATTTGAATTTACGCTCATGGTTGTCGGTAAGAACCAACTATTAGGGAGGTGGGGTGGGCTGGAGGCTGAGGCAAGAGTTCCATGTGTCTTTTAACAACCGGGTTGGATATGACCAAAATGGACCCATGTTAACTGGAAGTGTGATTTTTGGCATTAATTGCGCCCAGCAAAAGCTCAGATCATCCTGCACATCTGGTCAGTCTGTTCTGAGTCATTGCTGTGTCCAGCTGGTATTGACTAACACTATGTCTTGGGTAAGGCCTGTTGTCTTTGCGGTTCGAAAAGATAGAGGGCGAAATGCTTTTATTATGACCCCCGATCATTTGAAGAGTGGGGAAGGCCTTTATTATGACCCTGTCAGCTGTTTGAATTTTATCCCTGTCTGTTAGTCCATGAATTACTAACATCTATACATAGAAACCATATAGAATATATTCATGAGACTTCAAAACTGGATGAATAGTACCGTGATAATGTGTCATGAACAAGAAAGATTACTCTAGCTATTTTTTGTTTTTGTATTTCCTCCGTTTGTCTTAAATCCATATCAAGGCCAAAACTTCAAAACCATATGAATTTTATCATGAAACTAATACAGATGGCTTCATCTTAACAAAGCAATGTATGTTGTCAGCAAGGTTGATAACTTTTACTTGTTTGGTTTTTGAATTCATCTTGTAAATACATATCAAGATGATGTGTTGTGAACAAGATTACTCGGGCTATTTTGATTTTAAGCTCACCTGATGGAAGGTCATGGTGAGCTTTTGTGACTGTGAGATGTCCGTCGCCGTTGTCGTTCGTCGTCAGTAAACTTTTCTTGTATACACTTTTGAGGCCACAATTTTGGTCCAGTCATGATCTGACTTGGTCAGAATGATTATCATGACAATATCTTGGTCAAGTTTGAATATGGATCATGTCGGGACAAAACGTAGGTCAAAAAGTCAAATCGTAGAAAAACCTTGTTAACACTCTAGAGGCCACAATTTTAGTCCAGTCATCATCAAACTTGTTCAGAATGATCATCTCGACAATATCTAGATCAACATGTCAGGTCAAAAAGTAGGTCAGTAGGTCAAATCATAGAAAAACCTTGTTAACACTAGAGGCCACAGTTTTGGTCCAATCATCATCAGTCTTGCTCGGAATGATCAGCTTGACAATATATCGGTCAAGTTTGGATATGGGTCATGTAGAGTCAAAATAACACGGGCCTCCGTGGCCTAGTGGTTAAGAGCGCTGACTCTTGATCATTAGGTCTCTCACCACTGTGGTTCGAGCCTCGCTCGGGTCATATGTGAGACGCCAAGTTCTGCATCGGAAGGTCAGGTGGTTTTTCTCCGGGTACTCCAGTTTTCTCCCACCTCTGATTAACGATCGGCTCGATATGAGTGAAATAATCTTGAAAGGGCCGTAAAACACACACACAAAAAAAAAAAATGTAGGGTCAAAAAGTAGGTCAAACCGTAGAAAAACCTTGTTAACACTCTAGAGGCCAGTTTTAGTCCAATCATCATCAAACTTGCTCATAATGATCATCATGACAATATCTAGGTTAAGTTCTAATATGGATCATGTTGGGTCAAAAAGTAGATCAGTAGGTCAAATCATAGAAAAACCTTGTTAACACTCTAGAGGCCACAGTTTTGGTCCAATCATCAGCAAACTTGCTCAGAATGATCATCCTGACAATATCTAGGTCGAGTTTGAATATGGGTCATGTGGGGTCAAAAAGTAGGTCAGTAGGTAAAATCATAGAAAACCTTGTTAACCTTCTAGAGGCCAAAAGTTTAGTCTAATCATCATTAAACTTGCTCAGAATGATCATCTTGGCAATATCAAGGTCAAGTTTGAATATGGGTCATGTGAGGTCAAAAAGTAGGCCAGTAGGTAAAATTATAGAAAAACCTTGTTAGCACTCAAGAAGCCACAGGTTTGGTCCAATCATCATCAAACTTGCTTAGAATTGTTCTCTTTTGGTAATTCCATGGTCAGGATAGCTATTTTATGAATAGAGTGGTACCTTTTACAAAGGGCCACCCCCTCCTCCCCCACCCTCCTCCCCCACCCTCCTCCCCCTACCCCTTGTCAACATTGTTAGTTCATCTCCGTCTGTGGTGCACTAGGACCTGACCCTCAATGTCCACAAGGTGCCCAGACAGTGAATTATAAGTCAGCTCTGTATTGTCAAAGGGATCCCCCCACTCCTCTCACACACATACACACCATGAGTTATTGATAGTTTGATTGAGCCCATACATCTCCGTCTGGTGCACTAGGAACTGACCCTCAATGTCCACAAGGTGCCCAGATAGTGACATACAAGTCAACTCTGTATTGTCAAAGGGACCCTCCCACACTTCTCTCACACACACACCATGAGTTATTGTTAGTTAGATTGAGCCCATACATCTCCGTCTGGTGCACTAGGAACTGACCCTCAATGTCCACAAGGTGCCCAGATAGTGACATACAAGTCAACTCTGTATTGTCAAAGGGACCCTCCCACACTTCTCTCACACACACACCATGAGTTATTGTTAGTTAGATTGAGCCCATACATCTCCGTCTGGTGCACTAGGAACTGACCCTCAATGTCCACAAGGTGCCCAGATAGTGACATACAAGTCAACTCTGTATTGTCAAAGGGACCCCCCCCACACACTTCTCTCACACACACACCATGAGTTATTGTTAGTTAGATTGAGCCCATACATCTCTGTCTGGTGCACTAGGAACTGACCCTCAATGTCCACAAGGTGCCCAGATAGTGACATACAAGTCAACTCTGTATTGTCAAAGGGACCCCCCCCCCCCCCACACACACACACACTTCTCTCACACACACACCATGAGTTATTGTTAGTTAGATTGAGCCCATACATCTCTGTCTGGTGCACTAGGAACTGACCCTCAATGTCCACAAGGTGCCCAGATAGTGACATACAAGTCAACTCTGTATTGTCAAAGGGACCCCCCCCCCCCCACACACACTTCTCTCACACACACACCATGAGTTATTGTTAGTTAGATTGAGCCCATACATCTCCGTCTGGTGCACTAGGAACTGACCCTCAATGTCCACAAGGTGCCCAGATAGTGACATACAAGTCAACTCTGTATTGTCAAAGGGACCCCCCCCCCCACACACTTCTCTCACACACACACCATGAGTTATTGTTAGTTAGATTGAGCCCATACATCTCTGTCTGGTGCACTAGGAACTGACCCTCAATGTCCACAAGGTGCCCAGATAGTGACATACAAGTCAACTCTGTATTGTCAAAGGGACCCTCCCACACACTTCTCTCACATACACACACCATGAGTTATTGTTAGTTAGATTGAGCCCATACATCTCCGTCTGGTGCACTAGGAACTGACCCTCAATGTCCACAAGGTGCCCAGATAGTGACATACAAGTCAACTCTGTATTGTCAAAGGGACCCCCCCCCCCCACACACACACACACACTTCTCTCACACACACACCATGAGTTATTGTTAGTTAGATTGAGCCCATACATCTCCGTCTGGTGCACTAGGAACTGACCCTCAATGTCCACAAGGTGCCCAGATAGTGACATACAAGTCAACTCTGTATTGTCAAAGGGACCCTCCCACACACTTCTCTCACACACACACACCATGAGTTATTGTTAGTTAGACTGAGCCCATTCATCTCCATCTGGTGCACTAGGACCTGACCCTCAGTGGTCACAAGGTGCCCAGATAGTGACATACAAGTCAGCTCTGTATTGTTAAAGGGATAAACCCCCCACCCCACCCCCCACCCCCCCACCCCCCCTACACACACACACACATACCATGAGTCATTGTTAGTTAGACTGAGCCTGTCACTAGGAACTGATCCTCAATGTGTCCACAAGGTGCCCAGATAACGACATACAAAGTAAGCTATACAGTCGAACTTCGATGGGTCGAACTCGGTAGGCTCGAACACCACGTTTGGGTCGAACTGACTTTTCAGTCCCGGCAAAATCCCTATTCATTTTAACTAAACATGCCACCCTTGGCTCGAACCACGATGGCTCGAACCCTCGAACTCTAAGCCTGGTCCCTAGAGTGCATTTTCTATGCAAAAACCCACCGATGGCTCGCACTAATTACTTTTTTAAAAATTCCAATTTTATCGATCAAGTCACGCAGGCGCGTGATCAGTATCATAATACGGACCAAAAATACGGCTCATCATCCAATCTTTAATTATGACCGTTAAATGTACCGGAAGTCACCAAAATCGCCGCAGCTATGATAAAAAATCATAGTACACAAAGATGGATCTTGCAAAGTTGGACTCCAATGGCTCGAACTACCGATGGCTCGAACTTTTTTCGGCGGTCCCGGCGAGTTCGAGCCATCGAAGTTCGACTGTATATTGTCAAAGGGATCCACCCCCACCCCCCCTTTCAACTTCACCATGAGGCATTGTTAGTTAGACTGAGCCTGTTCAACTCCGTCTGGTCCTCAGTGTCCACAAGGTGCCCAGATAGTGACAATTAATACAAGTCAGCTATGTATTGTCAAATGGATGGATACTCCCTCCCCTCTTGTCACCATGAGTTATTGTTAGTCAGTTAGCCTGCATGAGCCCGTTCATCTACCCAGATAGTGTCATACAATACAATGCATATGCAGCAAGACAGCTGATTGAAAAAGGTTAAACATTTGTGGATAAACTGTTGGAAACTCGTCATCATCACATAACTTTGCTTTTCATTGGCTGACATTCACTTCTATGCAGCTTTTTTGGCAAATATCTACAATTTTTATGCACCGCATCGGCATGATGCCGGTGGCATATAGTTTTTCGTTTTTCCGTATGTGCATACGTGTGTACATGTGTATGTCCGTCTCTGGGTGTGTGTGTGTGTACGTACGTACGTGATCCTGTAACCTCCGGTTAAGGTTTTTGTAACAGGTGTAGCCTGAACTTTTAGAACTCATATTTTCCTAACCATTTGATGGAACTGGTTCATCTTTGGTATGATGATAGATATAGGTCCAAAGGTTTATTAAGCAATACCCCCACCCATGCCTGTGGCCTCAAGGTCAAGGTCAAAGACTTAGAAATTTTCAATGTTAAAGACTCAGGTTAAGGTTTTTGTAACAGGTACACCTGAACATTTTAGAACTCATATTTTCCAAACTATTTGATGGAATTGGTTCATATTTGGTATGATTATAGATATAGGTCCAAAGTTTTATTCAGCGATACCCCCACCCATGCCCATGACCTCAAGGTCAAGGTCATGGACTTAGAAATTTTCCATGTTAAAGACTCCAGTAGTACATGGTAGAACCTGAACCTTTATGATGGCTTTGGTTCATATGATGATAGATATAGGTACAATGTTTTATTCAGCAATGCCCCAAACCCATGCCTATGACCTTAAGGTCAAGGTCACAGACTTAGACAATTTTAATGTTAAAAATTTTAAAGAGCTCAAATTTTCCAACCATATTATGGATTTGGCTTATATTTGCTATGACGATAGATACAGGTCCAAATGTTTATTTGGCAATACCCCCACTCATGCCAATGGCTTCAAGGTCAAGGTCACAGACTTAGAAATTTTTAATTAGATATTTTTAGAGTTGATATTTTCCAAATCGTATGATGGATTGAGTTTGTATTTCATATGATGTTAGATACCTGTCCATTTTATTCAGAGATACCCCCACCCATGCCCATGAGCTCAAGGTCACAGACTTAGAAATTTAAATTAGATATTTTAAGAGTTTATATTTTCCAAATTGTATGATGAATTAAGTTTATATTTGGTATGATGATTGATACTGGTCCAATACCCCCACCCATGCACATGCCCTAAAGCTCAAGGTCACAGACAAAGAATTTTTTATGCCCCCGCATCATATGATGCCGGGGGCATATAGTTTTTCGGTTTTCCGTACGTGTGTACGTGCGTACATGTGTACGTCCATCTGTACGTGTGTGTGTACGTACGTACATACATACGTACGTACGTGATCCTGTAACCTTAGGTTAAAGTTTTTGTAACAGGTAGAGCCTGAACTTTTAGAACTCATATTTTCCTAACCATTTGATGGAACTGGTTCATCTTTGGTATGATGATAGATATAGGTCCAAAGTTTTATTAAGCAATACCCCCACCCATGCCTGTGACCTCAAGGTCAAGGTCACAGACTTAAAAATTTTCAATGTTAAAGACTCAGGTTAAGGTTTTTGTAACAGGTAGACTTGAACATTTTAGAACTCATATTTTCCAAACCATTTGATGGAATTGGTTCATATTTGGTATGATTATAGATATAGGTCCAAAGTTTTATTTAGCGATACCCCCACCCATGCCCATGACCTCAAGGTCAAGGTCATGGACTTAGAAGTTTTCCATGTTAAAGACTCCAGTTAAGGTATTTGTACCTGGTAGAACCTGAACTTTTATGATGGCTTTGGTTCATATGATGATAGATATAGGTACAATGTTTTATTCAGCAATACCCCCACCCATGCCTATGATCTCAAGGTCAAAGTCACAGACTTAGACAATTTTAATGTGAAAGATTTTAAAGATCTCAAATTTTCCAAACTATATTATGGATTTGGCTTATGTATGCTATGGTGATAGATACAGGTCCAAATGTTTATTTGGCAATACCCCCACTCATGCCTATGGCTTCAAGGTCAAGGTCACAGACTTTGTCATCGCTCTAGCGCTTACATTTCTTCACCGATTTCAATATAACTTCACACAAATGTTCCTTATGACAATATCTCGAGCCATTTCGACTTTCAAGGTCAAGGTCATTGTGGCTTTTTTTAGAAAAACTTTTGTCATCGCTCTAGCGACTACATTTCTTCACTGGTTTCAAAATAACTTCACACAAATGTTCCTTATGTCAATACCTCGAATGAGTTTGACTTTCAAGGTCAAGGTCACTCTGGCTATTTTTAGAAAAACTTTGTCATTGCTCTAGGGCTTACATTTTTTCACCAATTTCAATATAACTTCTCACAAATGTTCCTGATGACAAGGTCACACACTTAGAAAATTTTGTTGCAATATGGGTTTTCGGGGTGAGGCGGGGCCCTTGGCGGGGGCATCTGTGTCGTCTGGACACATTTCTAGTTTATTTAAAGTTTATTAAGAGCTCATACTCACCAAACCATATAGATTTGCTTCATATTTGGTAAGATGATAGTTACAGGTCCAAAGTTGTATATACCCCCACCCTGACCTCAAGGTCAAGGTCACAGACTTAGTCTTATTAAGCTTTTAAAGTTTTAGGGCTCATATTTATAGATTGGCTTCATATTTGGAATGATGATAGATACAGGTCCCAAGTCTCATTCAGCCATTACACCGACCCTGCCCATGACCTCAAGGTCAAGGTCACACACTTAGAAAATTTTGTTGCAACATGGATTTTCAGGGTGAGGCGGGGCCCTGGGCAGGGGCATCTGTGTCGTCCGGACATATTTCTGGTTAAACCTTACAAATGAATGTTTTCATCAACCCATTGTATGCGGGAAAACCCCTAACAGTGTGCCTTGGCAGGCAGTGCAGGCCCAGATCAGACGCCGCAGAATGCAGCGTCTGATCAGGCCTGCACTATTTCCTGACAGAATTTTCCGTCAAAAATAGATTAAAAACAAACAAATAGGCCTGACACCCGTTATATGACAAATGGACTTGTCCAACATATTGCAATGGAAGAGTCCACTAGCATACAATGGGTTAAAATGGGGATATGTACATTGAACATTGTAATTTAGGGAGATGAATTGTTGGTTTTACGATCGCAAATAGAAAAAAATTTCCCAGAACAAAACCACAGATTTACCTCCACAAACTACCAGTTTGAATACAGTTATCCCGCAGGTATATACCTTAACCATGGACTCTTCCTCCTTATGTATACCAGGAGTCAATTTCCAAATTTAGGGGTGTCAGGTTGTGTTTTCTTCAGAATTTGTTTGGAAAATAGCTGAACTTTTTGCAAACAGTGTAGGCCCTGATCAGACGCCGCATTCTGCCTCATCTGTTCTGGGCCTGCATTGTTTGCCAACTACCCTTTTTGGGGTTTCCAGTACAAAATGGGTTAAAAATCATAAAAAATTTGACAAGGACTTTGTAATTCTTCTGAATTTTGACAAATTTGTTTCACAATCTATATATTAAGCAAGGAGCCCCCAAGTTGCAGACGGAATGGCAAACAGTGTAGACCCTGATCAGACAGGTCTTTCAAAAGCAGTCTGATCTGGGTGGTCTTCACTGTTTGTTCAGGCCTATCTGTTCCAATACTTAGGATCATTACCGTACTTTCTATTATCTTTTTCAGGAGAGACTGGTCTTGGTAAATCCACCCTAATTAACAGCCTCTTTCTTACTGACCTGTACAAGGACAGAAAATTTACCAACACTGAAGGTATATATATTATTACCCTTGTCCTGCTGAGCCCGGATATGCCTCATCTTTCAAACAATGTAGATCCTGATCAGGTGGCTTCTAATGAAGCCATTGATCAGGATCTACACTGTTTGTCATGCAGATTGTGAATGTATCGCAATAATTTGAAGCAAGTAATCTGATAATCTGTAGTGGTAGTGGCAGGACAACGGTTAACGCGAATGGTTACACTAGTAACTTATGTTTGCTGAAGAAAGCATCACTTTCATAGAAACTTAGATTATCTTATCAACCAACCTTATCCGAGACTTCCTTTGCCACACATGATATAAAACAGGATTTCTTCAGTGTGTCTCATTAGGGTCTACACTGTTAGCCATCTGATCCAGATATTTTCAGACACATCAGGGGGCAGTAAATTATACTTGTTGAAATTTAAGAACAAGTATGATAAGGAATCAAGGTGTCTGAATACTTATATATGGTGTATTGATTGATTGATTGATTTGTGGTTTAACGTCCCTGTCAACACTGTAAAGGTCATTTTGGAGACGTTGCTTTCAATTTTGTGGGACTTTTACCCGACATTGAGATGAAATGACATCTCAAGCCCTGTCGCCAAATGAAACCAATAGGGTTTATTAGCATTGACGGTCCGCCTCGCACCGCGGTTCCTGGACAGGCTTAGATCCTCTAAGCGGTTTACCAGTACTAGTGTGCGGGCCTTATGCAATTCAATAATTACTTGGTAGGGCTGATTGATATGTTGTGAGCCTGGTATTGAAGGAGTTGCACCGGGATGTTCTTTTTAAGTCCTGCTTTTCTCTGACTATAAAGGACTGGTCTCATTTGGTCAGTTTATATCGACAAGGTAGCACTCTAAAGAAAACAAGACAAGCAGCTTTTGCAAAATGGATGAAATTGATGAAAGAGCAGTGATTCAATATTTGCATAAAAAAGGTTTAACACCTAAGGATATCCATAAAGATATGGTAGCAACACTAGGGAAAGATGCCCCTTCATATGCTACAGTGTAAAGGTGGATGGCGGAATTTAAGCTCGGCAGACACAGCCTTGAGGATGACCCCCATCTTGGAACGCCTGTCAATGTTGCAACCCCAGAAATGGTCAATAAAGTCCATGATATTGTTATGAATGACAGACGAGTCACAGAAAGATATATAACCAGTTGAGTTGGCATTTCACAGGAAAGAGTACATTCCATTCTGACAGAGCATCTTCCAATGAGAACGCTTTCAGCCAGATGGGTACCAAGACACCTGACAGTTGCTCAGTGGCACACTAGGTGCACATTATCGTGTGCTAATCTTAACTTTTCTGAGGAAGATCCTGCCAACATTCTTCAGAGGTTTGTCACTATGGATGAAACATGCATCCATCATCCACAATGGAAGAATCCTGGCTCACCCATGCCAAAGAAGGCAAAGACAGTTCCATCAGCTGCGAAGATTATGGCCTTGATTTTCTGGGATGCAAATGGTATTCTGCTGATGGATGATCTCCAACAGGGAAAACAATCAATGGCACATACTATGCTTCACTTCTGACACAGTTACGGGAAAATATTAAAATAACACCGCGGAAAGCTCACTAAAGGTGTGTTGTTCCATTAGGACAATGCTCCTGTTCACAAGTCTGTCATTGCTATGGCTGCCATTCACAATTGTGGCTTTAAATTGATTGACCATCCACCTTATTCACCTGATCTTGCTACATCAGACTTTCATCTATTCCCAAAACTGAAAATGGCTACCATTATTTCAGGCACCCACTTTCAGTCCGATGATGACGTCATATATGCAGTGGATGACTTTCTGAACAACCAAGAAAAGGAGTTCTATAAAAGTGGCATTTAGGCCCTTAAACACCGCTGGCAAAAGTGTTTGGGTACTGAAGGGGATTATTTTGAAAAATTATACAATATGTCCGACAAAATTCAAATCCTTGAATATGAGGCTCACAGCATATCAATCAGCCGTCGTATGATGAAATTTCTTTTATTCAGATATCTCGTCTGAAATATTATTGAACTGGGTATTTAACCCTTTTCTTACTGAATGGAATCTTCCCACTTAAATACAGCAGGAGTCCATTTTAAAATTTAAGAGTACATGTACTAAGTTAAATTTGGAAATTTATTTGGAAAATGATAGAACTTCCAGCAAACAGTGAAGGCCCTGCCCTTAAACCGGATCCTGCTGAACCATGATAACCCATCCTTTGCAAACAGTGTATTTCAAGCAGTTTGATTGGTTGATTGTCGATCAATTTGATTGGTTGATTGTTGATATTCAGAAAGGGGTGTAACAAACTAATTTATTTAGCAAGATGAGGGAATTTTTTGGCCTTGTTTCTATGATACAAATTAATGTCTGAAAGTACTGTGCTTTTATTATGGCAAATATGGTTTATCAAAACTTAAATAAGCATATGATCATATGGGTTGAACTTCATGCTAAATTGGTGACATGTTATTCTTTAATTAGCATGTACTCTTATAGGGACATTATATGTTAATGTCTTATCACCAGGGTGTAGCAGAAAAAAATTATATTACAAATACATGGACTAACAGCATTATACCAGCTTTCTCATATAAGGAGTGAGGCTCACTCATTTTAGCTCACCTGAGCATGAAAGGTGAGCTATTGTGATCGATTTCTGTCCGTCATCCTTGCGATCATCCATCTGTCACCAACTTTTGCTCTTAATGACTTCTCTTAAACTGCTGGACAGATTTTGAAATGATTTCACAGGATTGTTCCATGGGTGACCCTCTACCAAAATTGCTCAAAATGTTCACTAGGACGAACAAGATGGCTGCCAGAGCTAAAAATAGAAAAACCTTTGAACAACTTCTCCTTAATCGGTCGATGGATTTTAAAATTATTTTACAGGAATGTTCATTGAGTGACCCTCTACCAAAAGTGCTCAAATCGTTCCGCTCGGCTGAACAAGATGGCTGCCAGAGCTAAAAATAGAAAAATCTTTAAACAACTTTTCCTCCTTAATCAGTGGCTGGATTTGGAAATAATTTCACAGGAGTGTTCCTTGAGAGACCCTCTACCAAAATTGCCCAAACCTTTCCACTCAGATGAACAAAATGGTTGCCAGAGCTAAAAAGAGAAAAACCTTTAAATGATTTCTACTTAAGCAGTGGATGGATTTCAAAATAATTTCAGAGGAATGTTCCTTGGGTGACCCTCTACCAAAATGGCTCAAACCATAGCGAGCACGAAATAAGAACAAGAAGGCTGCCAGAGCTAAACATAGAAAAACCTTTAAATGACTTCTGCTTATCCACTGGATGGATTTTGAAATAATTTCACAGGAATAATTCTTGGTTGAACCTCTACCAAAATTGTTCAGACCTTTCTGCTCGGATGAACAAGATGGTCTCCGACCAAAATTGCTCAAACCTTTCTGCTCGGATTAACAAGAGGGTCACCAGATTAAAAAAAATAGAAAAACCTTTAAACGATTTCTTCTCCTAAGCTAGTGGATGCATTTTAAATAATTCCACTGGAATGTTCCTTGGGTGACCCTCTACTAAAATTGCTCAAACCATTCCGCTTGGGTGAATAAGATGGCTGCCAGAGCTAAAAATAGACAAACTCTCTAAATGACTTCTCCTCCTTAACCAGTGGATGGATTTTGAAATAATTTCACAGGCATATTCCTGATTGACCCTCTACCATAATTGCTTAAAGCGTTCCACTCTGACAAATGATTTCAATGGAAAGTGCTTCTCCAGACATTCGGATGAGTCTTTAAACCGAGGACCCGTCTCCGTATGACCTTAGCTGTTGGTGGGACGTAAAACTCAAAACACTCAAACACTCAATGGAAAGTGTTTTGGGTGACCATCTGTCAAAATTGTTTGAATTGTTCCACTCTGCTGAACAAGATGGTTCAAAGAACTAACAATTATAGGAAAACTTCTTAAAGACTTCTTACTCTAAAAGGATGCAATTTTACAGGAATGTTCCTTGGGTGTCCCTCTACCAAAATTGCTCAAAATACTCTGCTCGACTGAACATGTAAAAATATACAAACCCCAAAATGACTTCTACTCCTTAACAGCTAGACTGATTTTGAAATAATTTCACAGAAATGTTCCTAGGGTCACCATCAACTAAAGTTGCTCAGACCCACTTTTCCACAATATATTACCTATCATTTCATTTATACAGTATCCATCAGGTGAGTGATCCAGGGCCATCATGGCCCTCTTTTTTAACTTTAACCCTTGTCCTGCTGAATAAATTAGTTCATAAATATCCCCCAATCAAATTACTTGTAATACTGTATTCATTCAAATTTGCAAACCCAATGACAATTGAAATAGTGTAGATCAAGATCAGATGGATTCTTCTGTTTGCAAAGGTAGGGAGTGGGTTTTCATGTTCAGTGGGTTCACAATCTCGCCCTTTCCTTCTCTATTAAATTTTTTAAATCTTACGTATTCAGATATGGACTAAAGATAATCTAAACATGAAATCTTTTCTGTAGTCTTTTTCTCCTTTCTGCTGATTCAAGAAGGGCAGTTGTCAGTTTCTGGTTAACAGCTTCTGTATAAAGTGTGGTTAGGTAAACTTACCAGCTTGGTATGACCTAAACTGTGTTGACTGGGCTGTAAAACTCCAAACAGCCGAAGAAAATTCTGAAGTGGGACCTCCCTAAAAGAATAGAGTTTGCATGGGGCTTACTCTTAGAGAAAAAAATTTGGAGAGTAGATTAATTCCCTATGATATAGACTGAAGATACTTCATAATGAGCCCCTATCCTGCTGAATATCTTTATTAAGCCGCACCTATATCTGACTATCCACCAATCAAATTACTTGATGTAACATGTAATTGTTCAGTTCATAAACCGCATGACAAACATTGTAGATCCTAATCGGATGGCTTCTTCAGAAGCCATCTGATCTGGATCTACACTGTTTGCAAAGGTAGCGGTTGAAGTGTTCAGCAGGATAAGGGTTATGTGATTTTGTTTGTTGCAAATATTTTTCAACTGATCTGAGCCTGCGCTGTTTGTCAATGCCCCGTTTTGGGGTTTCCCCATCTAAAATTGTTTACCTTATGTGCTGTAGGTATTCGGACAGACAGACTGGCCTGAGAATGAGGCATCTCATCAGGGTCTCGGCCCCCGCCCATCGGGGCTTGAAGAAATTGATGGGCTGCATGATGCTTCCACGCAGAGCTGAAACCGAGCCATCCACCAGTACTGGTAAACCACTTAGAGGATCTAAGCCTGCCGAGGCAAAGCAGTCTGAGTCTGCCCGTCCATGCTTATAAACCCTGTTGGTTTCATTGGGTGGCAGGGCTTGAGATATCATTTCATCTCAATGTCGGGTAAAAGTCCCACAAAATTGGAAGCAACGTCTCCAAAATGACCTTTACAGTGTTGACGGGGACATTAAACTTCAAATCAAACAAACTCATCAGGGTCTGCACTGTTTGCCACCAGCTAATTTTAGACATATTTGATAATAAATTGTGCTTGTTCAAATTATAGTAAGGTTTTTGTTTGTTTGATTTGGGGTTAACATCCCCGTCAATACTGTAAAGGTAATTTTGGAGATGTTGCTTCCAATTTTGTGGGACTTTTACCTGACATTGAGATGAAATGACATCTCCAGCCCTGCCGCCCATTGAAACCAATAGGGTTTATATGCATGGGCAGTGCTTTTGTTTGTTTGTTTGATTTGAGGTTTAACGTCCCCGTCAACACTGTAAAGGTCATTTTGGAGACTTTGCTTCCAATTTTGTGGGACTTTTACCCGACATTGAGATGAAATGACATCTCAAGCCCTGTCGCCCAATGAAACCAATAGGGTTTATTAGCATGGACGGTCTCCCTCGCACCGCGGTTCCTTGACAGGCTTAGATCCTCTAAGGGGTTTACCAGTACTAGTGTGCGGGCCAGATTCAGCTCTGCCTGGAAGCATCATGCAGCCCATATATTTCTTCAAGCCCCTATGGGCGGGGGCCGACGGTGCAAGGTAAGGAGTATGGTAAGGAGTTAAGTTGTCTGAATACTTTGGGTAAATATGATAAGTTCCTTAACCCACTTTGAACTGGAAACCCCAAAATGGGTAATTGAGAAATAGTGCAGGCCCTGATCAGTCCCCACAGAATGGGGCATCTGATCAGAGCCTACAATGTTTGAAAAACGTTCAGCATCCCTAAATTTTGAAATGGACTTGTGCCATATTTAACCCTTATCCTGCTGATCCCAGCTATGTCTTACCTTTCAAACAAAGTAGATCCAGATCAGATGGCTTCTGAAGAAGCCATCTGATCAGGATCTACATTATTTGTCATTTAGATTGTGAAATTGTTGCAAATATTTGCATCAAATAATCTGATTCATTGATAATCAGTAGTGGGTGTGGCAGATTAAAATATTCAGCAGGACAAGTGTTAAGATGGAAGATTCCCTTCAGTACTGAATGGGTTAAACTATTTGACATTGCAACATCACACACTAACCCCAACTCTGCTGTATGTGTTGTAGAAAGAATACAGAAGACTGTAGATCTAGAGAAGAAGGAACTGGAAATAGAAGAGAGAGGTGTGAAACTGAAACTGACCATAGTTGACACCCCAGGGTTTAATGACGCTGTAAATGCTGAAGACAGGTAAGTAAGATGGTGTGAATTTTATAAGAAAAGATTTGATCTTTAACTTACCATCCTTGGTATGCCTGGATTGTACTAAAGAAAGGTAAATAAGGTGTGATACATGAGAGAGGTGTGAAGCTGAATCAGCCCATAGTTGACACCCCAGGATTTTATGATGATGTTAATGCTGAAGAAAGGTAGTATGAGGGTGTGAATCTTCGGATGTTTGATTAACATGCAGGTACAGGGGCAATATTTACATATAAGTGGGCCTCCTTTCAGGTAGCTGGTTTGCTGCACGCATGGCAGATCTCACACCAGATTTCCAGGTATTTCTATCATGTGGGTCCATAGCCGAGACCTTCGACTCTCTCAGCTTTCTCTGTCAGCTGCTCCAGGTCATCTTTGGCCTCACAGGCCCATGTTTTCCATCCACCTGTATGTCAAAGGCTGTCTTGACTGCCCCTTGGAACACTCCACATGTCCATACCAGCACAGCCATCTCGCCTTCAGAATGAGGTCCAGGTCCTCAATGCCAAGCCGCTTAAGTAGCTCAGTGGACCTGACGGTGACAGTGACTTGCGGCTTGATATTGCAGATCTGTCTGACCATTGCCCTGTCATTCTGCTGCAGATGTTGGAGGTTTGGTTTTGTCAATGGCCAAGTCTTGCTCCGCACACAAGATCTGTGTCTTTTATGAGAGTTTGTTTGTTTGATTTTAGGTTTAACGTCCCCATCAACACTATATTGGTCATTTTGGAGACGTTGCTTCCAATTTTGTGGGACTTTTACCCGACATTAAGATGAAATGACATCTCAAGCCCTGTCGCCCAATGAAACCAATAGGGTTTATCAGCATCGACTGTCCGACTCGCACCGCTTTGCCTTGGCAGGCTTAGATCGTCTAAGTGGTTTACCAGTACTACGGTTTCAGCACTGCATGAATGCATCATGCAGCCCATCTATTTCTTCAAGCCCCGATCGGCGAAGGCCGGTCTTGTATGAGAGGTGGCGGGAAGAGAGAACTGGTAGCAGCTCCTTGAACTTCTTCTAGGATGTTTTCACACATGATATGGTTGAAAGATCACAGCCACCGGCTGCAGAGAGCATGTCTCCTAGGTAGGAAAAAGAAGCTACCACCTCCAGCTTGTCAGGTCCGACTTGGACTTCCCTTTGTGGTCTGCCGTCTAAGGGACGTGCAGTACCCAGGAACCATGTCCACCTGTAATCAAGGCGCATGAGAACTCCCCTGAACTCTGCAGGACATCCAGGCCACTACCACAGATCATGATTTTCATCTTTCCTGCATTTAATCTAAGCCCTTTCTTCTCCATACCTTCTTTCCAAGTTAAGAACCTCCTGACACATTTCTGGAGTGATTCAGCTATGATAACAAGGTCATCAGCATAGTGGTACTCCAGCGGACTCCAGAACGGAACTTGCATGACAAGGTTTCGAGCACAATGATGAAAAGCAAAGGGCTTAGTACGGAGCAAAGGGCTTAGTACGGAGCCTTGAGAATACTGACATTCACTTTGAACTCCTCACTGTAACTGTCATTAACATGAACACGGCTCCGCGCATTAGCATACATCTTTTGGACTAGTTGCACAATCCACTCGTCCACTCTAAGTTTTTCTCATTGCCCACCAGATAACCTTTCGAGGCACTCTATCAAACGCTTTCTTCAGGTTGAGGAAAGCCATGTAGAGGTGTTTGTTGGCAGCCATATACTTCCAGGTCATCTTGGGCTTCTACTTCCAGGTCATCTTGGGCCTCCAAGGCCCACATTTTCCATCCACTTGTATGTCCAAGGCAGTCTTGACTGCACCCTTGGAGTGTTCCACATGTCCATACCAGCAGAGCCTTCTCTCATTCACGATAAGGTCTAGGTCCTCAATGCCAAGCCGCACAAGCTGACAGTGACAGTGTCCTGTGGCCTGACATTGCAGATCTGTGATGATTGCCTTGTCATTCTGCTGCAGATTTTGGAGGTTTGGTATTGTCAATGGCCAAGTCTGGCTGGCATGAAGCATTGCCCTCCGCATTAAAAGAGCTGTAAACAAGGCCACCTGTCTTGAGTGAGAGACAGCGGAAAGAGAGAACTGGTAGCAGCTCCTTGAACTTCTTCCAGGCTGTTTTCACACATGATGTCACAGCCACCCACTGCAGAGTGCATGTCTCCTAGGTAGGAAAAGGAGGCTACCATCTCCAGCTTGTCAGGTCTGATATGGACTTCCCTTTGTGGTCTGCCATCTAAGGGACATGCAGTTCCCTGGCACTGAAGTAGTGAAGTACAAGAGTGAGGATTTGAACTTTAACTTACCATCATTGATTTATTTGTTTGAATTGAGGTTTTACATCCCTGTCAATACTATTTAGATCATTTTGGAGATGTTGCTTCCAATTTTATGGGACTTCTACCCGACATTGAGATGAACTGACTTCTCAAGCCTTGCCGCCCAAACAAACCAAAACTGTTTATATTTAGGGACTGACTGACTCACACCACTTTGCCTGTGCAGGCTTGGACCCTCTAAGCAGTTTACCAGTACTCATGTGCAGTCTGTTTCAGCTCTGCGTGGAAGCATCATGCAGCCTAATCTATTGCTCCAGTCTTCAATGATGCTGTTAATGTTGGAGAAAGGTAAATCATCAGGTGTGAAAATATAAGAGAAAGGTGTGTTGTTGAAATTCACATTGTTGAAGTATTAATGATGCCATTAATGCTGAAGAAAGGTATACTTGGAGGTGTGACTAGAACAGAATGTTGTAAACCTGAATCTGACCAGTTGATTCTCTCACTACATACCCTTTACCAAACTTACTATAATCATTCTGCTGGTCTTAACAAAATGGCCACTGGAGCTAACAACAGAAAAACTTCGGAGTGACATCTTCTAAGCAAATGGCCCAATTTAAAAATAATTTCACGAGATGTTCCTCATGTTACCTTTTACCAAAATTGATTGTTATGCTCGGGTGAATAAAATGGACACCAGAACTGAAAATAGACAAATACCTTTAAACAATATCTCCTCCTACTCAAATGGTCTGATTTCAAAATAAATTAACAGAAATCTTCCTCATATGATCCTTCTCAAGAATTGCTAAAATTATTCTGCTCGGCTGAACTAAATATTTAGGCCACCATAGCTGAAAATAGAAGAGCCCTTTATCAACATCTCCTCCCAGGCAAAAGGCCATATTTAAAAAAATCACAGAAATGTTCTTTTGGTGAACCTCTATCAAAATTGCTAAAATCATGCCCCGCAGCTGAACAAATTGGCCGACAGAGCTCAAAACAGTGAAACCTTTAAGCCACATTTTAAGGCAAATGGCCTGATTTTAAAATTATTTCACAAAAATATTCCTAGTGTGACCCTCGACCAGAATTGCTAAAATGGTTCCGCTCCACTGAACAAAATGACAACAGAGCTCAAAATGGAAAAAAAAAATCCTTTAAAGACCATCTCCTCTGAGGCCAATGGCCCATTTCCAAAATAATTTCAGAGGAATGTTCCTCTTTACTGAAGATTACTAAATTGTTCCGGCAGCGCTGAAAATAGCAAAATTTTTAAACGACATCTCCTTGGCCAATGGCTCTGTTTCAAAATAATTTCACAGAAATATCCCTCTTATGCTGCTAAAATGGTTCTAGTCCAATAAAAAAAAGATTGCCTTCATATCTAAAACTAGACAAAAAACAACAACATGCCACATCTCCTTAAACTAGTGACTCTTTTAATTAATCACGGAGCGGGGATTATATGAATGGCCTTCGTCTGTCTCTCCTGTCCATCCATCTGTCTGTCCGGGCTAACGAAATGAGGCTTATGTGACTCTACTTCTCTAGATTTAGGTGACTCCAGTCACATGCATTTTATTCCATCAAAGTTTCGGTCACATAACACCCCTTTTGTTAGAAAAAAATCTGTTTAAGTGACTGGTCAAATTAAAAAAGTCACATAATACCCTAGTTAGACCATCAAAAAGTCACATAAGACCCATTTCGTTAGAACATCCATCTGTCTGTCCATCTGTCTGTCCATAACACTTTCTTGTCCGCTCCATATCTCCTGAACCCTTTGATAGATTTTCATTAAACTTTAGTCAATTATTCATCTCAGTGAGCTGATGTGCAGAACTCATAAATGAACCATGCTGACTCAAGGTCAAGGTCACAGTTGAAGGTCACGAGTTTGAAACTTGGAATTTTGTGTCTGTTTCATATCTCCCTTGGAAGGATTTTCTTTAACTTTGGTCAAATATTCTTTTCAGTGAGCTGATGTGCAGAACCCATAAATGAACCATGCTGACTCAAGGTCAAGGTCACATCTGAAGATCAAGAGTTTGAAACTTTGAATTTTGTATCCGTTCCATATCCTTTACCCTTGCAAGGATTCTCATTAAACTTTGGTCAATTATTCCTCTCAGTGAGCTGATGTGCAGAACATATAAATGAACCACGCCGACTCAAGGTTAATTTCACAGTTGAAGGTCAAGAGCTTGAAACTTGGAATTTTGTGTCTGTTCCATATCTCCTTTACCCTCGGAAGGATTTTCATTAAATGTTGGTCAATTATTCGTCTCAGTGAGCTGATGTGCAGAACTCATAAATGAACCACGCCGACTCAAGGTCAAGGTCACAGTTGAAGGTAATGAGTTTGAAACTTGGAATTTTGTGTCCGTTCCATGTCTCCCTTGGAAGGATTTTCTTTAAACTTTGGTCAAATATTCTTTTCAGTGAGCTAATGTGCAGAACCCATAAATGAACCATGCCAACTGAAGGTCAAGGTCACATTTGAAGGTCACAAGTTTAAAACTTTGAATTTTGTGTCTGTTCCATATCTCCTTTACCCTTCAAAGGATTGTCATTAAACTTTGGTCAAATATCCCCCTCAGCAAACTGATGCGCAGAACACATAAATAAACCAATCCAACTCAAGGTCAAGGTCACAGTTGAAGGTTACTAGTCTGAAACTTCGTATTTTGTCTCTGTTCCATATCTCCCTTACCCCTGGAAGAATTCACCTTAAACTTTGGTCAATTATCCCCACATTGAGCTGATGTGCAGAACCCATAAATGAACCATGCTGAGTCAAGGTCACATATGAAGGTCACGAGTTTAAAACTTTGAATTTTGGGATTGTTCCATATCTCCTTTACCCCTCAAAGGATTTTCATTAAACTTTGGTCAATTATTCCCCTCATTGAGCTCATGTGCAGAGTTTATAAATGAATCATGCCAACACCAGATCAAGGTCACATTTGAAGGTCACGAGTTTGAAACTTTGAATTTTGTGTCCATTCCATATCTCAGTACCCTTCAAAGGATTTTCATTAAACGTTGGTCAAATGTCCCCCTCAGTGAGCTGATGTGCAGAACACATGAATAAACCATGCCGACTCAAGGTCAAGGTCACAGTTGAAGATCACGAGTTTGAAACTTCATATTTTGTGTCAGTTCCATATCTCCCTTACCCCTGGAAGGATTTTTATTAAACCTTGGACAAATGTCCCCCTCAGTGAGCTGATTTGCAGTACCCATAAATAAACCATGCCAACTCAAGGTCAAGATCACAGGTGAAGGTTACAAGGTTGAGCCTTGATACAAAGTGGGGCGGGGGATTTGGCTGTCCCACAGACTGCTTTCTTGTTCCATATACATAGAAACATCTTGGACTCAGTTGAGTGACCCAGGACCATCATGTGCTGATTAAAACAAAACTTCAGTTGTGGGTGTTTCTTAGAACCGCCTCATTGCTCCTTTGTCTTGGAGCAAAAGTAAGAAAAATAAAGAATACCTCTGTAAGCCCAAGAGAGGAGTTAACAGGGGTGTTCATCACACAGACTTGTTAACTTAATGAATGATGCTTTTGAAACAAAGGTGAATTATGAAGTATGAAATAGAAGAGGGAGGTGTGAAGCAGAAATTGACCATGATTGATATTTTGACATTATACAGCTGTAATTTATGAGGTTTGAAATAGAAGAGAGAGGAGTGAAGCTCGATTTTTCAACTTAAATGGTGCTATAAGTGCTGAAGAAATGTACATTTTGAGGTATGAAACAGAAGAGAGAGATGTGAAGCTGAAATTGGCCATGGTTGATATTTTCACTTAAGTGGTGCATGTTAGTGCTGGAGAAAGGTAAATTATGATTTGATGTTTGTATTGGAGTTTAACGATCCAGTCAACACTATTAAAGTCATTTTTGAGCTGGTCAGTTTATCTATCCACACTTTTCCTAGGCAGGCTCATATGTAAGCGGTTAACGAGTACAGTTCTTTCGCCAGAAACTGACAACTGCCCTTCTTTAATCAGTGGAAGGGAGAGAATGACTGTTGAAAAGGTTTCATGATCAATCTCCACGAAAGAATGTTGCCGACACTGGTAGGTATCTAACCTGCGTCCTTCTGATCACCAGTCACATATCTGACTGAGCTACCGAGGCCGGCCAGATAGATTATGAGGTGTGAAATATATAGGAGAGAGTTGTGAAGGTGAAATTGACAATGGTTAATATTTTCTCTTAAGTGGTGCTGTTAGTGCTGAAGAAAGGTAAATTATGAGGTGTGGAATAAGAGAGGTGTGAAGCTGAAATTGGCCATGGTTAATATTTTCACTTAAATGGTACTGTTAGTGCTGTAGAAAGGTAAATTATGAGGTGTGAAATAGAGGAGAGAGGTGTGAAGCTGAAATTGACCATGGTTAAATATTTTCTCTTAAGGAGGGTCGCGCATAATTGACTCTGCCGTAATCAGGTTCGATTTTTTACCTCAAAATGATTTTTGTTTCTATTTAGTTTTCAAAGTGTTTTCTGAGGTTTTTGTAACATGTAATAACCATTGCAATGTGCATTTTGTTATAAATTATTTTGCGACTTCATAGACTACTTTCCGGTCTAGTCCGCATGACTGGAAGCACAGGAAAATAGAGGGATAAACAAGCTAACCCTGTATTTTTCCAGCTACTGGTTTGTTTCCTCCGATTGCAGCCCATCAGCTGTCCATGGCAAATCTGAACTCTCTTTAACGCACGATGTTTACTTTATTTTTCCATTGGTGTCAAAAATATAGCCTCGAAGAGTCTATCAGTTCACATATTCCACGGCCATACTTTGTCAACACAAACAAAACAATGAATCAATAGTGACGTTTACTTTAGTTTGCGTGACGTCATATATATGGAAAGAAAACACTGCCATATTTGATAACTAAAAGTGCAGACTGTAATGCCTGGCAGCGCACAATATTCTTTTTACTGTCAGTTGCAGTCTCAGGTTCATTTACTGTTAAGCCATCTCAGTGAACAAATAGCCTGTGCCAGCACCCATAATTAGGATCTTGCACTCAACAGGTGTAGGCCTACTGGTAAACTGCTTAGAGGATCTAAGCCTGCCCAGGCAAAGCGGTGCGAGTCGGCCTGTCCATGTTAATAAACTCTATTGGTTCAATTGGCGGCGGGGTTTTAGTTGACATTTCATCTTAAGGTCGGGTAAATGTCCAACAAAGTTGGAAGCGACGCCTCCAAAATGACTTTTACAGTGTTGACGGGGTCGTGAAACCTCAATTCAAACAAACAATAATCAAGCATAAGCAAAAGGGTGTACAAGAAAAAATCCCTTTGATCTGTTTCGAATATAAAGATGATGGTTTAGGTTGTGCCACATGGAGCCTTTGTATGCCCACACATCCACCATCATAACAGAATTTTGTCAATGTATCGGCTCCAGCCAATCGGACTGCATGATGCTTTCACGCAGAGCTGAAACCGACCGCACGTGAAAACTAGTAAACCGCTTAGAGGGTCTAAACCTGCCCAGGAAAATGGGTCCGAGTCAGACCGTCCATGCATATAAACCCTATGGGTTTCGTTGAGCGGCAGGGCTTGAGATGCCATTTTAACGTCAACATAATATTGGTCATTTTGGAGAGGTTACTTCCCAATTTGTGGGTCTTTTTACCTGACATTGAGATGAAACCCGACAGCCAGTGAAACCAATCTATATGTTTATAAGGACCGTCCGCCTTGCACCACTTTACCTGGGCAGGGCGGTCTACTCGTACTCATGAGTGATTGGGTTAGTATCATGCAGAACAATCTTTTTCTTCAAGGCCAGTTCGGGGCTATCATGCATTGTAGAGACTATATATATGAGAAGTTTTTGAGCGACGCCTTTGAAGTGGTGTAGCACACTGAAGTGATTCAGCTATGATTATAAATGCCCCCCCCCCCCACCAGAACAGAACTCGCATGACAAGACATACAGCACAATAATGAAATGCATTAGGCTGAGAAAAGAGCCTTGAGGAACACCGACCTTCAATTCGAATTATTCAATGGAACCAACACAAAAACGCATACGGCTCCGCGAATTAGCATACACCCACTGGACCATTCGAACATTCCACTCCTCCACTTCAAATTTTCTTTGTGCCTCCTAGATGACTTTCCGAGACACTCAACCAAATGCCTTCTCAAGGTCCACGAAAGCCACTATGTGGGAATGCAACTGCCATTTTGGCTTTCCGCTAGTAATGTTTCCATTACGATCTAGTTATTCATGTTCGTGGTTCTCTCCCTTTGGTGTGGCTGATCGGAGGTGTTGGGTAATTGTATCGATTCCAGGTCATTGCCATAACTTCTATCCACTTTCGGAAAGTAAAAGGATAACTTATCTCACCTCCCTTTCACAGTTTGCATAAACAGGCAATAGATAATTAAATAGCGTTTCCGGTCAATATGGCATGAAAAAAAAAAAAAAAAGCTTGTCAAAATTATAGAAAAAAATAATAATTAGAAGTGTTTCTACTTTCCCTATAAAGTTGGCAGGAACTTAAATGGGAAAAAGGAAATTTTTATATTCTTTTGCATCAGCTTATTGTATTTTTTTTTTTTTTTTTTTTTAAATTTCAACCCATTTCATTAGGGGGTGGGGTAATAAATTGTCAAAAAAGAAAGCTAAAAATGTATAATAATGTTTCCCAGGTATATTAATAACATACATCTGACATTGTTTGAACGTCTGCGACAATGTTAATGGCTTCATATCTTTTAAACATGAACAAAACGACAATATAGCTATATCAGAACATGCATTTTTGGCCAGAAAAATCCAGTTTTCACACCATAAAACTTATAAATGAAATCGTGTTTCAATTCTAATGAAATACTTTGATTCACATCACATTAAGGAAGCAAAAGTATGTGCAATAATAAAGGTATAATCCTTGTTCTTGTCATTTAAACAATATCTTAATGCTTTTTTAGCAATATTTATTGGGGGGTGGGGTAATTTTTTCTGCAATATTTCTCTCAGATGCCTGGTGACATGGTCAAATTTCACGCCTATTTCGTGTATCTAATATTATTACACAATATATGTGAAAATAAGAAAAATCTAAAGACGAAAAATGCATTCTTTTTTTCAAATATAGCGAAAATTGCATCTCAAAACAACAAAACATGCAGAAAAGGACATTTGTAAATAGGTGTTTCGACGAAAATCTGTGAAAGAGTTTGTCTTTCACACATAGGTACGCAAACATGACATTATCCTGCATTGTGTTTTTTTTAACCAAACTTGGAAATATTGTTTTAAACAATTGTTATCGACAATTTGTCAATGACTGGGGTAATTATTGAAACATTCGATAAATTCGAAAACAGTACCCATCTTTAAGGCTAAAAAGCTCGAAAAAAAGCCTGGTTTGCCTATATTTTTATACCGGCAAACGAGTGCAGAGATTTCAAGCTACAAAATATAAGCACGGCCCCCGTCCATAGGGGCTTGAAGAAATATATGGGCTGCATGATGCTTCCACGCATAGCTGAATCCGGCCCGCACACTGGTACTGGTAAACGGCTTAGAGGATCTAAGCCTGTCCAGGAACTGTGGTGCGAGCCAGATCGTCCATGCTAATAAACCCTATTGGTTTCATTGGGCGACAGGGCTTGAAATGTCATTTCATCTCAATGTCGGGTAAAAGTCCCACAAAATTGGAAGCAACGTCTCCAAAATGACCTTTAGTGTTGACGGGGACGTTAAACCTCAAATCAAACAAAAACAAAACAAAATATAAGCAAATAAAAAAAATCTAAAGAGAAAAGAATTACTCCCCACCCTCCTTAAATGGTACTGTTAGTGCTGTAGAAAGGTAAATTATGAGGTGTGGAATATATAGGAGAGAGGTGTAAAGGTGAAATTGGCCATGGTTAATATTTTCACTTAAATGGTACTGTTAGTGATAAAGAAAGGTAAATTATGAGGTATGTAGTAGATGAGAGAGGTGTGAAGCTGAAATTGACCATGGTTGATAGATGCTTTATCCCGTAGGATAGTGTTCAGCCTGAAGAAAGGTATCAGTAAAACATAGGTTTAAATACTGATTAGCTACATGTACTTAGAATTTCTAAGCCTGGTTAGTTTCAACACACTGACCATGGCTCAACATGTCCTATATAGCTTTTACTGGGTCATAAAAAGTCAAAACACACAAAAAAACAAAAAAACAAAACAAAAAAAACAGCTATTAAGGGGAATGGATACACCATTAGGGGAGGTAACTTCTTCAAAAGTATTTTTGTTTCCCATTTCAATAGGGGTCAACTCTTAAAGGTAAGAATTTGCTCCTCTGGAGAGCAAATTCTTTCCTTTAAGAGTAGACCCCTTTATCAGTTGGACAGGGCTTATAGAAAAGCAAACAGGAAGTCCCTAAAGTTGTCTCCTTTTGAAAAATGGCAGAAAAAATGTGCTAGGTATTACCAGCAGTAGACTTTCTGGATATAGAAACAATGGTTTTATCTCTGTTTCAGCTGGAAACCAATTGTGAATTATGTCGACACTCAGTTTGATGCATACTTTAAAGCAGAGAGTGGTTTGAACAGAAAGAATATAAAGGATACACGGGTCCATTGCTGTCTCTACTTCATTTCACCATATGGCCATGGGTAAGAGCTTCAGACTACTGGTAAAAAGTAGATCTCACTGAAGTGCCTATTTTATATTTTCTTATTTTATGTAACAAGTGTTTGGCAACTGTCATTAATAGAGGATCTTGCATGAGTGGTAATTTCGGATGGAATTTTTTAAACAAGCCTCTGGCGAGCTTCATAAATTTCATATGATGTGACTGCAAGTGAAAGATATTGATTTAAAATTAGATAGTATGGATGAAGAAGATGAAGAGAAAAGAGAAAAACGGGTTGGCATTGAGGGCATCATGACGTTGTATTATATTCTGCTCCTCGGGATCCTGTCCATCATTCCATTTGTCTGTCTGCTTGTAAACTTTTCGTTTCTGGATAATTCCTTTATTTTGCATCCTATCAAGCTGAAACTTGATATATAGTAAGACCATGATGTTGAGCATTGAATATTGCTTTGAAATTCTGTAAAAAATTTGTTTCCGGCTAACTCCTCCTGCAATTAACATTAGATGAAGCTGAAACTTGATATATACTTAGATCATGATGTGGAGCAGCATATATTGTTTCGAGGTTACGGTCCACCAAATATTAAAGGTCATTGATCACGGTATTGAAGCGGCCCCCGCCCATTGGGGCTTAAAGAAATAGATGGGCTGTATGATGCTTCCACACAGAGGTGAAACCAACAGCACACGAGTACTGGTAAACCACTTAGAGGATCTAAGCCTGCCAAGGCAAAGCAGTGCGAGTCTGAACGTCCATGCTTATAAACCCTGTCAGTTTCATTGAGCGACAGGGCTTGAGATGTCGTTTCATCTGCATGTCGGGTAAAAATCCCACAAAATTGGAAGCAACGTCTCCAAAATGACCTATACTGTGTTGATGGGGACATTAAATCTCAAAACAAACAAACAAAATCTCGGTATTGAAATCATCACAAGCTAAAAGCAGATTGCTTCAGGATCAAAACTGGATTGATTTAGACAAATAATTTCTTCAGTTCGCATGAAGGCTTCTTAACTCATCAGTGCAACATCTCCGAGAACACAAAACTCAAACAACCACAGAGATGAAACAACGGTGAGGACTCTGTTGAGTATGCAAGAAATAATCGAAATGCTGGAGCAAAGTTAGACTCTGATGGGCCCGACCAGAGCAGAGCATCAGGTACCAACCAACATTACATAAAAGTAAAGTTTTAATTCTAAGTAAGCCTTTGTCTTGGAACCAAAGGATCATTAATTTTCATAAATTTCATACAAAATGACCCCAGTGTGAGAGTCTATATTTATCAGATCACCAAACATAAAGATGTCTTAAATCATGTCCACAAAGACAAAACTCAGCCTGAGTACCATCTCAGTCAAAGAAGCCTCTGTGGTGTAGTGTTAATGGTACTTGCCTTGTAAACCAGGGGACATGGGTTCGATCACTTCTCCAGACGTTTTGGATGAGTCTTTAAACCAAGTTCCAGACTCTGTATGACCTTAGCTGTTGTTGGGACATAAAACTCAACACACACACTATCTCAATTATACTGTAAAAATCCAAAAAAATGGATACCTTGAGGACTTGCTGTAAATCTCCTAAAATTCTAACAAATTTGTTTAACGATCCAGCAAGGAGTCCAAAAGATGCAGGCAGGATGAAAATCAGTGTAGACCCTGATCAGCCTGATCCTTTAGGAGTTACACTGTTGGCTCAGGCCTGTCTGTCCCAATACTTGTATTGTTTGTTTGATTTGAGGTTTAATGTCCCCTTTAACACTGTATAGGTCATTTTGGAGACGTTGCTTCCAATTTTGTGGGACTTTTACCCGACAATAAGATGAAATGACATCTCAAGCCCTGTCGCCCGGTCGCCCAATGAAACCAGTAGGGTTTATAAGCATGGACTGACCGACTCACACTGCTTTGTCTGGGCAGGCTTAGATCCTCTAAGCGGTTTACCAGTACACATGTGGGGTTGGTTTCAGCTCTGCATGGAAGCATCATGCAGCCCATCTATTTCTTCAAGTCCCGATAGGCGGGGGCAGGCCAGTTCTTGATAATACAACCTTCCCTTTCTGAATTAATAATTTTTGGGCCATAATCTCATACATATTTAATAAAAATGCCTGTTTTGAGACTAAAACTATCTGTTTCAAATTATCCACAAGGAAAGTTAAAGTATTTCTGCAGAAATACAGTGACAGGATTCTTACCTGAAACCTGTATGAAAAATTTTCAGATAGAATTTCCACAAAGAATTTTAACTTAAAGTTTGTCTTTCAGACAGGATTCAGGTGGTAATCAGTGTTGTAAAGCTTGTAAAATATTTAAATTAGAAGGAAAATTGATGCAGATCCTGCAGGAAAAAAAGACAGGATTCCTGCATGAATTATTGACAGAATTTCTGCATGATTCCTGCATGAACTATTGACAGAATTTCTGCATGATTCCTGCATGAACTTTTGACAGAATTTCTGCATGATTCCTGCATGAACTATTGACAGAATTTCTGCATGATTCCTGCATGAATTATTGACAGAATTTCTGCATGATTCCTGCATGAACTATTGAAAGAATTTCTGCATGATTCCTGCATGAACTATTGACAGAATTTCTGTATGATTCCTGCATGAATAATTGACAGAATTTCTGCATGATTCCTGCATGAATTATTGACAGGATTCCTGCCTGAACTAGTGACAGTAATACTGTCTGGTTATTATTGCGGGGTTTCTGGTAATTTAAATATTTGGTCCAGTTTGAAACATAACATAAAAATCTTAACACAGACTGCCAAAATTTTGAATTATTATACACATTGGAGAAGGAATATACTTTTGTTGGAAAAGAACTAACTAAACTGCTGCTTACTTATAGACTTTACATATAACTCTTTAATTTGAATCCTTTTCAAAGCATCATTGTGATTTAATCACTTCAGTCTGCTTACACATACATAAAATGTGGGTGGAGCGAAAATCTTTGCAAATGTAAAAACTTTGAAACCCCACTTGTTAAGTATTTAATCAATTTACAATAGTGTTATTCTAAAATACTAAAACATTAAAAAGTAGCTTACAATGTCTTACAATGTAGTTGGAAATCCTTAAAACAGCTTACACTTTTAACCCTTATCTTGCTGTTCACGACAACCCCTATCTTTGCAAACAGTGAAGAAGCCATCTGATCAGGATCTACACTGTTTGATATTCAATTTATGAATGTGTAGCAATAAATTACATCAAGTAATTTGATTGGTTGATAGACAGAAATGGGTGTGGCTTAAATAAATATTCAGCAAGATAAGGGTTAAAGCTTACACACTAATCTAGTCACCATCCCTGTTACTTCTGAATGTGTAATAGAAGTGTTAACCGCCAAAATATTATACTACAGGAAGTGACTCTGCTCTGTTTTCATGCCAGACTTTTTAAATGGAAATTTGGTTTAACATTTTAATGCAGAATGGCCATTTTCCTTGTGGAATCTCATACTGCAAGAGTCAGACAGGAAAATATTTCCATGCAGAATTTCTGTTAAGGTCTGGCCATTTTCCTTGTGGAATCTATAACCGAATTCCACCTACTGATAGAGTCAGACAGGAAAAAAGAGTTCCACCATGATTTCTGTAACTGTCCACAAGGACTCCATGTGGAATTGTAAATTTTCGTACTAGAACTTGTAATGTCGCAAATATTTATAGCTGTGTATGTCCCTCATTGGGATATCAAAGGACACTCATAAGCTGCTGCCCATGGATATCCAAACTGGCTACACTGTTCATTAATATCAGTATAATAGCTCAATAATCATTACGATAACACGCCCAAGCGACATAGTGCATTTTTTTCACATCCCCAAAATGCGTTATTTTCTGATGAAAATCTGTGATATTTTACTTATTTTTAGGGCAAACATAGGTTTTGGGTGCTCCTTAGAACCGCCTCATTGAGGCGGTTCTAACGAGTACCCACAACCTATGTCTTGGAGCAGAAATAAGAAAAATAATGTATACCCCATAAACCCCAGTTTTCTCTATATAAATTGGGGTTTAGGGGGGTACTCATTTCACGGACCTGTTCACGTGATATGTTATGTTCTTCAGTTTACGACCAGTGGACGTCCTGGTGATGAAGAAACTCCACAATAAAGTCAACATTGTTCCTCTCATAGCCAAGTCAGACATTCTTACCAAACAGGAATGTAAAAGATTAAAAGAGAAGGTATGGTATGGTAAAATGGTCTAATATATTTGAGGTGTTCTAATACAGTAAAATTTCTATAGGTGCAGTCTGATCAGGGTCCACACTGTTTGTCTGTTTGCAAAAATATATTTGAAAAGTGTGCACAAAGATGCAGCAGATGGCAGAAACAGGCAACATTTTGAGATGCAGTTTTTCATCAAATTTTAGGTCTTTCGCAGCCAAATAAATAGTGTAAAGTTCCAAACATAAAGAATATATGCTTCTTATAATTATGCAAAAGAAATATTTTATGCTAAAAAGACATTTTACAGACCATTAGCATCAGAATGATCACAAGATATGGGCAAAATATTAAATTGGTGAACATTTGGGCCCTGTCAAGCGATTTTGGTACTTATCGCCTATGCAAGCAGCGAAGGTTCAGGCGAGCCTGCGCATCCATGCAGTCTCGCCAGAACCTTTGCTGCTCGCTCATACTAGCAGTGAATCAAGAGGAACCTTCAGACAGAAAGCCATATCCCTGGCCCCTCTGAATGGCTGGGCATGGGCAGTTAAAATTTGTCTATCTATCTATCTATCTTCTGATACTGCGTCGGTCACATTTGACCATTACCGCAGGTGTATATTACATACACTCCAGTTGTCATGACGGAATGCTCGAAGACACAAATTCCCTTGGCGGGGCTCATTTTATCATTTTGTACCTGTCATTGTCGTCATCTATGTGTTCTCCTGAGTGGTCTTTGACAATATCAATGTCATTTAACAAAACACCAAGCATATCTTCTCTTACATACAGTAGAACTTCGATGGCTCGAACACCGATGGCTCCTTTACCATGGATGCGAAGAACCCATTCTTGAGCCCCTAGCGAAATCCTCTACATAAGAAATAGTGGGGGATAATTAAGGAGATTTTAGTCTTTTACCTTGCAAATGTATGCTGTGTGTACTCATTAGAATCACCTCGATGAGGCGATTCTAATGAGTACACACAGCATACAATTTCATTATAGAAAATTGAAAATATATTCAAAAGTATCTCGTTATGCCCCTTGGCAGTAACCCTCAGTGGCTCGAAGTGCCTCTGTCTCGAATACATTTTCATGGTCCCAAAGGTGTTCGAGCCATTGAAGTTCGACTGTATATCCTTCTTTAAGCTTTTAGTCCTCAACACCATTTTGGATGAGTCCTCAACACCATTTTGAATGGGCAAAATCCACAAAATGCTTTTCTAGAACTTTAGAAACACTTCTTTCATTTTCTACTTTTGATCTGAAACCTAAAATCAGTGGTAAATAGCTGCAAATAGCAAGGTTAAATATAGGATGCAGCGGAACGTAAGATATAACAGCTTGTGAAGCGTACTTTACAGGGTAAATGCTGGTACCATACATTAATTTTTGACAAAAGTCGCTATGGAACTCTGCCAGGCTGTCAAGGAGAGTTGCCTATGGTGGCGAAAGGGTTAAGGGTTAATTAATGAAGTTGTTCAAGGACATTGTATTTCATCATCCAAGAATTAAATGTTGTAGATATTGGTGAGGTGATTCTAACAACTGCCTTTTATTACCTTTTATGCTACTCTTCAGTGGGAAGTGGTTTCTTAATAGTGATGGCAAAATGTTTGGGAATGATTTGTTTGTTTGATTTGGGGTATAACGTCCCCGTCAACACTGTATACGTCATTTTAGTGACATTGCTTCCAATTTTGTGGGATATTTTACCCGATATTAAGATGAAATGACATCTCAAGCCCTTCTGCCCAGTCAAACTAATAGGGTTTATATGCATGGATGGTCCAACTTGCACCACTTTTCCTGTGCATGCTTAGAACCTCTAAGCAGTTTTCCAGTACTCACGTGGGGCTGGTTTCAGCTCTGCTTGGAAGCATCATGCAGCCCATATATTTCTTTAAGCCCCAATGGGCGGGGGCCGGTCACATGGCGTTATTACATTCTCAGACGCGACGTCATATGATAAAATGGCAAAATGTTAGGGAACAAATGCTGTTATTACAATGGGTCCTATGTACAGCATAGCATCAATATTTATCAGTTTCATTATAAAAAGTAAAAGTAAAACAAATATCAGGAATCAATACAATTAACTTAACTCCACCCATCTAAGACACCAAAGGGAAAGAAACACAAACATGAAGCGACCTGACCATAATGGAAACCTTAACAAAGGAAGGCCATATGGACACTTACTTTCCCACAAAATGGCCATCCAAAATAAAAAGACACAAGTGATACACACAGTAAGTAACAAACAACAACATAAATAAACCGCCACAGAAGAACCGCCTTGGAACGGTCAGTGGAAAGAATTCCACTGGGGGGCTAAAATCGATTTTACGTGGCCACAATCCTCGCCCTTACTTCCGTCTTAATACTGTTGAAAGACTTATCTGTTTAACATTTAGATAACAGATGAGATAGAAAAACACAGAATCCATATTTACCAGTTCCCTGATTGTGATAGTGATGAAGATGATGAATTTAAACAACAGGATAAAGAACTCAAGGTAATCGAACTAGTTCATGTTCAATCAGTACTTCCTGCATAGGCAAGCATTGCTCACTCCAGTGTGTGCATAGCCTCTCTTAACCTTTGTCCTGCTGAACCAGGATATACAGTAAAATCTGTCTTAGTGGTCAGCTCTAATAAGCAAGCAACCTGTCTTAAACAAGCATATACATGTATTTGTTTCCCTAAAAAGGGAAATGCTTTAAAACTCACCTGTATTAAGCAAGCACCTGCCTTAAGCAAGCAAATTTTGATTTTCCTTTAGGTACTTGCTTAATACAGGTTGGACTTTATGCTCTACCTTTGCAAACAGTGTAGATACAGATCAGATGGATTCTGAAGAAGCCATCTGATCAGTATCTACACTGTTTCACATCCAGCTCTTGAGTTTGTAGGAATGAAGTAGATCAAGTATTTTGATTGTTTACAGCCCTATATGGCCTATGAGATTGATCATGAAATCTTTTCTGCGGTCATTTGTTCCCTTCTGCTGATTCAAGAAGGGCAGAAACTGTTGTCAGTTTCTGGCGAAAGAATTTGCACTGTACTGGGTAACAGCTTACGTATAAGCCTGCCCAGGAAAGTGTGGCTAGGTAAACTGACCGGCTTAAAAATGACCTAAAATAGTGTTGACTGGGCCGTTAAACTCCAATACAAACAAACAAAAAAATATGGCCAAGCAGGTAATAGCACTGTCTCTTAATCATTAGTTCTCTCACCTCTGTGGATTCAAGCCTTCCTGGGGTCACATGTGTGACATCAAGTTCTGCAACTGAAGGTCAGGTGGTTTTTCTGCAGGAACTCAAGTATTTGCCCACCTTTGATTAAGGTTCAATTAGATATGTGAAATAATTTCAAAATGGCTGTAAATCCAAACCCTAAAATAAAAAAGGAAAAAAAAAGGGAAAAAGTCTGATTGGTTAAATCAGAAATGGGTGTGACGGAATTAATTTTACCAGCAGGATAAGGGTTAAGGGCCAGGCCCTGAGGCTGTATGACTTTTGATACTTAACACAACTAGCATGACATTCATTCAGCTCATAAATATCAAAATGCTTCATGTCCACCCATTGAAGGAGAGGAAGACATTATTTTATGCCACTGCCATTCGAAGAATGGTGGAAGGGCATATAATGTTGCCCCTGTCCATTCATTCGTGCATTCGACCGAAACTTAAACATGGTCAATAATTTCCTTATTAGGGCCCCGCACTGAAAGTGTGGGTGCCCTTAGTAATCACTCTGTCCGTCCGTCTGTCTGTCTGTCTGTCCGTCTGTCCGTCCACAAATTTTCCTACTCCTCTAGATCTGATAGCGCTGCCGGGGCCCTAGTCAGTTTCACTGACAGCTCTAGTTTGTGAATGAATTTTGAAATTATTTGGCAGAAATGTTAACCATCATGAGACGATGTGTTGCACGCAAAACCCAGGTTCGAACCTCCAAGGTCAAGGTCATATTTAGAGGTAAAATGTCAAAAAAGGGTCCGAAACTTAAACACGGTCAATAACTTTCTTATTTCTGGATGGATGTTTAAATTACTTGGCAGAAATGTTAACCATCAGGAGACGATGTTTCATGCGCAAGACCCAGGTTGGTACCTCCAAGGTCAAGATCATACTTGGAGGTCAAAGGTAAAGAAAAATTTATTTTTCTTGTGTCCTGTTGTTCTGAATGGATTTGGAAATTACTTGGTAGAAATGTGAACCATCATGAGTTTTTGTGTTATATGAACTGTTATATTTTTCAAATGTTTAGCCATATTATGTAAATAAGTCAATGATGACAAAAATTGCTGAATAGATGTGTCATGAGCAAGACCCAGATTGGTTCCTCCAAGGTCAAGGTCATACTTAGAGGTCAAATGTAAAGAAAAGTGTCTTTTTCTTATGTCTGCTCAATACCTTTGTTGTTCCTGGATGGATTTGTAAATTACTTGACAGAAATGTTTACTATCATGAGACAATTTCTTGCACACAAGGCACAGGTGTGTACCTGTAAGGTCAAGGTCATACTTAGCAGTCAAAGGTCACAAAGGGGTCTTTTTTGTGTCCAGTCAGTAACTTTTTTATTTTAAAATTACTTAGCAGAAATATTAGCCATTGTAAGAAGATGTGCCGCGAGCAAGACCCTGATTGGTACCTCCAAGGCCAAGGTCATACTTAGAGCTCAAAGGTAAAGAAAAGTGTCATTTCTTTGTGTCCAGTCAATACCTCCGGCCTCCTGGATAGATTTGGTTATTACTTGGCACTGTTTCCTAGAGGAGGAGTCTGATCTGATTCCAAACTGTTTGCAACAATGAGTTTTAAAAAGCAGAAGACAATTGTCATGATTTTATGGGTTAACAGTAACCTTATTGCAATGTGTTTCTTAACTTATTGACAAAAGACATTTGACTTACCTTTGATTCATTATTAAGGGAAACGATTTCTTTCAGGGGAGGCAACATTTTTAGATCAGTTTTTCTTGGCATCTTAATGGTTAATTGTTAATATGTATTTCAGGCATCCATTCCATTTGCTGTAGTTGGTAGCAACACAGTGGTAGAGGCCCCTGGGGGTAAGAAGATCAGGGGAAGAATGTATCCCTGGGGAATAGTTGAAGGTATGAACTGGAGAATATCTTATCAGAGGTGTGTTCTGAGGTAAATTGACTAGCTCAATATGACCTAAATAGTATTAACTGGGCTGTAAATCTCCAAAACAAACAAACAAAATTTTCTATATAAGGGGGCTACATTACACAGACAAGCTAACCTGAGGTGTGTTCATCAATTCTGGCGTTCGCTGTGTGCTCACTTTGTTGCCTACGTTCTATAGGCAACAAAGTGAGTGCTAGGTGGGCTTCCGCTTTGTTGAATGCACCTCTGGTTAGCTTGTCTGCATAATGTAGCCACCTTATTTAGAAAATTTTGTTTGTTTGTTTTGCAGTTTTACAGCCCAGTCAACACTATTTAGGTCATATCGAGCGGGTCAGTTTACCTAATCACACTTCCTGGACAGGTTATATGTATTTGGTTAAACCATTACAGTACACATTTATTTGCCAGAAACTGACAACTGCCCTTCTTGAATCAGCAGAAGGGAGAGGATGACCATAGAAAAGATTTCATGATCAACCTCCACAGAAGAATGTTGCAGACCCCAGCAGGTTTCAAAAACTGGGACCGCCTGATCACAAGTCAGCTGAGCTACCAAGGAAAACTCAGGTGTTTATTCTGTCCATGGAGTTCGAGCCTGGCTCGGGTCACATGTGAGATGCCAAGTTCTGCAACGGAAGGTCAGGTGGTTTTTCTCCGGGTACTCCGGTTTTCACCCACCTCTGATTAACGATCGGCTCGATATGAGTGAAATGATCTTGAAAGGGCCTTAAAACCAAAACCATGGTGCTCAGTGGGAAAATGGTTATGTAATGTTAGAATGAGACATTTCGAAAACACTCCTATACAAATACATTGTAAACTTTACCGCCGAAAAAATGAAAATTTTAAGATGAAAAATGTTGATAATTTTCTTATTTCTGCTCAAAATATAGATTGTGGGTACTGTTAGAACTGCCTCATCGAGGCGGTTCTAACGAGTACCCACAATCTATATTTTAGACCAGACATAATCTATATTTTAGACCAGAAATAAAGAAAAATAAGGTTTACCCCTGCAAACCCCAGTTTTACTATATAAAAGTGGGGTTCAAGGGGGTCATAATAATATGAGCGTGTTTTCGTGATGGTTATATAAACAATGAAATAAAGTACGGAATGACTGGAAAACAATCAAAAGTTTTTATTTATAAATTTATTGGCTGGAAATTATTGTGGTGCGTGAAATTATTTTGCTTATACTTCTTACCAACTGCAGTAAATCCAAGATGGCGGACATCGCAATTCAGCAAGCTCAAGGGGGTAGAATATTTTTGCTCATAGGGTATATGGAAAATAATTGCCCTTGTGCTGTCTGGTCAAAATCAGGCTCTATCAGTTATGACCAAGGTTAAAGTTGTCCAACAAACCAACACACAGACAGGGCAAAAACCAATTTGTTATACAGCAAAGAAATGGGTTGCTTGTGACATGGGCTTTCCACTCAAACTTGTGATCTTGCCCTCTGACCTACTTTATACTGTAAAGAAAAAATTGACCTTGGCCATACCTTTTGATTTTTGTTTTGTTTTGTTTGAATTGGGGTTTAACATCCCCATCAACACTATCTAGGTCATTTTAGAGACATTGCTTCCAATTTTGAGGGACTTTTAGCCCACATTGAGATGCAATGACATCTCAAGCCCTGCCACCTAATGAAACCATCACGGCATCTGATCAGGGCCTGCACTGTTTGGCAGGGTACCAGTTTTGGGGTTTCAGGTACAAAATGGGTTAATTTAATAAGCAGGATAATGGATAAGGGAAATCAATACCTTTAGGAGTGGGCAACTTTTTTAAATAGAGGATCTTACATGAGTGTTCATGTATTATTGAATTTATTAAACAAGTTGAGGAAAAGAGATAAAATGCGAGGCTTTGCCGAGCATTTTATCTCTCTTCCTCAACGAATTTAATAAATTCATTAATACATGAGCACGAATGCAAGATTCTATTTATCATATGACATTTAAAACGTATTTTATTCACGATTGTTATAAAAATGTCAGTATTCTGCCCTTAGTAAATGCGACTTCGTTAAGGACGTCGTACATGTAAGGTTACGGGATGTATCTAGCTAATTTGCATATTTAATCCACTAGTGGATTATCAAAAATATTACATGGCCTTATTACACTCTCAGACGCGACGTCATATGATAAAAAAAAAAAAATCTCCTTTAACATTAGAGCAAATTACAAAATACTAACCGTTTAAACTGAAAAAGTACTGAAATACTGAAAGCTTATGTTTAGGGGATAACTGTATTCAAAATTGTCATTTGGTGGGTTTTGTTTGTTTGATTTGTGGTTTAACATTCCCGTTAACACTATTGGTCATTTTGGGGATGTTGCTTCCAATTTTGTGGGACCTCTACCCGACAGTGAGATGAAATGACAGGGTTTATAAGCATATGGACGATCTGACTCGCACTGCTTTGCCTGGGCAGGCTAAGATCCTTTAAGCGGTTTACTAGTACCCATGTGTGGTCAGATTCAACTCTTCGTGGAAGCATCATGCAACCCATCTATTTCTTCAAGCCCGATGGGCGGGGGCCATATTTGGGGAAGTAAATTGGTGGTTTTATGGTTGATAATTTCATTTTACAGCTATGTGTCACCCAATGGAAAGTGACATTACAATGTCATGATGATGATCGCAGAGTAACAAATTTTTAACATCCAATCAGAGCTCATATTACATAACTGTTGCATTGGATTTATTTTAAGGGGAATTGGTACACCTTCAGGGGAGGCAACTTTTGCAAAAGTATTTTTGTCTCCCATGTCAGTAGGGGTCAACTCTTTAAGGAAAGAATTTGCTCCCAAGGAGCAAATTCTTTCCTTTAAGAGTAGACCCCTTTTTCAGCGAGACTGAGCTTGTAGAAAAGCGAATTTGAAGTCCCAAAAGCTGTCTCCTTTTGAAAAATGGTGCAAAAATGTGCCAGGTGTTCCCATTCCCCTTAAGCATGACATTTATTACTCTTTTGATACAAATAAGTTGCTACGTCGGGTCATACTTTGTACGCTTACTAGGCTCCTTATGTCGACTCTGGATATGTTTTGTTGAACCAGACATGGCCAAAAATTGGCATAAGAAGCATGCAATTGCGCCCGAAAATGCTCTTAATGGAAGAACTTAAGGGGAATGGATACACCTGGCAGCTTTTTCCGCCATTTTTAAAAAGAGAGCCAACTTTCAGTACTTTTTGTTTGCTTTTCTATAAGCCCTGTCCCACTGCAAAAGGGTTCTACTCTTTAAGAAAAGAATTTGCTCCTCAGGAGCAAATTCTTTCCTTTAAGAGTTGACCCTATTGACATGAGAGACAAAAATACTTTTGCAGGAGTTGCCTTCCCTTAAGGTGTATACATTCCCATTGATTGGGCTTGTTTTATGGTTCAAATGATTTAGTTAGGCCACTGCACCCCAGTTACAGCAAATAGGGTAGTTTCAATTCCTTTGTAATTTCAGTTGAAAATCCAAAACATTGCGACTTTATTCGACTACGTCAGATGTTAATCAGTACCCACATGCAGGATTTAAAAGACGTTACTTGTGATATTCATTATGAAAACTACAGGGCAGAACATATTTCAGAACAAATGGGCACACAACGAAGAGACAGAAAGTAAGTACATTGAATAAAAATCAAAAATGAGTTCCTTTAAGAGCAATGAAAACATTCATAAGAAAGAAGATGGGTCACACTACGTAGTTTCGGCTAATAAAGCCTCATCAGTGACCCTGTAATGATCCGGCAAAGACAGCCAGAGGAAACATACTGCAATTTTGCAAATTTCGAATAGGCAGTATTAGTAACCTCATTAGAAACCTCATACTAATACTTTTGCATATGTAATGCTACATTCGATTGGATAATGCCTAAAATTTGCGATAGTATATTCCAAGGTATCTGTCAGAAACCAACATTATCATGTAGAATCACTTTTCATTGGTTGACATTTTGTTTTACACAACTCACAGTGCTTGCCCCATTGTGCAGAGTTTGGTTTTATACAGCTTACAGCTCTTGTCCCATTGTGCAGATAGTACAATTAAAGTTTGGTTTTACACAAATCTCAGTGCTTGCCCCACTGTGCAGATAGTACAGTCAAAGTTTGGTTTTACGCAGCTCATTGTGCAGATAGTACAGTCAAAGTTTGGTTTTACGCAGCTCATTGTGCAGATAAACTGTTAAAGTTTGGTTTTATGCAGCTTACAGCTCTTGTCCCATTGTGCAGATAGTACAATTAAAAGTTTGGTTTTACACAAATCTCAGTGCTTGCCCCACTGTGCAGATAGTACAGTTAAAGTTTGGTTTTACGCAGCTCATTGTGCAGATAGTACAGTCAAAGTTTGGTTTTACGCAGCTCATTGTGCAGATAGTACAAGTCAAAGTTTGGTTTTAAGCAGCTTACAGCTCTTGCCCCATTGTGCAGATAGTACAGTTAAAGTTTGGTTTTACACAACTCTCAGCTCTTGCCCTATTGTGCAGATAGTACAGTTAAACTTCGGTTTTACACAACTCACAGCTCTTGCCCCCATTGTGCAGATAGTACAGTTAAAGTTTGGTTTTACACAACTCTCAGCTCTTGCCCCATTGTGCAGATAGTACAGTTAAAGTTTGGTTTTACACAACTCACAGCTCTAGCTCCATTGTGCAGATAGTACAGTTAAAGTTTGGTTTTACACAACTCACAGCTCTAGCCCCATTGTGCAGATAGTACAGTTAAAGTTTGGTTTTACACAACTCACAGCTCTTGCCCCATTGTGCAGATAATACAGTTAAAGTTTGGTTTTACACAACTCACAGCTCTTGCCCCATTGTGCAGATAGTACAGTTAAAAGTTGGTTTTACACAACTCTCAGCTCTTGCCCCATTGTGCAGATAGTACAGTTAAAGTTTGGTTTTATGCAGCTTACAGCTCTTACCCCATTGTGCCGGCCTCGGTGGCTCAGTCAGATGCTCCAAATCAAACAAATTGCCTCATTGTGCAGATAGTACAGTTAAAGTTTGGTTTTACACAACCCTCAGCTCTTGTCTCATTGTGCAGATAGTACAGTTAAAGTTTGGTTTTATGCAACTCACAGCTCTTGTCTCATTGTGCAGATAGTACAGTTAAAGTTTGGTTTTATGCAGCTTACAGCTCTTACCCCATTGTGCAGAGATAGTACAATTTTTTAACAAAACAAAATGAATAAATGCTTTTGAATGGGGATAACTGTATTGAAAATTGTCATTTGGGGAGGTAAGTCTACTGCTTTACAGTTGCAAATTCTGTTTTACTGCTCCATTGTGCAGCAGGATAAGGGCTGTTGTTAGCCTCCACAGTAAAGATTGTTGACCCAAACTTTCTTAACTGGAGAAAATCTGTTTCAATGAAAATCTAGTAATTCAAACACTGATGGCTCATCGACCGTGGATGATTCAAACTCGTTTTTGACATTATAGGGATTTATCCCACAATTCTAGATATCAAAATACACTAAAGTTCCTATATTAAGACCACCTTTGGGACTGTTCAAAAGTGGTCTTCAAGACCACTTTTGAACAGTCCAAAAGGTGGTCTCTGAACAGAGGACAATGTATGCAGAAAATACAAGGAAAGATTGTCTGCAACCTACTAAATAAACTTTTTAAAGCAGATTTAGTCTTAATTTTAGGTGGTCTTAATAGCGGAATTACACTATATGGAGAGTTTTTCTTACTTTGACTTGGAAATGACCGTCTACTCATTAGAATTGCTTCCAAGGAGTACACACAACATACCCATATTTCATAGAGGATCAGAAAGATATATCCCTAAATCAGATACACCACAACCTTGTTATAACATGGTTCATTAAAACACAGTTTGGATAAAACACGGTTTCAAGATGGATCCCAAAAATGTATAGATTATATAGAAAAATGACCGTAAATGGTCATTTTCCAATATTATCAATACATTTTTGTTTTTATATAACACGGTTGTTTAACTAGCACAGTTTCTGCTTTGGAACCCAACAATAGTGTTATAAAGTGGTTGAGGTGTATAAGCATTATGCCTCCTGACCCGGGACTATGATTTATCCCCAGTGTCTCTAACTTCCCCAGTCATGAACAAATTTTCATGCTCTTTAGGGTATTCCAGCCATTTAAGGGGGGAAAGGGAACACCTTCAGGCGAGGCAACTCCTGCAAAAGTATTTTTGTCTCCCATGTCAATAGGGGTCAACTTTTAAAGGAAAGAATTTGCTCCTGAGTAGCAAATTCTTTCCTTTAAGAGTAGATCCCTTTTTCAGAGGGACTGAGCCTATAGAAAAGTGCACAGGAAGTCTCGAAAGTTGTCTCCCATAGAAAAATGGCAGAAAAATCTCCCATGCCCCTTAAGTTTGATTGTACATTTAGGGGATAACTGTATTGAAAATTGTCATTTGGGAAGGTAAATCGGCAGTAATCGGGGGGAAATTTAGTTTTGCGCCGACGCGTCAGCAGAGCCGTAAAACAGAATTTGCGATTGTAAAACGGATGATTTACCTTCCAGAAATGATGATTTTCAATACAGTTACCCCCATTTTAATGCACTTAATACGGTAGTTTTCTGAAGAAATGCACTATTTTGCACAGAGTGGCAAGCACTGTGAGCTGTGTAAAACCAAATGTTAGCCATTGAAAAGGGACATTAAGTGATGACGTCAGTTTCTGGCAGCAGAATATACTTACGTTATCCAATCGGACGTTGCATTACATATGGTACATATATAAGTGCATTAGAATCTGTATGTATACACCCTTGCAATGTTAAATAACAGTGCAAATTTTTACCTTTAAAATTAAAACTCTTTCTCTGAGAGGCTTAGTTTATAATAGACTGGTGTCATGCAGTCATTTAAATAAGAAACTACACAGAAAAACTAAATAGAAACATTTTTTTCTCGTACAGAACAGTCTCTAGATTTAGTGAACAGTCTTTGGATTTAGCAAATGGTCTCCAGATTTAGTCGATTTATAAAGTCATGTATTTGGAATGGGAAACTATATATACTAAAATCAGTCTTATCACTAGAGTCTGAGACCAGTCTACATTTGTAGAAAACCAAACAGGAAGTTCAAGAAGTTGTCTTCCTAGTAGAACAGGCAGGTCTCTCTACTCTTGTATTCCCTTTTAGGTACTTGGTTGTGTGGTCAGCATTAATAGATGTATAAAAACATTTCTAGGTTAAAGTCTAATGTAAACCTATAGAAAACGATGTAGTTCATACTTCAATGAATGCATTGTGTCGCATGATTTTCTGTGACATCAAGTGACGTCAATCTAAACCATGGTTCTCTACAATCTGATTGGGTGTTTGCGACGTCAATGCTGTTATGCTCTTTGTAGAAAAACAGTTTGTAAATGTTTTTCAGCTTTAAAAGTTTGCCCAGTGATGAAGAGCAAAGAATGTAAATACCGGTATAAGAAATCAACTTAATTTTTCTGCTGTTCTTGAAAATATGAACAACAGCAGGACGCTTGCAAAGTTAACTTGAATCCCGGGGTTGATTCACATTGCAGGCGACCCACTGCATTCATACTTTCATTAACGGCAGAAAAACAATTCATTTCTTAAATATTTACGTTCTCAGTGCATTTACAGAAAATCCCTATAGCTTACTATAAGGACCGAATGTTGTTAATCATTGTCTCACGCAATGTCAGTGATGATAAAATAAACAATAGTTCTCTCCAATATGATTGGACATTGGCCAGGTTATGGTGCCAGTGACCCTGTCCCACTATCAGTAAGAAAACTGTGTACAGTTGCTTTCTTGATTCAGTTTCAGTGCTCCAACCAGAACTATTTGACAAATTATGGATGGAAAATAATGTAAATAGTAGTAATAGAGGTAATTTATTTAAGCTCATCAAATTATGAACAACATCTGGTCACGGGCAAAGTTTAGTCATCATCATCAACGGATTTTTGATTAACGTGCAGGTACAGGGGCAATGTCCACATAAGTGGGCCCCCTTCCAGGTAGCTGGCTTGCTACACGCATGGCAGATCTTGCACCAAATCTCCAGGCTTGTCTATCATGAGGATTGATAGCAGAGAGCTTCCATTCTTTGCAATCTCTTTCTGTCAGCTGCTTCCAGGTTATCTTCGGCCTTCCAGGCCTCCGCTTTCCTATGTCACAGGCAGTCTTGACTGCAGCGTTGGAGCGTTCCACATGTCCATACCAGCGAAGCCTTCTCTCTTTCAGGATGAGGTCCAGGTCCTCAATGCCAAGACGCTCAAGTAACTCACTGGACCTAATGGTGACAGCGTCCTGTGGATTCACATTGCAGATCTGTCTGATCATTCGCCTGTCATTCCGCTGAAGACATTGGAGGTTGGGCTTTGTCAAGTGAACCCCAAAGGTTTGGAGGCATTTACTTTGCTTGTGACCCAATGTTGTTTATACTTCGATGAATGTTAAATAAATTACCTTCATTTCTTAATTGAATAGGACTTCCTTGCTTTATTGTTCTGGTACTCATACATTTGACAATACTGACTTAGAGGATATTTTACTATTTTCAGCAAATTAAAGAGAGACTCCACTCCCAACATGGAAGCAGTATTAGAAACAGATTTACTACTACAACAGAAAGAGGCTGAGGTATACTGTTCATTCTAATGCACTTGCCTGTTAACCCTTTTTGTACCAAATGGAATCTTCCTCCTTATACATAGCAGGAGTCCATATAAAAATTTAGGGGTGTCAGGTTGTGTTTTCTTCAAAATTTATTTGGAAAATGGCTTATTTTTTTTTTTTGCAAACAGTGCAGGCCCTGATCAGATGCTGCATTCTGTGGCGTCTGATCTGGGCCTGCACTGTTTGCCAATTACCCATTTTGGGGTTTCTGGTACTCAATGGGTTAAGGATGACATCCAATTCGATAGCATCAAAATGTGACAGTATAGTCTGCGATATACTGAAAGAAACGATGTCATTCCGTAACATCCCTTTTCATTGGCTGATAATTGGTTTTATGTGGCTCACAGCACTTGCTACATAGTTCAGATGCATGTAGCACATTTTTTAAGAAAACAAATGAACAAATTTATTGAAATGTGTATCATTGTATTGAAAATTGTCATTTGGGGAGGTAAATCTACTGTTTTATGCTTGCAAATTCTTGCTGAAGCATCGCTGTTTAATGAAATGTCGGTCCATAAAACGAAATTCTCTATAATTACCAGTTGAGAATTTTGAATTGTTATCCCCTTAGTACCAGTGCTTTTATTGCCATGCCTGCTTTTAGCATGACCTGATATAGGAATCCAGGTTTTCAATCAATTTGTTTAGTCATTCATTTGATTGTTTGTTTGTCCAGCCATTAGTATTTGTGTCAACTTTTAAATTCAGGTCAGATTTGACCCCCACAAGTGATGCATAGCCTTTGATGGAATTTTTGCTTGTTTCTAGAAGCCTTCTGGTGTAGTGGTTAAGGTACTCGCCTCATAAAACAGGGGTCATGGGTTGATTCCAGGCTTCGCCAGACTTTCGGATAAGTCTTTAAACCATTGTCCCATCTTTGTATGACCTTAGTTGTTAGTGAGATGTAAAACTCAAACACACAGTTTGAACTTTTTGTCCTGCTGCATTTGCATTTGTTATTACGAAACCACGCCTATACAAATGCATTGTAAACTTTTTCGCCGAAAAAACGAAAATGTTAAGATGAAACATTGTGATATTTTTAGCTCACCTGACCGAAGGTCATGGTGAGCTTTTGTGACTGTGAGATGTCCGGCGTCTTCGTTCGTTGTCCGTCGTCAGTCCTCCGTCGTCCCTCGTGCCTAAACTTTTTCTTGTTAACACTCTAGAGGCCACAGTTTTGGTCCAATCATCATCAAACTTGGTCAGAATGATCATCCTGACAATATCTCGGTCAAGTTCGAATATGGGTCTTGTCAGGTCAAAAAGTAGTAGGTCACCAGGTCAAATCAAAGGAAAACCTTGTTAACACTCTAGAGGCCACAGCTTTGATCCAATCATCCTCAAACTTACTCAGAATGATCATCCTGACAATATCTCGGTCAAGTTCGAATATGGGTCATGTCGGGTCAAAAAGTAGGTCACCAGGTCAAATCAAAAGAAAACCTTGTTAACACTCTAGAGGCCCCAGTTTTGGTCAGATCATCCTCAAACTTGCTCAGAATGATCATCCTGACAGTATCTCGGTCAAGTTTGAATATGCGTCATGTCGGGTCAAAAAGTAGGTCAGTAGGTCAAACCATAGAAAAACCTTGTTAACACTCTGGAGGCCACAGTTTGGGTCCAATCATCTTCAAACTTGCTCAGAATGATCATCGTGACAATATCTTAGTCGAGTTCAAATATGGGTCATGTCATGTCAAAAAGTAGGTCAGTAGGGCAAATCATAGAAAAACCTTGTTAACACTCTAGAGGCCACAGATTTGGTCCAATCATCCTCAAACTTGCTTAGAATGATCATCCTGACAATATCTCGGTCAAGTTCCCATATGGGTCATATCGGGTCAAAAAGTAGGTCACCAGGTCAAATCAAAGGAACACCTTGTTAACACTCTAGAGGCCACAGTTTTGGTCCAAGCATCCTCAAACTTGCTCAGGATTATCATCCTGACAATATCTCGGTCAAGTTTGAATACGGGTCATGTGTGGTCAAAAAGTAGGTCAGTAGGTCAAATCATAGAAAAATCTTGTTAACTCTCTGGAGGCCACAATTTGGGACCAATCATCTTCAAACTTGCTCAGAATGATCATCCTGACAATATCTCGGTCAAGTTCATATATGGGTCATGTTGGGTCAAAAAATAGGTCAGTAGGGCAAATCATAGAAAAACCTTGTTAACACTATAGAGGCCACAGATTTGGTCCAATCATCCTCAATCTTGCTCAGAATAATCATCCTGGCAATATCTCAGTCAAGTTCGAATATGGGTCATGTCGAGTCAAAAAGTAGGTCAGCAGGTCAAATCATAGAAAAACCTTGTTAACACTCTAGAGGCCCCAGTTTGGGTCCAATCATCCTCAGACTTGCTCAGAATGGTCATCCTGACAATATTTGGTCAGGTTCAAATATGGGTCATGTCGGGTCAAAAAATAGGTGACAATATCTTAGTCGAGTTCAAATATGGGTCATGTCGGGTCAAAAAGTAGGTCAGTAGGGCAAATCATAGAAAAACCTTGTTAACACTCTAGAGGCCACAGATTTGGTCCAATCATCCTCAAACTTGCTCAGAATGATCATCCTGACAATATCTCAGTCAAGTTTGAATATGGGTCATGTCGAGGTCAAAGGGTAGGTCAGTAGGTCAAATCAGAGAAAAACCTTGTTAACACTCTAGAGGCCCCAGTTTTGGTCCAATCAACCTCAAACTTGCTCAGAATGATCATCCCGACAATATCTTGGTAAAGTTTGAATATGGGTCATGTGGGGTCAAAAAGTAGGTCAGTAGGGCATGCAAAATTTTTTACCTTGACCTTTGATCGTTTTTGTCATAACTTTTGAATCATTTAAGGTTGCACCTTCATATTTGGCATTTATGTTCCTTGTGAAAAGGTCTTCCCATAACTTTGGAACCATTTGAGATAGAGCCTTCATATTTGGCATGTATATTCCTTTTGACAATGGCTTCACATCCATACAAAAAGTTTCATCTGTGACCTTGACCTTTGACCTACTTTATCATAACTTTTGAACCATTTGAGATAGAGCCTTCATATTTGGCCTATATTTTCCTTCTGACAAGGCACCTTACTGTATTACCTACCATTTCATTGCTACAGTGTGGATCAGGTGAGCGATCTAGGGCCATCATGGCCCTCTTGTTCTTATTTCAGCTCAAAATATAGATTGTGGGTACTTGTTAGAACCGCCTCAATGAGGCGGTTCTAATGAGTACCCACAATCTATATTTTAGAGCAGAAATAAGAAAAATAGGTTTCCCCTGTAAACCCTAGTTTCACTATATAAAAGTGGGGTTCAAGGGGGTCAAAACTATATAGACGTGTTTTCTTGATGAAAGGCAACAGATTAGAATGTTTCTGCTATATTTTCAACAGTAACTGCCATTTCCTTCACATTATCTCCAAAGGAAAATAGAATGAAATGTCAGTATAACTTTAAAGCATAGACCCATTTGAAACACTTGGGGCCAGTTGTTCAAAGCATCGTTAGCTTAACGAGCTCTTTAGTGGTCAAATTTTTAACTGTTCTAGCAAGTACAATATCTAGAATTTTGGTATTTTTGCTGAAAAAATATTCGCAAAAGCTGCTCACATTTTTTTCAGCAAAAATATAAGTATATTTGCCATAATAAATGATCAAAATTGTAACGATATGTTAACTAACGACGTTATTAGTTTTGAACAACTGGCTCCTGGAATTTCTACAGAAACTGTTTTAAACCAGACAATCATAGGAATGACCATGTCCTACCTGTCCCACTTCATGTGTCTGTAACCATTGATGCTTGAAGCTTAAACATTACATGGCGGCTGCTCATGACCTAAGGGTGTGACATGATTTTCATTCAAGGTCATAATTTAAAGGTGAAGGTCATAAGCCATGGCTGTATCAAAATTGTTTCTGCTCTGTGACTTCTTAACCATTGGAGATTAGAGGCTGATATTTTGCACACAGTTTGTTTACATCCTAAGGGTGCCTCGTAACGTTACCTAACGTCATGTCATTAAGGTCAAGGTCAATGCTTCGAATATTGATAAATAAGTAAACACTTTTCTGTGCATCATGTACATGTACAGTAAAACCTCCACTAATGGTCACCTCAGTTAAGCAGCCACCTCTCTTCAGCAGTCACAACAATTCCTCCCATAGCATTTTACTATATATTTAACCTCTGCTCAGCAGCCACCTCTCTCCTCCAGCCACCAGCCACATTACCAAATCTAAATTGCCTCTATTAAACAGCCAGAGTTAACTCAATAGCAAAACATCAGAAGTTAAAATAGGAATTTCTCTTCTGGTGTATTTATTTATTGCAACATTTATTTTTCCCAAAATTACTATTGTGATATCTGTATAATAAGCAAGTGAAAAGAAACATTAATGATGGAGAGGTTTCAGATGACACCTGTCCATAATTTATTTTTCTTTTAGTACGTCCTTGTTGAGCTGTCTTCAGTAATCACATTTTATGTCTGTCGATAACAATTCATACATCATCTCTTGCTTGTGACATTTCCCTCTGTTGAACAGCCACCTCCCTTAAACGGTCAGTTTTGGAGTTTTCCCAGGATGGCTGTTTAATGGAAGTTACACTGTAGTTGCAAACCCAGATGATGTAGATTGACTTGAAATAATCATGGGTTTCATTTCTTTAGTGTAATGTTTTCAATTTCATCTGCAGTAAATTTTATGTTATTGCATTGCTGATACGTGTACCGTAGTTCATTATATTACAGTTTTCTAATCATTATGATAACACATCCCTGTGGCATAAGGCATTCTTTCACACCTCAAAAACTTAATTTTCAGAAGAAAAATTGTGATTTTTTTCTTATTTGTACTTAAAACATAGGTTGTGGGTGCTCGTTAGAACCGCCTCATTGAGGTGGTTCTAATGAGTACCCACAACCTATGTATTGAAGCAGAAATAAGAAAATAATGAATACCCCTGAAAACACTATTTTTCTCTATATAAAGTGGGGTTTAGAGGGGTGTTCGTTTCACGGACTTATTAACCTGATGTAACATGTTTGTTGTCACTAAGAGCAAGTCCTGCCTGGACAGCTTTAAAATTGTTAGATTTTCTAAGCTTACAGAAATAACAACAAAAATATACCCCTGTAAATGCTATGTTCTTGAATAGCATATAGCATCTGCCAGGGTATTTACTTTGCACTCTTATTTATGTGACATTAACCCTTTTTTGTACCAAATGGAATCCTCCTTATGTATGGCAGGGGTCCATTTCAAAATTTAGGGGAGTCAGGTTGTGTTTTCTTCAAAATTTATTTGGAAAATGACTGAACCTTTAGCAAACATTGGAGGCCCTGATCCGACGCCACATTATGCGGCGTCTGATCTGGGCCTGCACTGTTTGCCAGGGTACCCCTTTAGGGGTTTCTGGTCTGACGTGGGTTAATTTTTTTTTCTATACAACTTCAGATTCAGCGAATGCGAGAAATGATGAGACAGATGGAGGCTAAGATCCGAAGTCAGAACAGCCCACAGATGAACGGTCGAGTTGGAAATGTATAACCTGTAACACTTCACCAGAAATAAAAAGCTTGTGTTCCCTAAGTGGTCTATGTGGTGTTAAAGGGTCCAGTTCAGAAAAAAAAAAAAAAAAAAAAAAAAACAAGACGCTAAGTCCAAGTCACTTAAAAAAAAACTTGTTTAGAAACAAGACTTATCAAAACTTAATATTACGGGTTTTAAGATGCAGGTTTATGAGAAAGATTAATATTATAATCGCTGACTGTTAGTGGCCAAAACAATAAATGATCTAGCAAGTTCAGCAGCTAAGACATGGATCTTTTGGCTGAAAAATTGTGAGTAGCTACAAATATTAGTAAAGAACATTAGTGGCCAAAATGATATAATTTGTCTAGCAGACATGGTAATTATGCTGATAAAAAAAAAAGAAATTCAATTTTTTTCAGCAAAAATATTAGTGAAGATGCTGTAATAAATGATTAAAAATATAACAATACAATGATAAATGCTTTTGGGCACAGCATTATCTACAAGTCATATAATATATGTGACCAGTGTGAAGACTTGAATTAGCCTGCATATTTTTACAGTCCCACCGACCCCATGCATCTCCTGTGGATACTGTGCTGAGCTAAAGTGGTTATCTTTCTTAACAAAGAATATATTACCAGTGATTACAAATAGAAAATGGGAGTAGTTTGCAAGTGTCATTGTGCTATCTACAGGCATTACGATAACAGAACTGTGTGACATAGTGCATTCTTTCATTTCTCCAAAATTGCTGCTTTTACAATTAAAATTTGTGATATTTTTCTAATTCATACTCCAAACATAGGTTGTGGGTGCTCATTGGGGCGGTTCTAACGAGTACCTACAACCTATGTTTTGGAGCAGAAATAAGTAAAATAATGGTTTAGAGGTTTAGAGGGGTGTTCATTTTCATCCTGTGAACAAGTCCTTGAAATGAAGACCCCCTATACCCCACTATGTATAGAGAAAACTGGGGTTTATGAGAGTGTACATTACTTTTCTTATTTTTGCTCCAAGACATAGGTTGTGGGTACTCATTGAGACCGTTCTAACGAGCACCCACAACCTATGTTTGCATATTTATAAGCAAAATATCACAGATTTTCTTAAAAAGATGGCCATTTTGGAGATGTGATAAAAATGCACTATGTATCACCGGTGTGTTATCGTAATACACAGTCTTGTTAACATGATGGATGGAAAAATCCACTCATCCGTTCCCCATGATGAAAGTCTCATACTGGAGGAACAGTAAAATTTTTGTCCAGTCCGTATGAATTGTACCATAATCTGTATGCCCTTGGTCATGCAAGACATGTGAAAATTCTGAAAGCCCTGATCTAGTATGCATTATAAAAGCAATAGTCCTTTTTCAGAAACACTTAAGTGAACTATTGGGATCCTAGAGAATATTAACTGCAAGATCATAATATACAGGGAGGCATGTCTGGGCTTGATATATTTTAACCCTTGTCGTGCTGTATATTTTAATATGCCACACCCACTAATGATTATCAACCAATCAGATTACTCTGTGCAAAAAATTACTGCAACAATACAAGATCTGAATGACAAACAATGTAGATCCTGATCAGATGGCTTCAGAAGCCATCTGATCTGGATCTTCATTGTTTGAAAGGTAAGGTATATCCGGGCTCAGCAGGACAAGGGTTAATTGTATTGAAGGGATTTTTGCTTTGAGAGATAATTTCCTATGAAAATTAATTTTATTCTCAATGATTCACTTTCCCACCGACTGATATAAATGGCACATGGTTTAGAATACAATGCTAAATCCATTTCATTACGTAGTAAAATACACTACATTAATTTCCCATGCATAACTTAGTTTCTTCTAGAGTTCCATATGCTAAACCTTTTAGCACCTATCCTGAATAGCAGATGACATGTATGGTGGTTTTGTCTTAATTTTCTGAGAAAATAAGGTTTGACATTAAATGTGAATCCGCCCATCTGGGCTTGAAGAAATAGATGGGCTGCATGATGCTTCCACGCATAGCTGAAACTGACCCACACACGAGGACTGGTAAACTGCTTAGAGGATCTAAGCCTGCTCAGGCAATGCGGTGCCAGTTGACCCCTCCATGCTTATAAACCCTATTGGTTTCTTTGGGCGGCAGGGCTTGATGTCGGCTAAAAGTCCCACAAAATTGGAAGCAACGTCTCCAAAATGACCTTTACAGTGTTGATGGGGATGTTAAACTTAAAATCAAACAAACAATAAATGTGAATCCTCTGCTGGGCATATGATTCCCATGAAATGTCAAGTATTATTTTTAAAAAAAAATATATATAGGAAAAAGAATAGATCATTTTCTGCTGTAGAATTTTCCTGTATAATCATCACGTGAACAAGTCCGTAAAATGAAGAGCCCCCTAAAACCCACTTTATATAGAGAAAACTGGGGTTTACGGGGGTATATATTATTTTCCTTATTTCTGGTCCAAAACATAGGTTGTGGGTACTCATTAGATCCGCCTCACTGAGGCGGTTCTAAAGAGCACCCTCAGCCTATGTTTTGAACAATTGTGACAAAAATAACACTGATTTTCATCGGAGAAGTAGCCATTTTGGAGATGTGAAAAATACACTATGTCGCACGGGTGAGTAATCGTAATGTAGTGGGTCCAGGATAATTTTTTCGCTTGCTCCTATATCAGTATACTTCATAGTTAAAAGTGTTTCACACTTTAAAGAGATTCAGAATGATAGTGCTTGTTGAATGAATTAGAAAGTCACTAGACTATTACATACATAACCATGATGTAGGTTCCGTCATCATGACATACATCACGCAAACATGCCTACCGGTATATAGTTTTGACCCCCTTGAACGCCACTGTTATATAGTAAAACTGGGGTGTACAGGGGGTAAACCTTAATTTTCTTAATTTTTCAAAATTACTCTTATTCAATATTTCGGCCAGAGGCCTGTATCCATTCAAAATTCTGTTAATTTTCTTATTTCTGCTCTAAACTATAGATTGTGTGGGTACTTGTTAGAACTGACTGGATGTGGCAGTTCCAACAATTACCCACACCCTATATTTTGAGCAGAAATAAGAAAAATATGACAATTTTTCATCTTAAATTTTTCATTTTTACGGCAGTAAAATTTACAGTGTATTTGTATAGCCGTGTTTTCGTAATGGGTTACATCATGTGATTGTCATCTGAACAAGTAGTCAGAGGTAAAATTTTATGATGTAAATTTTTTTTTCTCTCATGAGATTAAATATTGTGTCATATAATTATGTATTTTTTGTGTTTATATTGTGAATATTGTATAGTATTTATACATGTATATTATTGTCAGACACTTACCCATGTTGTGTTTTTTATGGCCCTGTGATTGGCAGGGTGCTGGGTGCATATACCTGAAGTGTTAGGATGGCATTTCATACTTACAATACAGTAGAACTTCGATGGCTCGAACACCGATGGCTCATTTACCATGGCTGGGTCGAACTCGTACTTAAGCCCCTAGGAAAATCCTCAAGATAAGAAATGGTGGGGGATGATTCAGGAGATTTTAGTCTTTGATCTTGCAAATGTATGCTGTGTGTACTCATTAGAATCGCCTCGATGAGGCGATTCTAATCAGTACACACAGCATACATTTTCATTATAGAACACCGAAAAGATGTCCCAAAGTATCTTGTTATGCCTCCTGACAGAAACCCTTGGTGGCTCAAACTACCCCTCTCTCGAACAGAATTTCAAGGGCCCAAAGGTGTTTGAGCCATTGAAGTTCCACTGTATATATTTACATTCTTAGTGCATTTACAGAAAACACCTATAGTTAACCCATTGTATGCGGGAAACCACTAAAGGGGTACCTTGGCAAACAGTGCAGGCCCAGATCAGACTCCGCAGAATGCGGCGTCTGATCAGGGCCTCCACTATTTGCTAACAGAATTTTCTCATCAAAAATGGAATAAAAACGAAAAAAATAGGCCTCACACCCCTAATATGACAAATGGACTTGTCCAACATATAGCAATGGAAGATTCAACTAATATATAATGGGTTGATTATTGAGACACAATGTTGTTCATACCTTCATTATGATACCGGCCCCGATAGCTCACTCAGTTGGTAGAGTGTCCGCTCCGGGGAATGGGAGGTCACGGGTTCGATCCCGGGCCGCGACATACCAAAGTCATTAAAAATGGTACTAGCTGCTCCTCGCTTGGCAGGGTAGAGCTAGGACTGGTCGACCCAGTGTCAGGATAATGTGATTGGGTGTGGTATCATGTAATGTGTCTGGGACATGATACTTCAGTGAGGCAGCACTATAAATGTGAGCATTGAGCTCCCTGTCACAACCAGACACCGTCGTGATATGACTGAAAAATTGTTGAAAGTGATGTTAAACCCGAATACACACACACACACACACACACACACACACACACACACACACACACACACACACACACCTTCATAATGATAACACACCTGTGTGACAGTGCATTGTTTCACATCTCCAAAATCATCACGTGAACAAGTCCATGAAATGAACACCTCCCTAAACCACACTTTATATAGAGAAACTTAGGTTTACAGGGGTATACATTATTTTTCTTATTTTTTCGCTCCAAAACATAGGTTTTTTTTTTTATTTTTTGTTTATTTCAGAAATTACATCCTACAAGCATATACAACTTTTCATACCTAATACAAAACATACTGTACTCATTTGTAATGTAACAAATTTATAATTTGGGCAAATTTAATGTTTAACTGAAGATAACTACATATATTTAAGTCATATAAAAGTGGGATTTAAGGGGGTCAAAATTATGTGTTTTAAGGGGAATAGTAACACCTTCAGGGGAGGCAACTCCTGCAAAAGTATTTTTGTCTCCCATGTCAATAGGGGTCAACTCTTAAAGGAAAGAATTTGCTCCTGAGGAGCAAATTCTTTCCTTTAAGAGTAGACCCCTTTTTCAGTGGGGCAGGTCTTATAGAAAAGCGAACAGGAAGTCCTGAAAAGTTGTCTCCTTTTGAAAAATGGTGGAAAAATCAGCCAGGTGTTCACATTCCCCTTAAAACTGATCTGGTAAACCCAAGAGCACATTAGACGATTAGATTATGATGAACTACTTGGCTTAACCGGGTCCCGAAGAGATTCACTTAAACTTTGCTTGTGATTCATGTTGTTCATACATCAATATTAATGAATGTTTATTACTTATATTTACATTATTTTCCATCACATTTTAGATGAATTTAGCTTATTTCTGGTTGAGTCCAAACTCAGCATTCGAGTCCAATACAGCCATCACGAAAACATGCCTATATAATTTTGACCCCCTTATATCCCACTTTTATATGTAAAACTCGGGTTTGCAGGGGTATACATTATTTTTTAGCTCACCAGAGCCGAAGGCTCCAGGGGACCTTATAGGATAGGCAGCTGTCCATCGTCGTCATATGTCATATGTCGTATGTCATCGTCTGGCGTCAACACTTTAAAACGACATCTCCTCTGAAGCCACTGGGCAGATTGGACCCAAATTTTACCTGTAGCATCCTTTGCCCCAACCCCTACACCACTTAAGAGGCCTTATATAACTGGCATACAAATCCCCACTGCTAAACCATATATATTCTTGTTCCTTATGATAAGATCTGATATCTTGTTTTCATTTCAATGCAAAAACCATCCTATGCTTGAAATACAGATGCAACAATGTAAGTGGAACTGAATCATACTTTGTCTTTGTGTTGCAGGTCTTCCCTCAAAAACATAAAATGGACATTTGTTTGTTTGAGGTTTAATGTCCCCGCCAGCACTGTATAGGTCATTTTGGAGATGTTCCTTCCAATTTTGTGGGACTTTTACCCGACATTTAGATGAAATGACATCTCAATCCCTGCCACCCAATGAAACCAATAGGGTTTATATGCATAGATGGTCCGACTCCCACCACTTTTCTGAGGAATCTTCTTCTGAGGAACTGAATGACTGATGACCTTGAAACTAGGTATGCAGCATCGGTGACAAGGGCCCTACCAAGTTTGTTCAAATGATGACCTTTGGTTTACCTTGACCTGTTTTACCTCATGGTCAAATTTGGCTTAGATTCGGTTCTTTTAATTTCTCCACTTAAACGGGTGGTTGATTAAAACTAAATACATGTGGAGCCTCTATGGATAGGGGGAATGAAATTTAGTTTGTAAGGACTGGGTCACATGACCAATATGGCCACCATGCTCATATATGGCAATAACCTTTAAAGCTTTACTTCTCAAAAATCAAATGGCCAATGACCTTGAAAGTTGGTATGAAGCATCTGGGACTAGGGCCCTACCAAATTTGTTCAAATGATGACCATCAGTTGACCTTGACCTGTTTTACATCAAGGTCAAATTTGGTCACTTAGACATTTGTATGAAAAAAGGCAAGACAGAGGATTTTACTAAATGCATGGTAGCCTGTTGCATCAGAAATATTATTTCCAATCAGTTGAATGGAAGTCAATCAATTTTAAAGCTCAAGGTCATTAATGATCTTTGGCTTGGATGGCTCAGATTCAGTATTTTTATCTTCGCCACTTAAACTGCTGGGCTGATTGAAACTAAATTACATATGAAGCCTCTATGGGAAGGGGAATGAAATTTGTTGTAAGGATTGGGTCACTTGACCAATATGGCCACCATGCCCATATATGGTAAAAACATTCTGGAACCCAATGACCTTCAGACTTGGTATATATCATTAGTTCAAATGATAATCTTTGTTTGACCTTGGCCTGTTTTATGTCAAGGTAAATTTTAGTCAGACATTTTTATGGAAAAATGGCAAAACCATGGATTTTTCTGATTCTATTGTTGCATGTGGCATCAAAATTGATATTTACAACCATCTGAATGCAAGCTTATCAATTCCAAAGGTCAAGGTCATTTACTGACCTTTGTCCTGGATGGCTCAGATTCAGAGTGTTATCTTCTCCACTAAAACTACTGGCCTGATTGAAACCAACTTACATGAAGAGCCTCTATGGGATGAGGCAATGAAAAGTTATACATTGGATTGCAGTCACATGACCAGAAGGGTGCGTGCCTGTATATGGTATAAACCACATGACCTCTGGCGAGCTCAGTGGCCCATGGGTCTCTTGTTCCTCTGTAAACATGTACCATAATGATCCTAAGTATTGAGACAGACAGGCCTAAACAAACAGGAGCAGTCTGATCAGGGTCTACACTGTTTGCATTTCTGCGTGCACCTTTTTAACTCCTTGTCTGATTGCTAAACAAATTTGTCAAGCTTTTAGGAGAATTAAGGCAAGTTTTTAAGGTGTCCGAACTTTTAGGATTTTTAGCTCACCTGTCACGTAGTGACAAGGTGAGCTTTTGGGATCACTTTTTGTCCGTCGTCCGTCGTGCGTCCGTGCGTCCGTGCGTGCATGCGTGCGTGCGTCCGTGCGTGCGTCCGTAAACTTTTCTTCAAACGACATCTCCTCCTAAACCACTGATCGGATTTTGACCAAACTTCACAGGAATGATCCTTAGGTGGTCCCCTTTCAAAGTTGTTCAAATAGTTCCGGTCCATTGCACATATAGGTCACAGTAGCCAAAAATAGATTTTTTTCACCGAAAACTTAAAAAATCTTCTTCTCTGAAACCGCAAGGCCCAGGTCTTTGATATTTGGTATGAAGCTTCCTCTAGTGGACCCCTACCAAGATTGTTCAAATTATAGTGCTGGGGCCAAAAATGCCCCCGCACGGGGGCCCTTTGGTTTTACATGGGGTTATATAGGGAAAATCTTTAAAAATCTTCTTCTCTGAAACCGCAAGGCCCAGATCTTTGATATTTGGTATGAAGCTTCATCTAGTGGACCCCTACCAAGATTGTTCAAATTATAGTGCTGGAGCTAAAAATGCCCCCGCACGGGGGCCCTTTGGTTTTACATGGGCTTATATAGGGAAAATCTTGAAAAATCTTCTTCTCTGAAACCGCAAGGCCCAGGTCTTTGATATTTGGTATGAAGCTTCATCTAGTGGACCCCTACCAAGATTGTTCAAATTATAGTGCTGGGGCCAAAAATGCCCCCGCACGGGGGCCCTTTGGTTTTACATGGGCTTATATAGGGAAAATCTTTAAAAATCTTCTTCTCTGAAACCGCAAGGCCCAGATCTTTGATATTTGGTATGAAGCTTCATCTAGTTGACCCCTACCAAGATTGTTCAAATTATAGTGCTGGGACAAAAAATGCCCCCGCACGGGGGCCCTTTGGTTTTACATGGACTTATATAGGGAAAATCTTTAAAAATCTTCTTCTCTGAAACCGCAAGGCCCAGGTCTTTGATATTTGGTATGAAGCTTCATCTAGTGGACCCCTACCAAAATTGTTCAAATTATAGTGCTGGGGCCAAAAATGCCCCCGCATGGGGGCCCTTTGGTTTTACATGGGCTTATATAGGGAAAATCTTTAAAAATCTTCTTCTCTGAAACCGCAAGGCCCAGGTCTTTGATATTAGGTATGAAGCTTTATCTAGTGGACCCCTACCAAGATTGTTCAAATTATAGTGCTGAAGCTAAAAATGCCCCCGCACGGGGGCCCTTTGGTTTTACATGGGCTTATATAGGGAAAATCTTTAAAAATCTTCTTCTCTGAAACTGCTAGGCCCAGGTCTTTGATATTTGGTATGAAGCTTCATCTAGTGGACCCCTACCAAGATTGTTCAAATTATAGTGCTGGGGCCAAAAATGCCCCCCGCACGGGGGCCCTTTGGTTTTACATGGGCTTATATAGGGAAAATCTTTAAAAATCTTCTTCTCTGAAACCGCAAGGCCCAGATCTTTGATATTTGGTGTGAAGCTTCATCTAGTGGACCCCTACCAAGATTGTTCAAATTATAGTGCTGGAGCTAAAAATGCCCCCGCACGGGGGCCCTTTGGTTTTACATGGGCTTATATAGGGAAAATTTTGAAAAATCTTCTTCTCTGAAACCGCAAGGCCCAGGTCTTTGATATTTAGTAAGAAGCTTCATCTAGTGGACCCCTACCATAATTGTTCAAATTATAGTGCTGGGGCCAAAAATGCCCCCGCACGGGGGCCCTTTTGTTTTACATAGGCTTATATAAGGAAAATCTTTAAAAATCTTCTTCTCTGAAACTGCAAGGCCCAGGTCTTTGATATTTGGTATGAAGCTTCATCTAGTAGACCCCTACCAAGATTGTTCAAATTATAGTGCTGGGGCCAAAAATGCCCCCGCACCAGGGCCCTTTTGTTTTACATAGGCTTATATAGAGAAAATCTTGAAAAATCTTCTTCTCTGGAACTGCAAGGCCCAGGTCTTTGATATTTGGTATGAAGCCTCATCTTGTGGACCTCTACCAAGATTGTTCAAATTATAGCCCTGGGGCCAAAAATGCCCCCGCTCCGGGGCCCTTTGGTTTTATATAGACTTATATAGGGAAAATCTTGAAAAATCTTCTTCTCTGAAACCACAAGGCTCAGGTCTTCGATATTTGTTATGACGCTTCAGCTAGTGGACCTCTATAAAGATTGTTCAAATTATAGCCCTGAGACCAAAAATGCCCCCGCCATGTGGCCCTTTGGTTTTACATAGACTTATATAGGGAAAATCTTTAAAAATCATCTTCTCTGAAACACAAGGCTTAGGTCTTTGATATTTGTTATGAAGCTTCAGCTAGTGGACCTCTACCAAGATTGTTCAAATTATAGCCCTGGGGCCAAAAATGCCCCCGCTCCGGGGCCCTTTGGTTTAACATAGACTTATATAGGGAAAATCTTGTTTTACATATACTTCTATATGCAGGGTAAACCTTTAAAATCTTCTTCTCTGAAACCACAAAGCCCAGGTCTTTCATATTGGATATGTAGCTTCATTGTGTGGACCTCTACCAAGATTGTTCAAATTTTAGCCCTGGGGCCAAAATTGACCCTGCCCGGGGCCCACTTGTTATGCTTTGGATCAGGTGAGCGAACCAGGGCCCTCTGGGCCCTCTTGTTACAGTATGCTGTCTACGTGGGGATAGTTTGAATGACATGGATAGTTTTCATGATGGCTAGATGAGATTTCACTATTCCTGCTACATTACCATAGCACACCCATGTGACATAGTGAATTTTTAACATCTTCAATATGGCTTCTTTTCTGATGAAAATCTGTTTCTTTTTTCCCATTTATACTGCAAAAAAAAAGGTTGTGGGTGCTCATTAGAACTGCCTCATTGAGGCAGTTCTAATGAGTACTCATAACCTATGTGAGGCAGTTCTAATGAGTACCCATAACCTATGTGAGGCAGTTCTAATGAGTACCCATAACCTTTGTCTTGGGGCAGGAAAAAGCAAAAAATAATGTATACCCACATAAATCCCAGTTTTCTCTATATAAAGTGGGGTTTAGGGGGTGATCATTTCACAGACTTGTTTACATGATGAACTGGTGTTGATACCCAGTGTCAAGATTTTATTTTAGTTTTCTTGCTTTTTATTTTTGTATATTTTAGTATATTGGTAAAATATACGTGACAATATATGTATGTTGGTCTTCTTTTGTTAGCTAATCCCAATTGAACTTCCCAGATCAGGGTAGAATATAAGAATCTGATATGGGGTTCTGTTGTAGATTAGCGTTTCCAACCGGAGAGATGACCGTACTGAGCGGAACCGAGGCTACGCCTAGGTTCCGCTCAGCACGGTCATCCTGAGGGTCGGAAACGCCCATCTACAACAGAACCCCATATTGGATTCTTTTTCTTGCACAACACCTCCGGTTAGTTTTGACAGCTCGCACATGTATATTGTTTACAAAATAAATGTAGTGCCGAAGTAGTTCCGGCAGTTGAATAGAATTGAAGCGCATTTATGTTAGTTGCCTGGGTCGGAACACCAAGGTCAGAACATAAAATCACAGATTTCCTTGTCTGGTGTGCAAGAATATAAGAATCTTACATGGATGTAAGGGTTTGATAGAACAATTGGACCCTTGAAGATCCAGTCCGGCATCATGAGGCTTGCCAAATGATGGAGAACTGTGTTCCCAGGGGTAAGATTTTTCTGTCTATCCTTCACACTCATGTAAGACTGTTTTTCTTGTGTACCTTTAATTCATGTCTGAGGGTGGTACTTAAATATTCCAGTCATGTTGATTACTGTCGTCTTCCATATTGTGATGACAAAACATGCAGTGACGTCAATCTTAATTGACAAATAGGTTATTCCACCAGTGCTCATTAAGCAAGTGAGAATTTTCCTTTTTTATGCAGGGCATATAGTATGCCCCCGTAGGAGGGCATATAGTTTTTGCACTGTCCGTTTATGGGTTTGTTTGTGCGTTTTTAAGTCCGCACTTTTTTGTGATGCAAACTACTTCCATATTTCTTCAACGATTGAGCTGAAACTTTGCACATGCATTCCTTGTGAGGTGAAGGGATGCCTAACACAATTTTCACGTTGGTCCTATCATTTTCTAAGGAGTTACGGCCCTTTATTTTCTTAAAAATGTGCTAAAAACCTTGTGATGCGAACTACTTCAACATTTCTTCACTGATTCAGCTGAAACTTTGCACATACATTTCTTGTGAGGTGAAGGGGTGCCTAACACAATTTTCACATTGATCCTATCATCTATGACGACAGCCCTTGATTTTCTGAAAAACGCGTTCGTAAACCTTGTGACGTGAACTACTTCCACATTTCTTCACTGTTTGAGCTGAAACTTTGCACATGCATTCCTTGTGAGGTAAAGGGGTGCTTAATACAATATTCATGTTGATCCTATCATCTGCAAAGGAGTTACGGTCCTTTATTTTCTGAAAAATGCATTCTTAAACCTTGTGACGTGAACTACTTCCACATTTCTTTGACAATTTTGTTAAATTTTTGCATATGCATTTGCAATGATATGTAGATGTGCCTAACACTAAATTCATTCTGCTCGGATGAAGTGTTTTGGAGTCATGGCCCTTGATTTTCTCAAAAATGCCCTAAAAAATCTTGTGACGCAGACTACCTCTACATTTCTTCACCGCTTGAGCTGAAACTTTGCACATGCATTCCTTGTGAGGTGAAAGGGTGCCTAACAATTTTCAAGCTGATCCTATCACCTGCGACGAAGTTACGGCCCTTGATTTTCTGAAAAACGCATTCGAAAACCTTGTGACGTGAACTACTTCCACATTTCTTCACAGAATTAAGCTGAAACTTTGCACATGCATTCCTTGTTTTTTAAACATTTAATACTGGCCATAACTTTCGATTGATATGTGGTAGGGCTTTCATATTTCACATGTACATTCCTTGTCACAAGACCTTTCTAATGGTACCATAAATTTTTACCTCGTGACCTTGACCTTGATGTTTGACCTACTTTTTAAAAACTGTAACATAGTCCATAACTTTCTGTTGGTTAGTGATAGGGCTTTCATATTTCATATATGCATTCTTTTTCACAAGACCTTTCTAGTGGTACCATAATTTTTGACCTCGTGACCTTGACCATGAAATTTGACCTACTTTTTATCCCCCGCCGAAGGCGGAGGGATATAGTTTTGGCGTCGTCCGTCCGTCCGTCCGTTCGCCACACTTTGTCCGGAACCGTTTCTCAGCAACTATTGCATGGAATTAAATGAAACTTGAAATAAATATGTATTATTATGCTGTGGTGATGCACGCGCAATTTTTTTTCGGATTGACTTTTTACATCCAGAGTTATGGCCCCTTGAATGATTGAAATTCTGGATTTTTCTTCGTCTCACTTTGTCCGGAACCGTTTCTCAGCAACTATTGCATGGAATTAAATGAAAATTGAAATAAATATGTATTATTATGCTGCAGTGATGCACGCGCAATTTTTTTTCGGATTGACTTTTTACATCCAGAGTTATGGCCCCTTAAATGATTGAAATTCTGGATTTTTTCGTCATCTCACTTTGTCCGGAACTGTTTCTCAGCAACTATTGCATGGAATTAAATGAAACGTGAAATAAATATGTATTATTATGCTGCGGTGATGCACGCGCAATTTTTTTCTGGATTGACTTTTTACATCCAGAGTTATGGCCCCTTAAATGATCGAAATTCTGGATTTTTCTTCGTCTCACTTTGTCCGGAACCGTTTCTCAGCAACTATTGCATGGAATTAAATGAAACTTGAAATAAATATGTATTATTATGCTGTGGTGATGCACGCGCATTTTTTTCCGGTTTTACTTTTTACATCCAGAGTTATGGCCCCTTAAATGATTGAAATTCTGGATTTTTCGTCGTCTCACTTTTTTGTCGGGAACTGTTTCTCAGCAACTATTGCATGGAATTAAATGAAACTTGAAATAAATATGTATTATTATGCTGTGGTGATGCACGCACAAATTTTTTTCGGATTGACTTTTTACACCCAGAGTTATGGCCCCTTAAATGATTAAAATTCTGGATTTTTCGTCGTCTCACTTTGTCTGGAACCGCTTCTCAGCAACTATTGCATGGAATAAAATGAAACTTGAAATAAATATGTATTATTATGCTGCCGTGATGCACGCGCAATTTTTTTTTTCTCAATTTTGGCCAGATATATTTTCTTGCCATTCTACACGAAAAACCCATTCGGCGGGGGATATCAATTCAACGAATTTGCTTGTTAAAAACTTTTACATTGGCCATAACTTACAATTGGTAAGTGATATGGCTTTCATATTTCACATGTGCATTTTTTGTCACAAGACCTTTCTAGTGGTGCCATAATTTTTGAGCTCATGACCTTGACCTTTGACCCACTTTTTATAAACTTTAACATTGGCCATAACTTTCAATTGGTAAGTGATAGGGCTTTCATATTTCATATGTGTATTCTTTGTCACATGACCTTTCCAACGATCCCATAGTTTTTTACCTTGTGACCTTGACCTACTTTTTTAAGACTTGATCATTGGCCATACTTTTCAATTGCTTAGTGATACTGCTTTCATATTTAACATGCGCTGTCCGGGGGCATCCGTGTTTCACAAACACATCTTGTTCTCCTAGCCCTGAATAGGATAAGGATTTCTATCTAATGGTTATAAATCCATTTCTTTATCTGGTTTGCAAGACAAATCTTTCCCAAGATCCTGTTAAGAAGATCATATGGGGCCCCGTCATGAGATTTTGGTACTTATCGCCTATGCGAGCAGCGAAGGTTCAGGCGAGCCTGCGCATACGCGCAGTCTCTCCAGAACCTTCGCTGCCCGCTCATACAAGCAGTGAATCAAGAGGAACCTTCAGATAGAAAGCCATATCCCTGGCCCCTCTGAATGGCTGGGCATGCGCAGTTAAAATTTTTCATGACTGAATGCTCGAAGACACAAATTAGCTTGGCGGGGCTCATATATTTAAAAAACATTTACAAACCTCACTCACTTAATACAGAGCAAAATGAGGTTTAGGCCTAATTGGCAGAAACTAGCTAGTCTGGCCCAGAAAACATGTTCACTCCATATTTCCAGTTCTGTGGTGTATTCCTTGCTTCCAAAGGATAACACTTTATAGAACATATTTTACGTCACTACAGCTCGTGTCTGAGAATGTGTGGTGGCAGTAAAATGTCTCCCTGCCCTACATCATAGTGTAGTTTATATTTTCTTGTCCTTTGGGGTCATTGATTCCATTGCTGAATTTTGAAAATATTTGGGGGTCACTGATGAGGCCTAATTGGCCAAAACTAGCTAGTCTGGCCCAAAAAACATGTACACGCCATATTTTACAGTTCTGTGGTGTATTCCTTTTTTCCAAAGGATAACTCTTTCTAGAACATATTTACAAGGGGATAAATGTGTTTTTTTGTTTTTCCTTGTCCAGCACCAGGATTATGGATACTCAATAACCAGCACAGTGCACAATCTGTGGCCAAACTCTGACAACTGCCCTTCTTGAATCAGTTGAAGGAAGTGAATGGCCATAGAAGATATTTCATGATCATCAACCTGATAGAATGTGGCCTACCTGATGGTTATCAAACCCTCGACCTCTTGATCACCAGATGAAAGTGCATCCAACTGATCCACATCGGCTAGCATTACCCTTACCTACTAGAAGGACAACATGGGAAAATGGGTTTTCAATCATGTACAAACCAGAGGGCATCCAAATCAGCCTGTCCACCCCATTGCAGTCAAGCTTCATCACGAAAACACGCCTATATAATTTTGAACCCCACTTTTATATAGTAAAACTGGGGTAGGCAGGGGTAAAGCATTTTTGTTTTCTTATTTCTGCTGTAAAATATAGATTGCGGGTACACGTTAGAACCGCCTCATTGAGGCGGTACACGTTAGAACCGCCTCATTGAGGCGGTTCTAACGAGTACCAACAATCTATATTTTCGAGCAGATACGAGAAAAGTATCACACATTTTCATCTTAAACTGTTCCTTTTTCCGGAGATAAAATTTACAACGTATTTGTATAGGCGTGTTTTCATAATGTTCAATAGCTAGAATACCTTGGGGACCATGACAGTTTATTTTAAACCTTATCTTGCAGTTCACGAAAACCCCTATTTTTGCAAACAGTGTAGATCCAGATCAGATGGCTGGATCAACACTGTTTGGCATTCAGTTTATGAATTTGTATCAATAAATTACATAAAGTAATTTGATTGGTTGATAGACAGAAATGGGTGTGGCTTAAATGAATATTCAGCAAGATAATGGTTAATAGGGGTAGTTCTTACTACAGAGGGTTAATCATATCTCTAGGCTATGAGACATTTAACCCTTTTAGTACCAAATGGAATCTTCCTCCTTATATATAGCTGGAGTCCATTTCTAAATTTAGGGTTGACAGGTTGTGGTATCTTCAAAATTTATTTGGAAAATTGCTGAACTTCCTGCAAACAGTGCGGGCCCTGATGAGACGCCGCGTTCTGCGGCGTCTCATCTGGGCCTGCACTGTTTGCCAAGGTACCCCTTTTGGGGTTGCCGGTACTAAATGGATTAAGAATGACTCATAGATACTTTTTCGATTTACTGTTATGTAAACTCATTAGAATGGCCTCATAGATTGACTGATTGATTGTTTTGGGTTTAACGACACGTCAGCCCTTGAGGGTCATTTTGTGTTGTCTACCAGAGAAAGGGAGAAAAGAAATAGAAAAGATTCTTTTTTTTTTTTGGTTTTGGTTTTACGGCCCTTTCAAGATTATTTCACTCATATCGAGCCGATCGTTAATCAGAGGTGGGCGAAAACCGGAGTACCCGGAGAAAAACCACCTGACCTTCCGTTGCAGAACTTGGCGTCTCACACGTGGCCCGAGCGAGGCTCGAACCAGAGCGGTGAGAGACCTAATGATCAAGAGTCAGCGCTCTTAACCACTAGGCCACGGAGGCCCGTGCGGCCCCCGCCCATAGGGGGTTGGAGAAATATATGGGCTGCATGATGCTTCCACGCAGAGCTGAATCTGGCCCGCACACTAGTACTGGTAAACCGCTTAGAGGATCTAAGCCTGTCCAGGAACTGCGGTGCGAGGCAGACCGTCCATGCTAATAAACCCTATTGGTTTCATTGGGCGACAGGGCTTGAGATGTCATTTCATCTCCGTGTCGGGTAAAAGTCCCACAAAATTGGAAGCAACGTCTCCAAAATGACCTTTACAGTGTTGACGGGGACGTTAAACCTCAAATCAACCAACCAACCAACGGAGGCCCGTGAGATAGAAGAGATAGTAAAGGAGATGAAAGTGAGGGACAGAGGAGAAAGCGGAAAATGAATGGAAGTGTAGAAACAGAAGATATAACAACACTTCCCCTCTACCAATACCTTCTGCAAGGACAGCAGGCCTTACTGAACTGTAAGCCAATATCAGTTGGATGCCCAAGTGACACATCACCTTTGCCTCACCCAACCATCCCTAATTTTAATGAGTTCACACAACATACCATTTCAAGATAAAATCAGAAAAAAAATCTCCATAACTTTTCCTAAATACGAGTATATGGTTATCTTGAGCCATGGGAAGAGTTTTCTAGTGCTAAACGAGCCATCCATGATTGAGTTATCGAAATTCAAGACAGTTCATCACAAAAACACACCTATGTAATTTTGACCCCCTGAAACCCCACTTTCACTTAGTAAAACAGGGGTTTGCAGGGGTACACATGATTTTTCTTATTTCAGCTCAAAAACGTAGATTGTGGTCGCTGGTTAGTAGAACTGTCTCAGTAGAGCTTCGGTTCTAGCGATTACCCACAATCTATGTTTTGAGCCGAATTTGAAAAATATCAGAATTTTTTATTTTAAAATTTTTCATTTTTTGCTGATAAAATTTAAATATACATATTTGAATAGGCATGTTTTTATAATGTGGAACACAATCTTCTCACCACCTCTCCCGCAAAATAGAAGCAATGGGTTAAGCAGCTATCAATACAGCTCTAAGCAAGCCTGAGACTGATTAGCCTGAGACTGATTAGCCTGCGCTGATGCAGTTTCATTAATTCATTCATTTCTTCTGCAGAAAGTAAGATTAAGAAATGGGTTAGATGGAGGGTTCATTACACTGATTTTCATGTCCCTCATTACGAGGACATGCCCATACAAATACATTGCCACCTTTATCAAGGAAAAAATGAAAATTTTATGATGAAAATTGTGATATTTTTCTTATTTCTGTCAAAATATAGATTTTGGGCACTCGTTAGAGGCGGTTCTAACGAGTACCCATTGTCTATATTTTAGAGCAGAAATAAGAAAACGATGAGGCGGTTCTAACGAGTACCCACAATCTATATTTTAGAGCAGAAATAAGAAAAATAAGGAATACCCCCGGAAACCCAGTTTTACTATACAAAAGTGGGGTTCAAGGGGTCAAAATTATATAGGCGTGTTTTCGTGATGCTGGAATCAAAGATTCAGGGGCACATAGTTTTTGGTCTGTCTGTGTATCTGTTAGTCTGTCTGCTTGTCTAACCTCAAAACTTTAACATTGGGCCTTGACATTCGACCTACTTTTTTAAAAACTTTAACATTGACCATAACTTTTGATTGGTATGTGACATGTCTTTCATATTTCACAAGCACATTTCTTGTCACAAGACCATTCCGGTGATACCATAATTTTTGACCTTATGACCTTGATCTTAGACCTACTCTTTAAAAGCTAACAGTGACGGTAATTTTGATTGGTAAGTGATAGGGCTTTCATATTTTATGAGTGCATTCCTTGTAACAAGATCTTTCTGGTGATACCATAACTTTTGACCTTATGACCTTGACAATTGACCTACTTTTTTAAAAATTTTGATATTGGCCATAATTTTCGATTATAAGTGATAGAGCTTTCAAATTTCACATGTGCATTCCTTGTCAAAAGTGCTTTCCAGTGGTACCATAATTGTTGACCTTGACATATTTGACCTAGGTTTTTTTTATTGCCCCCAAATTGTGGGGGGGGGGGGGGGCACATTGCTTCTGGCTTGTTCGTTTGCTTGTTCGTTTGTGCATTGCATATCTTAAGAACCATGTATGCCAGTGTTTTGAAATTTCATATATGGATTCCTTGTGAAAAAATAGTTGATCATATTTTTTTCTCATCTGAATTATCTCTCCTTTTTGAGTTATTTCCCTTTTAATTAGATAACATAGGAATCTCATTAGCAAGATATCTGAAAAAGGATTTGAGCTAGAGCCTTGAAATTTGGTGTACTTATTTGGACTGAGAAAGAGATCACCTGATTAAATTTAAAAAAAAATGCAATTTTGTTGGAGTTATTGCCCTTTGCAATTTCTGGCCATTTAATCATGTTGCTTACAAGTGCATCACATAACTTGAGGACCATGTATGCTTATGTTTGGAAATTTCATATATGGATTACTCATGAACAAATAGTTGACCCGTATTTTTTTTCTTATCTGAATTATTTCCCCTTTTGATCTCGTTAGCAAGATATCTGAAAAAGTATATGAGCTAAAGCCTTGACATAAGGTGTACTAATTTGGACTGAGCAGATCACTTGATTAAATTTAAAAAAAAATGCAATTTTGTTGGAGTTATTGCCCTTTGCAATTTTTGCACATTTAATCCTGTCGCTTACAAGTGCATAGCATAACTTTAGAACCATGTATTCTTGTGTTTTGAAATTTCATGTATGGATTCCTCATGAAAAAATAGTTGACCCGTATATTTTTTCTCATCTGAATTATCTCCCCTTTTCGAGTTATTTCCCCTTTAGCTAAATAACATAGAAATCTCGTTAGCAAGATATCTAAAAATGTATTTGAGCTACAGCCTTGATATTTTGTATACTGATTGAGACTGAGCAGGAGATCACCTGATTAAATTTTCAACCAATTTAATGAAATTTTGTGGGAGTTATGGCCCTTTGCAGTTTCTGGCTGTTTAATTGTGTTGCTTTCTTGTGCATGGCTTTACTTAAAGACTGTATGCTAGTGTCTTGAAATTTCATGTATGGATTCCTCATGAAAGAATAATTGAACTGTATTTTTTGTCTTGTCTGAATTATCTCCACGTCTCGTGTTATTTCCCTTTTAATTTGATAACATATAGATCTTGTTAGCAAGATATCTCAAACAGTATTTGAGCTAGAGCCTTGATATTTGGCATACTGATCGGGACTAAGCAGCAGATCACCTGATTAAATTTTTAACCAATCTAATGAAATTTAGTTGGAGTTCTGCTCCATTCATGTAATTTCTGGTACTTTTGATGGTGTTGCTTTATGGCCCTTTGAAAATTTGGGCATTTAGGGGCAAGCATATGGTTGGGGGCATAGTGTTTTATAAACAACAATTCTAGTTTTAAATTAACAATGGCTATAACTTTGGATTGGTAAGTGATTGGGTTTTCATATTTCACGTGCACTCCTCATCACAGACCTTTCCAGTGGTACCATAATTTTTAGATCGATTGTTATCGACAATCGATCTTAAGTTACATACCACACAATTTCCATTCCTGCAATTGTTCACGTGACCATCACTGATTTGGAAAACCCACTGTTATATTTATTAATAGAAAATAGCCATTCTATTTTTATCGAAGTGACAATTGTAGGTCAGAGTATTGCGCAAGATGACTATCTATAGAATCTGGACAGGTTTATCATACACTGAATACCCAGATCGGAAAGCGTTGTCTGCTCAGCTGTCATTGTTTGATTATGATAGTGCTGGTGTTTAAGTAAAGTACTGTCAATTTAACCAGACTGCTGTAGGACCTAGGGCTAGAAAAAAAAAGAGAATGAAAGACTTTTTTTTAACTTCAAGGTCATGTCTCGATCACACATCTTCTTGCGGAAAGGTCATCCCTTTCAACCCTGGTCAGTGGAGCCATGCAACCAGTGTTTTCTATATAAATCGCTTGCCATTTATCTAGACACCAATTTAGCAGAATGGACGTGCCCGACTTGAGTTGGAAGAGTGCATTCCAGAAAATGTTTTGAGATTAAATAAATCAAAGCACTGACAGCACACATAGATATTAGGCTGTAAAAACGATCTGGTACTTAGACTGTTTCGTGTAACTGCAAACAGTAAGTATAGACCCTGATTGCGGCATCTGATCATGGTAAACATTGTCCGTGAATCGAAGACCACTCTAAACCCCACTTTATATAGAGCAAACTGGGGTTTAGGGGGTTTAACATTATCTGTCACATTTTTGTTCGAAAACATAGATTGCGGATATTCGCAGGAACCGCCTTACGAGCACCCACAATCTATGTTTTGAGCTGAAAAAAAATCACAATTTTTCATTTAAAATGTTGCTGTTTTCGTCTTTACAAATGTGCAATGTATTTGTATAGGTATGTTTTCGTAATGTGGCTTTATAGACGTACAAGTAACGCGGTTTAATAAGTTTAAATCGATTATTTGTCAATCGACTTCAAAGTTACAAAGGATATTTATAAAAACCGTTCAGTGCTGAAGATCACGTGACTGTAACTGACTTGTCGGAATAACTTTTATATAGAACATAGCCGCAGTATTGTCAGAGTGTTGTGTAAGCCTAAAGATGGTTATTATTGAATCACAGAGTGGACTTGGCAAACAGTGAAGACCTAGATCCCAAGCTGTTGAATGCACCGTCTGATCAAGCTCTTCACTGTGAAATTTTGCTTCAAAACAAGAATAAAAGATTTTAATGACACGATTTAACCCTCAGTTCATGATTATTTGCCCTTTTTACGCTTGAAGACAATCGATCTACCAGTACTCTCAGTGCTTTGATTGACCTTGTGATCTGGACATTTACCTACTTTTTAAAAACATGAACATTGGCCATACCTTTTGATTGGATATTGATAGATCTTTCATATTTCACATGCACTGTTCGGGGGCATCAGTGTTTCATAAACACATCTTGCTACTCATGACTGTTTATTTAGGATAAAGTTCCGTGTGATATAGTGCATTTTTTCATTCCTCAAAAAAGGTAACTTTTCTGATGAAAATTTACGATATTTTTCTTATTTATACTCAGAACATAGGTTTTGGGTGCTCGTTAGAACCGCCTCATTGAGGCGGTTCTAACGACTACCAACAAGCTATGTCTTGGAGCAGAAATACGGCAAATAATGTTTACCCCCCTAAACCCCAGTTTTCTCTATATAAAGTGGGGTTCGGGGGGGGGGGGGGGGGGGTCTTTATTTCACGGACTTGTTCGCGTGATGTGATGCAAAATAATGATACATGTATTCGGCTCTTGTGCTCCAGTGGGTTGGGCTATATTCCTAGCGTAATTATGAAAAATGTGTAAAAACCTAAGCCTCGTACGCACATGACTTTCAAGCAATGTCAATCAAAATCGATGCAGCATCATAACTACATGCTGCATTCTTGCCGGGAAGAATGATTATTGGTGTGATAAAATAGGCTTCCTTACATAGACTTACAAAGAGGACCCTCACCATAATAATAGATTTTTTTCCTAACAAATATTTGCTTTTACTGCGATTCGAACCCACGCACGCACTGTGCGTGAGTTCGAATCGCAGTAAGACTAAAAAGCAAATAATTATTTATCCCCGATTATGTGACTTTATGTCTCCAGAGAATTAATCATAATCCCCGAAAAAAAAAACAACAAAAAAAACAACAACAAAAAAAAAAAAAACAAAGCGTTTCCTAACAGTTGCTATAGCGATTTGTTTCCTGACAATTTGCCGCTATAGCGAAATTGTTGCTATAGGGTAAGCTCCAGGTAAGCTTATGCCGTGGCCTGTTGCCTGTCCGTCGTCCATTCATCGGTCGTTAGCTTTTCACAATTTTGACATCTCCTCCCGAACCGAAAGTCAGATTAAACTGATACCTGGTAGGAGGCATACTGGTGACATGGAGATTCAGATTTGCTTAATTTGTTCCGTTCGAATTTCAAAGATGGCCACCATGGCGGCCATCATGAAATTCTTCCAACGACATCTCCTCCCGAACCGAAGGTTGAATTGAGCTGAAACTTGATGGGAGACATCGGGGTGACATGGAGGTTCAGATTTGCTAGAATCATTCCACTCCGATATCCAAGATGCCGCCATGGCGGCCATCATGAAATTCTTCCAACGACATCTCCCGAACCGAAGGTTGAATTGAGCTGAAACTTGATGGGAGACATCGGAGTGACATGGAGGTTCAGATTTGCTAGAATCATTCCACTCCGATATCCAAGATGCCGCCATTGCGGCCATCATGAAATTCTTCCAACGACATCTCCTCCTGAACCGAAGGTTGAATTGAGCTGAAACTTGATGGGAGGCATCAGGGTGACATGGAGGTTCAGATTTGCTAGCCTCATTCCACTCCGATATACAAAATGGCTGCCTTGGCGGTCATCTTGAAATTCTTCAAGCAGCATCTCCCTAACCAAAGGTCGAATTGAGCTGAAATTTGTTGGGAGGCATCAGATTGAGATCGAGATTTGCTAAAATGGTTCCATTCTTATTTCCGCCATCTTGAAATTCTTCAAATGACATTTCTGCCCAAACTAAAGGTTTGATCAAACTGAAACTTGATGGGAGGCATCGGGGCAACATGGAGAATCAGATATGCTAAAAATGGATCATTCCATTCCAATATCCTAGATGGCCGCCATGGCTGACATATTGATTTTTTTCAAACGACATCCCCTGCCGAACCTTTATGGGAGGCATTGGGGCGAAATGGCGATTCAGACTTGCTAAAATTGTTCTGTTCAGATATCCAAGATGACCACTGTGGTCGCATCCTGAAATTCTTCAAATAACATTTATTCCCGAACCATGGGCTGGATTGAGCTGAAACTTGATGGGAGGCATTGGTGCAACATAGAGATTCAGATTTGCTAAAATTGTTCTGTTCCAATATCCAAGGTGGCTGTGCAAGAAGGCCATCTTGTATTTCTTCAATAGACATCTCCCGAACCAGAGGTCAGATAAAGCTTGTTGGGAGGCATTGGGGCGTCATGGAAATTCGGATTTGCTAAAATTGTTCCATTCCGATATACAAGATGGCCATCTGATAATTCTTCAAACTACGACTCCTCCTGAACCAAAGTTGGGATGGAGCTGAAACTTGATTGGAGGTGTTGGGGCAATATGGAGATTCAGAATTGCTGAAATTATTCTGTTCTGTTATCTAAAGATGGCTTCCATGTTAGCCAGCTTGAAAAGCTTCAAACTACATCAAGTTGAATTGAGCCGAAACTTGATGGAAGGCATTGAGTATTCATGGAGATTCAGACTTAACTGCGTAGTATGACCCATCTTCTTTCTTATGAATATTTTCATTGCTCTTAAAGGAACTCATTTTTGATTTTTATTTGCCTTCACTGCAGCTGGTGTTGTGCCGTGTGGCGGCCGTAAAACGTCTCCCCGTACATCAACCATAGTGCAGTTTATATTTTACTTTCGGTCCTTTGAGATCAGCGTGAATATTCTGAGAAATCAGAAATAAATTATTAGTTTAGACTCAAATTCTAGACAGGTTTATAATTATTTGGACCTCATTTTGATTTATATCAGTCTTTGAATCGACTGCCTATTCGAATTTCGCAAAATTGCAGTATGCTTCCTCAGGCTTTCGTTGCCGGATCATTATAGGGTCACTGATGAGGCTTTATTAGCCGAAACTACGTAGTATGACCCATCTTCTTTCTTATGAATATTTTCATTGCTCTTAAAGGAACTCATTTTTGATTTTTATTTGCCTTCACTGCAGCTGGTGTTGTGCCGTGTGGCGGCCGTAAAACGTCTCCCCGTACATCAACCATAGTGCAGTTTATATTTTACTTTTGGTCCTTTGAGATCAGCGTGAATATTCTGAGAAATCAGAAATAAATTATTAGTTTAGACTCAAATTCTAGACAGGTTTTTAATTATTTGGACCTCATTTTGATTTATATCAGTCTTTGAATCGACTGCCTATTCGAAATTCGCAAAATTGCAGTATGCTTCCTCTGGCTTTCGTTGCCGGATCATTATAGGGTCTCTGATGAGGCTTTATTAGCCGAAACTACGTACATGTAGTATGACCCATCTTCTTTCTTATGAATATTTTCATTGCTCTTAAAGGAACTCATTTTCGATTTTTATTTGTTAGTACCATTCTGATATTCCAGATGGCTGCCGATGTTGGCCGTCTTGAAAATGTTTAAATCATATCTGCTACAAAATGGTATGTTGCATTGAGTTGAAATTGATGGGAGGCATTTGGGTCACATGGCGATTCAGAAGTGCTATAATTGTTGCATTCTGATATCCCAGATGGCAGCGATCTTGAAATTCTTCAAAGCACCTGTATAGTAACTGCATACAAGTTTTACAGGGAGGGGCAGCTAAGGAGTAGTCAGTATATGTCAAACTCGGTGAGTCCACAAGAAGATTTGGTATTGTGGCTTTTTTGCAAGCGGCCAAATACACCATAGCTTTGTTTGTGTTACAGTTGTATTCGCAAGATTGGTTAACTTTGTTTACTTTTTTTGATTACAGAACATGCCAAAGGCAGGTGCAAACGATAGCTCTTGCCTGCCAAACTATACACTCCCACTCTGTATCAACATCATCTCTTCCTGAATCCTAAATCAGATTAAGCTGTTCAGAAACTTAATCAGAAGCATCAAGTTAACAGGCAGATTCAGTATTGCTAAAGGCAATGTGATCGGAGAGATAATATATGATCAGCCTCATCCAGATGAGCGATTCTGACCCACTTGGGCCTATAGTATTGAATGTCGGTATAAGGAAATTTGTTGACTGTATCTATAATTGCTTAGTCGGATGCGCATCTGACGGTGGATCAGAAGGTCATGTGTTTGATACCGACAGTCTTACAAGGAGATTTATCATGAAATCTTTGCTATCGTCATTCTCTTCCTTCTGCTGATTCAAGACGGGCTGTGGTCATTTTCTGACGGAAGACCGTGCAGTGTATACGGCTTATCTGCTTATGTTTAGGCCCACTGGGCCAATGACATTTAAACAATGTTGCATCAACATTTATGCAATGTCATAGAGTTTCATTGACATTGATATGACATCGCATACACGGCATGTGCTCACTTTGTGCCTGCCCAAGAAGTGTGGTAAGGTACATGTAAACTGACTGTCTCAATATGATCTAAATAGTGTTGACTGAGCCTTTAAACTACGAAAACAAAGAAACAAACAAAATAACGGTGTACTCAATAAATGGTTTAGAATATTTCAGCTTTATTTTCTTCCTAACTAACATAGTTATTCAGAATCCACAAGGCAATTGTGGGATACATTTCAGCATGGTTAAACAGGGTCACAAAATAGTCAGTTGTTGGATAATAGGTGATATACTGAGTTTCTTTCCAGAAAACTACTCTCATGATTCTAAAGCTGGTGTCATCTAACCAAATCTGAAAGACAAAAAACTTTTTTTGCATACAATACAATATCACACATGTGTGACATAGTACATTTTTTCACCACCAAAATGGCTACTAAATTCTGATGAAAATCCGTGATATTTTTCTTATTTTTACTGCAAACATAGGTTATGGGTGCTCATTAGAACCTTCTGATTGAGGCGGTTCTAACGAGTACCCACGACCTATGTCTTGGAGCAGAAATAACAAAAATAATGTATACCCCCATAAATCCCAGTTTTCTCTATATAAATGTGGGTTTACAGGGGTGTTCATTTCACTGGCTTGTTCACATGATGGAAAAGATGCCTGACATCACATGTGAATCATTTATCGAGAACAAAAAAAAAATGATAAAAAACAAAATTGTTGCCTTCTGCAAAATTTCCATGATGCTTAAAGAATGACAAATACAGTACGATAGGAAATATAATACTGTTTCAATATACCAGGCCAGCTGACTTTTAATGACAGATTTCATGCATTTTAAAGTAGTTCCGGCTTTGTTCCGGCTTTGACTCCATAGAAATCAGAGTCCGCACAAAATGTAGTCCAGATTTTATTGAGTTTTAGGCGCAGTTATCAAAATTGAACAAGCGTGTTAGATATCCTAAAAGCACCAGACAAAGTTTCAAAGCAGACGGCTTTACAATTTTATCTTAACTTTCAGAAGTTAGTTTCAGCATAACACTGTGAAAACTTACAGAAAACCTTTCTAAAAAGATCTTAAAATTTTTGACAGGCAGTGCTGCAAATTCCAATATATGATATGTTTGCAGATGTCTATAGACCGGTGGTATTATGAAACGCCATTCGATGTTTCAAATTTTTGAAAGAAACTATTTACGTTTTCAAAACCAAACATTAAAATTCAAGTTTTAACAATGCTACTGTCCATATGTAACAGTTTTTGTCTGGTCGGTTGTGGATACTATGGGAAAGAGATCGGAGGAGAAAGGCTGGCTAGTCCAGTACATGAATTCCATTGGCTTGAAGAAAAGTTTGAGTAAGAACAGCACTATGAGCCCGCGCGTAATTTGCTGGATAAGATATCTGAGATTCTGAGCGAAAACAAATAAATGGAACCATGTAAGGCGGAAGCACTTGGTTGATGTAACGTCTCGCTGTTCAGTTCACATCTCAGCCATGCTCTTGAATGTTATTAATGACACTAAGCTGCGTTCGCTAACTGCATGCAATACCACGCCACACAATTACGCTTGTTCCACCCGATATGTCACGCTCTATTACGCACGCGCGTCGCCTCGGCATACCTTATACCTATACGTCGAAACACCCGGAAACGACAATCGGCGTGATTCACGCTGAAGTGCCATTTGTCACTGAAACGCATATCACGTCAGTCGCTTAGACGCCAATTTACGTATTTCATGCACCAGCGGAAGTATTCCGTACTGTGTCGACGCTTTAACTTTGGTCACGACAGGGACGTCTAGCTCTCAAACATGCATCGCATAAGGGCGGCGAACAGTGTCAGTGCTTATTAGTCGGTAGTTGAGACCCCTTGTTTATCTACAGGTACAGTCTAGCAGCTGCCGGCGGAAATCTGTTTCGCATATGCGTCTGCCTGATGAATCGATCTTGACGTACTGACGTCGGTCTTCCGCTACGTCGACGTCCACAGGCGTCTTCTGCATATAGTAAGATGTACAGACGATAGATCACACATATATGGCACCCAAAATCAGAGTCATCGTCATCCGCTTTCCGACCAAGGGCCACGCTTACGATCCTTTAATGAAACATGTTGCAATACGCTCTCAGTGCTTTTTGAGAACAAATTTCAGTTTCTTCTTTTCTAGGCACGACCTTACATTACATATCAAAAGTTTGATCCTGAACATGTGGTTTCTATCCGTACTGGTGTGAAAGAGATGCACAGGATCGACGTGGCCGGACTGGTAACCAGACGTCATGGTTGATTGATTTAACCTTTATGGTGCCTAAGCATGTTGTAACCATGCATTTGTGTGGTTTCAGTATCAAAGCACTGAGAGTGCTGGTGGGGTGTAGGCTGGGGTAATAGTCCTGGGCTGAGATTTAAACTGTTCCATTTAACTCTAAAATTCCAAACAAATAGTGAAGATTTTGATAAGAAGTCACGTTCTGCGGCGTCCGATCTTGGTCTACACTGTTTGCCACGCTCACCCTTTGATTCCAGGATAACCATCTTCAGTCTTATGCGGCCCCCGCCCATCGGGGTTGGAAGAAATATATGGGCTGCATGATGCTTCCACGCAGAGATGAAACCGACCACACACGAGTACTGGTAAACCGCTTAGAGGATCTAAGCCTGCCCATGCAGAGCGGTGCGAGCCCGACCGTCCATGCTTATAAACCCTATTGGTTTCAGTGGGTGACAGGGCTTAGGATGTCATTTCATCTCAATGTCGGGTAAAAGTCCCACAAAATTGGAAGCAACGTCTCCAAAATGACCTTCACAGTGTTGACGGGCACGTTAAACCTCAAATCAAACAAACAAAATATTCAGTCTTTTGGAATACACTGATTGCGGTTATTTTATACAAGAAAAAAGGTTATTCTGACAAGTCAGTGATAATCATGTAGACGTTAGCACTGAAGCGCTTTTCTTAATAGCAATTTCGGGTCGAATGCCAAACAATCAACCCAAACATATCCGCGTCGTTTGTCAGCGTTGAGTTCATGTAAGTGCTATCTGTAAAATTTGCACTTGAATCAAATGTTGGATCTGGCAAACAATGTAGACTCGGATCAAACGCCACAAAAGACGATGCTGATCGTGTTCTACACTTTTTGCATTAGTTTATACTAACATATTAAGTTTTTACGAAACAGTCCAAGTCCCCATTCATAACCAGCCTGCACTCAGAGACAATCGACATCGTTGTTGTCAGTGCTTTGATTTATTCACTGCCTTGAGTTTCTAGAGTGCACTCTTCCATCACTGAAGTTGGGCTCGTCCGTTCTGCTGAATATGGCACCTAGAATTATATTACAGGACCTACACTGTTTGCATGAGTATCTGTACCATATTCCATGGTTGAAAGGGACAGCCTTTCTTTCCAATTTCTCCACGCATTTGAGGTCTAAGTTGTAACTGACCTAGACTTGACCTCGAAAGTCAGAAAATCCATTAAGCAGGCTGGTCTTTATGTATTAAATATTGACAGCACTGTTAGAAAACAGTGTAAGACCTGAGCAGACTGCTGAGCAGTCGCCGCATTGATCTGGGTATACAGTCTTTGCAAATCCGTCACATAATGCAGCTGATTCATAGGAAATTCTGAATCGATAGATAAAATCGTCAAGTCGTCTGCTTCAAACGTTTGTTGTGCGCTTATAGGATTACTAATACGCTTGTACAATTTTGATAACTGCGCCAAACCGGGCTATATTTTGTGCGGACTCATATTTCTATGGCGGTCAAAGCCGGAAGAAAGCCAGAAGAAAGCCGGAACTACTTTAAAACCTGCAGGATAGCTAGAGATGACAGATTGAATCTGTCATTAAAAATGGTCGGATTAAGATTTCACCCTTTACCCACGAGTTACTCAAGTAAACTCTTCTGTCACTGAAGTTGTAGAAGTCCATTCTACTACATGTAAATTGACGACCCCCTCCCATCGGGCTAAAAGAAATATTTGGGCTGCACAAGCTGAAACCAACCGCACATGAGTACTGGTAAAGAGGTTCTAAGCATGCCCAGGAGTGATGCTGGTCGGATTGGTTTAATTGGACGGCAGGGCTTGGGATGTCATTTCATCTCAATATCGGGTAAAAGTCCAACAAAATGGAAGCATCGTCTCCAAAATGACCTATAAGGTGTTGACGGGGACGTTAAACCTCAACACAAACAAATACATGTAAATTTGGTGTCTTGCCAAAAATTGTCAACAGAATGGCAAGCCAAATAGACCAGGACTAGATGAGCCATCTCATCAGGATCTCCACTGTTTGCATAGGTATTTGCACCGTGCTAAAGGGCTGAAAGGGTAAGATATCTCTACGCTAACACGGCCTACTTAAATACTAACGACGTGGCGCGAGAAACCTCAACCATCAAGCCAGCATTAATATACTCCAAGCTGTTATCACTGTCCAAATCGTTTGCAGACCTGATTAACGTATGTAAGCACAAATCTGATAAATAATTAGTTACAGGCCGCAAAACTTCAAACATGAAAAGGTGTGTTCCTTGATTGTAGCGCACGACATAAGATAGATTTTAGACTGAGCTGCGCATTTAATAGGGTTCGACAAGTATAAGCTTGTAAAAGAAGTTTGGGTCTACGCTTTATGTTGTATGGTCATGTTTATGTTGTATTAATGTGTTCACGTCAGTTTTGTGAACAAAACTACAAATCATCACCATGGCAACGACTGGCACTAACGAAACGAAACATCCATAAGACAGTACATTTTTGGGGGGGAGGGGGGGGGGGTTACGGCCCTTTCAAGATTATTTCACTCATATCGAGCCGATCGTTAATCAGATGTGGATGAAAACCGGAGTACCCAGAGAAAAACAACTGACTTTCCGTGGCAGAACTTTGCGCCTCACATGTGACCAGAGCCAGGCTCGAACCTCAGCGGTGAAAGGGTCAGCGCTCTCTCCCACTAGGCCATGGAGGCCCGTAAAAATAGGTACATATATGCCTATTATTCTCTCACATTGTAGGTTAACCTTGCGAGGAAAACTGCCATCCAAGCTAGCCGTCTTACTTTTTTTTCGAAATAGACAGAAAAAAAGATGGGAAGGCAATTAACATCGTATAACCCAGAATACATGTTTATTTTATAGGCATGAGAGCGTGTGACAAACTTAAGAAAGCGTTCGGGTCAATACCAAGTTCTAATTATTTTGACTAATTACACTGATGACCGTGGCAATAGAAAATAGCATTCAACCAGTCATGACCGTTCCTTAAATGCTTCTGGAGTAAAAGAAAACATAAAAGTAATACTTTTCAGACGAATAAAATACCGGAATGCATCATTATTATATACTGGACAGCAAAAGGAAAATGAATTTTCAAAAATCGATTTTTCTTAAACCAAACAATTGTATCATTTATACAACACGCTTAATTCAGTACATCGAGAACCATTAAAAGTTAAATCAATCAACCGTGGCTTGTGGTTACCAGCCCGGCCACATTTACACCAGTACGGATACAAACCACGTGTTCAGAACAAAAATTTTGATGTTTAATGCAAGGTCGTGCCTAGCAAATAAGAACTTGAATGAAATTCGTTCCCAAAAAGCATTAAGTCAGCGTCAGCGCGTAATGCAGCGTCTTGCACCAAGGGATCGTGAACGTGCCCTTGAACAGTTAGAAGCTGGTCGGAAAGCAGGTGACGTTGCCCCTGATTTTGGGTGTCAAATGTCTGTCGTCGGTTGGAGCGTCAGCTTGCTACAGAACACGATAGTGGACGTCGACATAGCGGAAGACCGACGACAGTACGTCAAGATCGATTCATCCGTCTGACGCGTCGGCGAAACAGATTTCAACCGGCAGCTGCTGCCTGAAAACAAACAAGTGGTCTCAAAAACGGACTATGTACGCGATGCAGGTTTGAGAGCTAGACGTCCCTATCGTGACCAAAGTTAACGCGCCAACACAGGACGGAACGCTTACGCTGGTGCGTGAACGACGTAAATTGGCGTCTAAGCGACTGACATATGCGTTTCAGTGACGAATCACGTTTCTAAGAGAATCACGCCGATGGTCGTTTTCGGGTGTTTTGACGTACAGGTGTAGTGTATGCCGACGCGACGCGTGCGTAATAAAGCGTGACAAATGGGGTGGAACCAGCGTTATTGTATGGGAACGTATTCGCATATGGTTAGCGAACGCAGCCTAATATTCTGATCTTTCAAGATCATGGCTGACACGTGGACTTAACACCGCGACGTTACTTCAATCAACTGCTTCGGCCTCACGTGGTTCCATTTATTTTTTAAGGTCATGTACTGGACTAGCAGCCTTCTCCTCCGATCTCCCTCCCATAGAGCATCTTTGGGGCGAGTTGGGGAGACGTATCCACAACCGACCAGACAAAAACTGTTGTTTATGGATTACGAAAGTAGCATTGTTAAAACATTAATTTCACTTCTTCCGTTCTGTTAATGACTATGAAAATTTTGTCCCGATTTTGCGGAAAATTTCTCAGAACAGATCTATTCACATTAAACGTGCACGGTACACATTTTTCAAAATATAATATGAAATAGGCGCGACCTAACTGCAACCAACCGTTTTGATGCTTATAAACCTCCCATTTTGTGCATTCAGTATTAGGTGGGTCTTTTTGAAATGAAAAGGTTTTCTAAATGGACATTTGCTGTAGTACCGCAAAATTCCTATGTTAAGACCTCCTTTTGGATTGTTCTAAAGTTTAACAGTCTCAAAGGTGGTCGACAGCAACAAAGTTAAACTTGAACTGTGCAGTAGATAGTTGACCGAAAAAAAAAATAGATCAGCAGTCGATGGTATACCATCGCAAATACCTGCTTTTTCTATGAGTAACACAAATGACTATGTATTAGCAAGCCAAAACTATATGTAAGTTAAAAAAAGTTGTAAAGAACATTCTAACTGATAAGCAAAATTTCAGAAGTGTAACTCTTATAGTTTAGAAGATATGGCAAAGTCATACTTTTTGACCTTTAACCTTGGGATTATGTTGAGGTCCACCCAAAGTATCCCAATTTATTCTATATTCCAACAGCCATTAAATAACCAAGTTTCAGAAGTGTAACTCTAATAGTTTAGAAGATGTAGCAAAGTCATACTTTTTGACCTTTGGCCTTGGGTCGAGGTCACACCAAAAGTAGCCGAACGTATTCTATATTCCAATGACCATCCGATAAGCAAAGTTTCAGAAGTGTAACTCCAATAGTTTAGGAGATATGGCAAATATAATTTTTGACCTTTGACCTTGGGGCCATGTTGAGGTCAAGGTCACGCCAAAAGTGTCCAAATTTATTCTATATTCCAAGGGCCATCCAATAACTAAAGTTTCAGAAGTGTAACTCTAATAGTTTAGAAGATATGGCAAAATCATATTTTTTTACCTTTGACCTTGGGGTCAAGGTCACACCAAAAGTAGCCCGACATATTCTGTATTCCAAGGACCATCCAATAAGCAAATATTCAGAAGTGGAACTCCAATAGTTTAGGAGATATGGCAAATCATATTTTTTGACGTTTGACCTTGGGGTCATGTTGAGGTCAAGGTCACACCAAAAGTATCCAGATTTATTCTATATTCCAAGTGCCACCCAATAACCAAAGTTTCAGAAGTGTAACTCTAATAGTTTAGAAGATACGGCTAAATCATACATTTTGACCTTGGGGTCAAGGTCACACCAAAAGTAGACCGACATATTCTATATTCCAAAGACCATCCAATAAGCAAAGTTTCAGAAGTGTATCTCCAATAGTTAAGGAGATATGGCAAATCATATTTTTTATCTTTGACCTTGGGATCATGTTGAGGTCAAGGTCACCAAAAGGTTGCCCACTGCAATCTACATTCCACGAACTATCCACATGCAAAGTTTCAAAAGTGTAACTTCAGTAGTTGCAGAGGAGATCCATTTACAAGAAACGTGACGGACAGACAGACGGACGGACAGACGGACGGACGGACAGACGGACTGACGCCGGACGCAACTGTGGTACGAAAACAATATACCCGATTTTTCTTCGAAAAAGCGGGTATAAAAAATCACTCCTTCCAGAGAATGGTATCGGTATTTAGTAGAACCAGTATTATTTTGAAAACTGCAGTTGCATCCATACTTTAGGGTAGGGAAGAGTTATTATTTCTGTTCAAGAGATAGAAATGTCAGAATTCTATCTATTCACCATATTTGCATTATTTGCTTGATAACCTTCAGAACCAGCAGGTAATGCAAATAAGGTGAATCTATCTCCCCCCCCCCCCCCACCCCCCAATTGGGACTTGAAGGAATAGATGGGCTGCATGATGCATCAACGCAAAGCTGAAACCGACCTGCATGCACACAAGTACTAGTAAACTGCTTAGAGGATCTAAGCCTGCCCAGGCAAAGCAGTGCGAGTCACACCGTCCATGCTTTTAAACCCTATTGGTTTTATTGGGCGACAGGGCTTGATATGTCTTTTCGTTTCGATGTTGGGTAAAAGTCCAACAAAATTGAAAGCAGAGTCCCCAAAATGCCCATAACAGTGTTGACAGGGACTTTAAACCTCAAATCAAACAAACTAAATCTATCTCCGCAAGGTGCCCCCCCTTGCCTGGTTAACCGCTTAGAGGATCTATGCCTGCCCAGGGAAAGCGGTGCAAGTCAGGCCGTCCATGCTTATAAACCATATTGGTTTATGGGATATAAGGCTTGAGATGTCATTTCATCTCAATGTCTGGTAAAAGTAGCACAAAATGGGAAGCAACATCAAAATGACCTATATAGTGTAACTGTTGATGGGGATGTTAAACATCAAATCAAACAAACAAAACTCCCAATGGGGATGGAAAACAGGTCTAGAAGACGATCCTTCAGGAATCGTGATTCTTCTATACACAAGTTAAAAGTACGTCACATAAGGTGTAGATTATTAGATACAGTCCGGAAGCCTACACAGTAATTCTGTAATTACGGCATCTCTAACCTGCGCAGACACAGGAAATTCTATCAGAATATAGATAAGACCAATTCATTATCACAGAGTTTGTAGTTGGCCTGTTGATTTGCCCAGCAAACTTACCGAATGTGTAAAAAGTCAAAATACCGGTCAAAAATATATCTACGATGCAGTCAAGTAACATTGCGTACATTAACTTTTGATCTTAGCTCTTATATGTGACTTTGTCAAAGCCACCACCACAAACATTGCAACACTTTCCCTACCAACTGTCTGCAATGATAATTGGTCTCTGAATTTTTAACAAACAGGACAAAGAATTCTTTGAAAAGGGATACCCCCTTGAAAAGGAACTACCAATTTTTCCCCCCAACTCGACACACTAAAAAGTTTTAAGCTACTTGAACATGGGACTTGACTTGAACAAGTTGTTGATTAGTTATTCTGCAATGTTGTTAGATGCAGTGAGTTTAGATATAAAATATTTGTGCCTTTGGCTAGTTCACACTCAGTGTTGACTATGGAAATCTTCGGATGTTTCTTATTTTGAGAAAAATTGAAAAGTTCTGCGAAACTGGCACAGCTGCAAGTACAAGCTCGTGTTTTCAAGGCTTTACACAACTTAATGCTGACGCATGATAATAGTGAAACTGACAATGATGGATACAGTTTAATACTGAAAATATGCAAGTGTCAGACCGTCCATGCTTATAAACCCTATTGGTTTTATTGGCCAGCAGGGCTTGAGATGTCATTTCAACTCAATGTCGGATAAAAGTCCTACAAAATTGGAAGCAACGTCTCCAAAATGACATTTATGGTGTTGATGGGGATGTTAAACCTCAAATCAAACAAATATTTCTATTATTATTTACATAGTAAAGCTACTGCAACATACTGAAAACAGAAATCCATTTTATAATCAATGAGCTAAAAACATGGACTTTTATGACTTTGGTGGCAGATTTTCAACTAGACCATTCGGACCAGCCAGCCTCACTAGACCTGACCTGGTCCAGCTTTTCACCAGACAAAATCCGTCGGTCTTGGGTTGGTGTTGATGGGGACTTTAAACCTCAAATCAAACAAACAAAACATTCCTGGTGTACATTACATATACATGTATATACACTCCAGGTTTCGCAGGATGGAGCTGCCTACATAGTAAACAGGCTGTTGTTGTTCATGTTATTATGGTAGGGATCTTTAACCTGCACGAGGGATGGTTCTCCCTGCACAGGGGGCCTCCAGTTAACGTCTGGATCCAAAGGACTTGTGGCATTCATGCCTGCAAATGATGCCAATGGAGCATGTTTGGACACAGCAATTTTATTACTGCTGCCGGGTTGGATGCTTGGGGGCCCCTAGTATCAGAGGCAAGTGCACTAACCACTGAGCTACCACACTCCACTATATTTTTGCATTTTACACATTCAACAAGCTTTTAGGGCAAATCAATGGACCAAGATAGAAATATAGATAGGAAGATAGTTGTTCTTAGGGGAGATTCTTGGGAATTGATAGAATTTTTTTTTTGCTGTTCAAGCAATAAAGCGGCAGTCATTTTGGGTCAGCCCTTGGCAAAAGATAAGAATACAGTCAGGCAGTTGGACCAGATTAACTATTATTTGATCCAAAGTTATTTTTACCCCAGGAGAAATATATTGGGCTGCACGGTGTTTCTGTGTAAAGCGATATCAACAGCATCTTTACATTACGAAAACATGCCTAGATGCAAATACAATGTAAACTTAAACGCAAAAAAAAAAAAACCCTAAAAATTTCAAGATGGAACATTGTGATGTTTTTCTTATTTCGACTCAAAATATAGATTGTGGGTACAAGTTATAACTGCCTCACTGAGGTGGTTCTAACGAGTTCCCACAATCTATATTTTAGAGAGGAAAATCGAAACATAAGGTTTACCCACTGTAAACCCCAGTTTTACTATTAGGGTTCAAGGGGCTCAGAATTATACTTGCTTGTTTTTGTGGAATTACTGGTAAACTGCTAAGCCTGCCCAGGCAGAGTGGTGCGAGTCTGCCCGTCCACACATATAAACCCTACTGGTTTCATTGGATGGCAGGCTTTGACACAATGATTTGTATAGACTTCCTGATAGATGCATGCATTGCTGTTTTCTATCAAAGATCTTTTATTAGCCAGAAAAAATGAAATGCTTAAAGTGCTAGACAAATTCTAAAGTCAAGCTCAGGCAAATACTTTAATGCAGTACTAAATGAGAACTTCTATTAAGCAGGGCCTGACAAGTCCATTGACCAACTGCCATGAGGGCAAGTCCAAATGTTGGCTATGCAAGTGATTTCAAGCTTGCCTGTACGAAGTACATGGAGAGCTATTGTTGTCACCTAGGATGTGCATGGTTGCGTGTGCGTTCCCGTCACACTGCGGTAAAGTTTTTCAAATGCTTATATCTCAACAGTCACTCATCACAGAGCACTCATTTTCGGAACTTAAGTACCTGGGAAGTAAGGCTGGCACGATCAAATATATATTGATATTGATTAGTTATTCTGCAATGTTGTTAGATGCAGTGAGTTTAGATATAAAATATTTGTGCCTTTGGCTAGTTCACACTCCGTGTTGACTATGGAAATCTTCGGATGTTTCTTATTTTGAGAAAAATTGAAAAGTTCTGCGAAACTGGCACAGCTGCAAGTACAAGCTCGTGTTTTCAAGGCTTTACACAACTTAATGCTGACGCATGATAATAGTGAAACTGACAATGATGGATACAGTTTAATACTGAAAATATGCAAGTGTCAGACCGTCCATGCTTATAAACCCTATTGGTTTTATTGGCCAGCAGGGCTTGAGATGTCATTTCAACTCAATGTCGGATAAAAGTCCTACAAAATTGGAAGCAACGTCTCCAAAATGACATTTATGGTGTTGATGGGGATGTTAAACCTCAAATCAAACAAATATTTCTATTATTATTTACATAGTAAAGCTACTGCAACATACTGAAAACAGAAATCCATTTTATAATCAATGAGCTAAAAACATGGACTTTTATGACTTTGGTGGCAGATTTTCAACTAGACCATTCGGACCAGCCAGCCTCACTAGACCTGACCTGGTCCAGCTTTTCACCAGACAAAATCCGTCGGTCTTGGGTTGGTGTTGATGGGGACTTTAAACCTCAAATCAAACAAACAAAACATTCCTGGTGTACATTACATATACATGTATATACACTCCAGGTTTCGCAGGATGGAGCTGCCTACATAGTAAACAGGCTGTTGTTGTTCATGTTATTATGGTAGGGATCTTTAACCTGCACGAGGGATGGTTCTCCCTGCACAGGGGGCCTCCAGTTAACGTCTGGATCCAAAGGACTTGTGGCATTCATGCCTGCAAATGATGCCAATGGAGCATGTTTGGACACAGCAATTTTATTACTGCTGCCGGGTTGGATGCTTGGGGGCCCCTAGTATCAGAGGCAAGTGCACTAACCACTGAGCTACCACACTCCACTATATTTTTGCATTTTACACATTCAACAAGCTTTTAGGGCAAATCAATGGACCAAGATAGAAATATAGATAGGAAGATAGTTGTTCTTAGGGGAGATTCTTGGGAATTGATAGAATTTTTTTTTTGCTGTTCAAGCAATAAAGCGGCAGTCATTTTGGGTCAGCCCTTGGCAAAAGATAAGAATACAGTCAGGCAGTTGGACCAGATTAACTATTATTTGATCCAAAGTTATTTTTACCCCAGGAGAAATATATTGGGCTGCACGGTGTTTCTGTGTAAAGCGATATCAACAGCATCTTTACATTACGAAAACATGCCTATGCAAATACAATGTAAACTTAAACGCAAAAAAAAAAAAAACCCTAAAAATTTCAAGATGGAACATTGTGATGTTTTTCTTATTTCGACTCAAAATATAGATTGTGGGTACAAGTTATAACTGCCTCACTGAGGTGGTTCTAACGAGTTCCCACAATCTATATTTTAGAGAGGAAAATCGAAACATAAGGTTTACCCACTGTAAACCCCAGTTTTACTATTAGGGTCCAAGGGGCTCAGAATTATACTTGCTTGTTTTTGTGGAATTACTGGTAAACTGCTAAGCCTGCCCAGGCAGAGTGGTGCGAGTCTGCCCGTCCATACATATAAACCCTACTGGTTTCATTGGATGGCAGGCTTTGACACAATGATTTGTATAGACTTCCTGATAGATGCATGCATTGCTGTTTTCTATCAAAGATCTTTTATTAGCCAGAAAAAATGAAATGCTTAAAGTGCTAGACAAATTCTAAAGTCAAGCTCAGGCAAATACTTTAATGCAGTACTAAATGAGAACTTCTATTAAGCAGGGCCTGACAAGTCCATTGACCAACTGCCATGAGGGCAAGTCCAAATGTTGGCTATGCAAGTGATTTCAAGCTTGCCTGTACGAAGTACATGGAGAGCTATTGTTGTCACCTAGGATGTGCATGGTTGCGTGTGCGTTCCCGTCACACTGCGGTAAAGTTTTTCAAATGCTTATATCTCAACAGTCACTCATCACAGAGCACTCATTTTCGGAACTTAAGTACCTGGGAAGTAAGGCTGGCACGATCAAAATTTTGGATAATCGATTATTATCGATCGATAAATTCCACACAAATGAATATCATTACTTATTTGCTTGCAATTGATTATTTGACATGTACAATTTTAAACAATGTAGAGAGATAAACCTTCGTAGAAAATTAAACAATGTAGAGAGATAAACCTTCGTGGGAATCGAGACAGTTCCCCGACAAGACAGTTCCCCGACACGGTTTTTGGAGACAGTTCCCCGACACATTTGAAGACAGTTCCCCGACACATTTGAAGACAGTTCCCCGACACTTTTGAAGACAGTTCCCCGACAGTTCAAAGTCAAATGGCCTGTGACTGATCATGATGATTATCATAATTGATAGTTATTATGTGTTCATCAATATTTTGAAGACCATTCGCCAACAGATGTTTAGAAATATTAAATTATTGATTCATCGGCATTTTTGAAGACAGTTCCCCGGCAGACTTTTACATGTGTAAAATGAAAGCTTATACTTGATACCATTATCACTCAGTTTAATGAATACACCTGAAATTAAGCGAACTAGCATGTTCAGTTAATGAACATGCACACATTTAAACAAAACAAAAATGTCTTCTAGGAAATGCCATAGTATATTTCTAATTGTCATTTTTCCATATAATACACATTTGAAAAATGAAGATGAGTTCAAAGTTTTTGTTTTAAATGAATATAATTAAAGTATACGAATACGAAATAGATATCTAACGCTGTTATGCAAACAATAATGATAATTATTTGACCATCAGTCAATCAGTGCCGTGTACATGCGCATGCGTCAGAGTTGATGAGTTTGTACACGCTTATCAGATGATAAGCTGACTTGACTGACACGCAGAATCCATCTATCCTATGTTTAGTGTCGGGGAACTGTCTTTAAAAAGGTCTGGGAACTAATTGCCAATTATAATTATCAGTCACAGATCATTTAACTATGAGCAATAGTGTCGGGGAACTGTCTTCAAAAGTGTCGGGGAACTGTCTTCAAATGTGTCGGGGAACTGTCTCCAAAAACCGTGTCGGGGAACTGTCTTGTTCCCACCTTCGTGCAGTTATCAAATATGTTATTTATAATAATTTGATACCCAATTGACCTAGATATATGTCTTAATTAAAACAATAGACGAAATATAAAATCTTCGGATCGGCATTTTTTGGCTCGGCCCGATTGAGAGGACCTTGGCTTTTATACCCGACTGTAACATTATGACTAAATCTTCAGTGATTACTAATTGATTGTCAATCGCAATGACAGGAATGATAATTGATTATCTTTTCGACTCTGATTACTGATTGGCCAGCCCTACTGGGAGGGTCTTCTGATGTTCAAAGAGAACAGAATCCTGGGTTTACGCCCTGGGGTGGGGCTAGGGGTCAAATTCGAGAACACCTTTGTAAAGTTTTTTGAAACAGTCACTCACCACAAAGCATTCATATTTACAACTTGGATACCTGGGAGTGTCTTCTGAGATTCCAAGACAATTCACTCCTGTGACCTCCAATGCTGCTTTGTTTAAACAAGAGGTACTTTGAAATGAAACACCAAAGTTTGAACAAGATGTTTGCATCCCAATTCACCTATTGCTGTGATTCTGGCCATCAGTGTGCAGAGTTTTCTTCTTTCATGTACTATCATATCTTTGTTGTTGTTGTTGTATATCTATAAGGCATTTTTTCGCTGCCTATAAACTCATGGTACTTAAGTAAGTCACTTGTGCATTTCCCTATGTGAAAAACACATGATGCTCATAATACAATGACCTTCAAAATCTTTTAGTGCTCCTGATGTATTCCATCAGTGCATCTGTCAGTTCCTTCCTTCCTTGCTTACTAATGTCTTCAATCATGCCTGTCAACACTTTCAAGTTAATGTCTGTTACCAATTTCACCTCCTCCCTGGCCAGAATCTCTTCTACATTATACTCTAAAGTATCCCTTTCTGATTTAAATCTCTGACAGTGAAAAAGAAAAAGATCCACATTCTCTTTCATGTTGCATGTCTCACACAAACTTGACTGATCTTTGTTAACTTTTCTCGAGCTATTGCTTTGGAACTGCATATGCATACTTATTTTCGACAACAGCTAGAGTCCGGCCCTGATTTTCTTCGACTGCAGTGGAAAAATCCTCACTGGGCATTGTTGGCTGTATTTTAACAACAGGCACATTGAACTGAAACACCAATTTTAAGCAAGATGTTTCAAGGAAAATGTACCTACTGTATTGTTTTATTCATTTCATTTCATTTCATTTCAAAGCCTTCTACTGGCCGAGATAACTCACAAGTATAATCTTTCACAAGTAGTGTCTGCGTAATAACTCATAGTATAGAGGATTATTTATTTTTTTTGTTTTTTTTTTTTCCCTCCCTCTTTCACCCAACATGATGAAAATCAGACATAAACAGCAATCAACAGGGTTAAGATATAGATGAGACCATTAATCATGCACTCTAAATACATATTTATTGTTGCACTCCATCCTACAAAGAGACAATTATTATTATTATCATTATTATTATTTTCAAATGTTCAGGGGATACTCATGTAATCATATCACATTTCCAGCTTCATTTGACTCTGCTGCATCTGCACCTCTCCTGGGCTTCATCAGTAACCATCCCGGCACCACTGCAAACTGAGAAGAAAAATTGTAAAGAAAAACACCAAGTGCCCCGACCGGGGACCGAGCCCACGACCCTGGGGCAAAAAGCAAGCGAGTCAAACACCAGGCCAAAAGGTTCGGGCCAGCCAGACCGGTCAGTTATGCACTCCAAATAAGGCGATTTATTATGGCATGCTACTTCATTCCTCTATCCTACAAAGAAACCAATATGTTAATGTTTAAGAGAGACTCATTTAAACATGTCATATTATTTGATCCTCTTGACTCAGCTTAATCTGGTCCATCCATGGGCTGCAGCAATAATCACCCCGGCACCAGGCACCACTGTAGTATGAAAAAAAAAAAAAAAAAAAAAAATCCAGTCTAGTGCCCCGACCGATGATTAAAGGAGCGTGATAACTCAGTGGTTAATCCACCTGCCCCGGACACCATAGGTCCTGGGCTTGATATCGGCAGCGGCCACAAAAGGCCGACGCCCAAACACACTCCAACCGCATCACCTGCAGAATGAATCACATTTCCAGATTTCTTTGACTCCGCTGCATCCGCACCCACCCCAGGACCCACGGGCAACCACCCCACCAGATACCACTGCATCTGAGGAGAACAATCTGTAAAGAAAAACCAACCGAGTGCCCCAAAAATAATGATTGATATATATATCAAAGAATATGTAGTAATTAAAGGTCAACCACACTCAGTCCCATAATGTATGATAAATTTATGTATATCCTCAGACCAGGTACAGCCGTGTCGGCCACTTCCCGCCGTTCAGATATAACCATGAATATAGATAATGATTACTATACATCCAAGAATATGTAGTACTTAATTAAATGTGAACCACACTCATTCCCATAATGTTTAATGAATTTTGAAGGCCAGGTACAGCCGTGTCGGCCACTTCCTGTCCTCCAGATATAACCATGAAAACATGAACCACACTCATTCCCATAATGTTTAATGAATTTTGAAGGCCAGGTACAGCCGTGTCGGCCACTTCCTGTCCTCCAGATATAACCATGAAAACATGAACCACAATCATTCCCATAATGTTTGATGAATTTTGAAGGCCAGGTACAGCCGTGTCGGCCACTTCCTGTCCTCCAGATATAACAATGAAAACATGAACCACACTCATTCCCATAATGTTTGATGATTTTTTTTTTTTTTTTTTTTTTTTTTTTTGGAAGGCCAGGTACAGCCGTGTCGGCCACTTCCTGTCCTCCAGCTATAACCATGAAAACAAATGTTGATTTCAATATATCAAGATAGATGAAGTAATTGAATGTGAACTACACCCATTCCCATCATGTATGATGAATGTATCATGTATATCGTCAGGCCAGGTACAGCCGTATCGGCCACTTCCTGTCCTTCAGAAGAAATAATGATTGCATCATTCTTACACCAAACAACCCCATTACCTTGAAATATCCTAGCACCCCCCCCCCCAGTTAAATTTAAAATCTGTTTGTTGATGATATGAAAACATCTAATTGTTGGTAGATGTCTTCACGGTGAATTTTTGGTTCTTCATCATCTTTGTTTTGATTTTCGTCAAAGAAAGTATTCAAGTCAAGGGCACTTGTACCCAAGTTTAATAAGAGCTCTTGCCTCATAATTTCTCTCTGAGCATCATAGAGTTCACAATCAAGGAGAAAATGGTCTACTGTTTCTCTCTCACCGCAAGCACAAGAGGGATCATCAACCACACCAACAGAGTGGAGGTAGTCTTTGAGTCTGCAGTAACCACTCTGCAATTGCAATATCACCCTCTGATTTCTTGTGCCCTTGAAACTGATTTTCTTCAGTTTGACTACTTGATGGTATTGATGCAAATTTCTGCCTTTTTCCGATATTTCCCATCTTCGTTGCCATTTCCCCATGACTGCTTCTCTTGCTGCATGTTGTATTTGTGCCTGTGTTGCATCTTCTATATCTTCTGACATTTCCTCTGCTTCTTTTGCAGCCTCCTTGGCAAGCCTATCCGCTATCTCATTCCCTCTTATATCTGCATGCCCTGGACTCCACTGAATCTTTACTTCTGTCCCATTCCTTTGTAAATCTGACATAACTTGGATGATGTCAGAGCTTGTTTTCTTGTACTTTTTGTCATCCCAGCCTAACTGTAGAATACCAACTGCACACTGACTGTCACTGAAAATCAAAACTGTATCAATCTTTCTTTTCATCTTTTCTTGTAGGATAAAATCTAGTGTCATCTTGATAGCGGCTAGTTCACCAAGGAGAATGGAAGCCAGCTTAGACACAGGTTGTTTGAGCTCTATCGTGTCATCATTTGGTAGAAACATGCAAGAGCCAGCACCACAGGGACCAGGATTTCCTCTGCAAGAGCCATCAGTGAAAGCCACTACTGTATCTACTCCTATGCCCTCCAGTAGCCTCTCAATGACCACTCTTGACTCTATCCCCTGTGCGGCAGTTCTTGACTTTGAGGATCCAAGATTACTCCAGTATTCTGGCTTTCTTTTTGATGGTGCCATGTACTCCAAATATGTTGCTTCTGGCTCAATAGCATTGAGACTAAGGTCAGTTAACGATTTCATATCATCAACCTGTCGTATCATCAATCCAAATGGAGTTGTTACTTTCTCCCTTGGATTAGACTCCAGTGTTGACTGACATTTAGCGAGAGTTTGCCTTATCTTCTCATCAGCTGACTTAGCCATGATTTTTGTACATGTTCTAACTGAAAGTTCTTCTCTGCGAAGGTCAAGAGGTAAAACACCTGCTTGTACCTCCAATGCTTCCAAACTCGCTGTGCTAGGACATCCCAAACACAGTGCTAGACCTTTGCGTTGGATTTTTTCGAGCTGACTGCAATTTGCAAGCTGCCATACTGGAGCTGCATACTCCATTTGTGGGACAACAATGCTGTTGTATAACTTAACCATATTAGGAGTACTTATTTTTTCAGTTTTACCAACAATCATCAGAGAACCCAGCGCTTTTGCTGCTCTTTTTTCAACCATATCCAAATGATCATGAAATGTTAACTTCTTATCCAGTATGACACCAAGGACCTTAACCTTATCTGTGTGTTTGAGCAGTTTTCCCTTCATTTTAACTTCTGGGACAGAATGACTGGCATCCCTAGTGAAAAGACAATATTCTGTTTTTGCAGCACTAAGTTTCATTCTCCACTTATAGGTCCAGTCCGAGATATTGCTGAGATCCTGATTCATTGCTGTTGCTAATTCATTTGGGTCATTTCCTGAATTCCAAATGGTGCCATCATCAGCAAATTTAATCTTTTCACTAGTTACACAGCCATAAATGTCACACAGAAAGAGACTGAATAAAAGTGGAGATAGTACACTTCCTTGCGGAAGTCCTACATCTGTTATAAACTGGCTTCCCAGTTGATTCTTTACCAAGCAAGCAGCTGTCCTATCTGACAGAAAGTTTGCAATCCACTCACTCATTTCACAGCAGGAAAACTTTTGTTTACTTCCTCTCGCCAACACTAACGGCTATTAGTTTTGACACGGTCTCTGACACTGTATGTGTAGTACAACCTCATGCAGTGGAATATACCAGCGAAAGTGTAAAGAAGACACGTTTTTATCATTGAATTAGATGTAGCTGTTAAACGGGAAAAAGCTGTATTGTGAGTTGATGTAGCACAGCCAAGTTTGTTTATTTCGAAAAGATGAACGTGCGTCCATGGTAACACGGAAGTTCAAGTTTTATCCAATCAGGTCTACTTCCGGCAACAGGAAGCTGTAAAACCGGAAGTACGAAGAAATTTTCTGCCTTAGTCCTGTTGGCTTTTGAGATTTTGAATGGGTGGGGTATGTTCATAAATAAATACACGTGTTACCGTTAAGCAACCAACTCTCGTTGTTTGCCGCCTTCGGCGGCAAACAACTCGTTGGTTGGTTGCTATTAAAATGAAATGTTTTTTTTTCGCGTTCTTTCTCTGTTCAGTATATATCACAAAAACATAAAACTTAAGCTGCACTGAGACTGAAAATTACGCAAACTGCGGTTTTCATTCAGTATATTAACCCATATATGACAATGGAATCTTCCATCATATAAATTTGGAGTTGTCCATTTTCAATTATAGGGGTGTCAGATTTGTTTTGTTTAATGTAAGTTGTACAAAATTGTATGTTCTTTGAGCAAACAGTGTAGACCCAGATCAGACGCCGCGTTATGCGGCGTCTGATCTGGGTCTACATTGTTTGCCAACGTCCCAAAAAAGGGCCACTAGGCATATATGGGTTAATAAATGCACAAATATGCAAAATAACACAGACATATTTCGTAGGTTACACATTTCTTTTTTAAACTTCCAATTTTGGTCAGGTTACTAATGTTTGATTTGGCAAACGTAAACAGTTTCTTTTGAATATTTGAAACATTGAATCATCATGGCACTTCATAATACCACCATTGTATAGACATCTGCAAACATTTCATAATTTGAATTTGCAGAACTGCTTTTCTAAATTTTGAGATCTGTTTAGCAAGGCTTCGGTAAATATTAAGAGTGTCATGATTTTCTCATACAATCTGTCATTTTAGTGCCTTTTGGCGCTTTGTTATTTCTATCATTCAAGAGTCTGAGCTTGGCCTTCACTGTTTGCAAAAAAGTTCCGCCAGTTTTTAAATAAATTTCCAAAAATACGCAATTTGACATCCCTCGATATTAAAACAGACTCCTTCTATAAACAAGGGCAGTAATCAGACAGCAAAGCAAACCTGGAGGTGTCCTTGAGGTCATTGGCATAGGTGGGTTGGTTGGTTGGTTGATTTGAGGTTTAACGTCCCCGTCAACACTGTAAAGGTCATTTTGGAGACGTTGCTTCCAATTTTGTGGGACTTTTACCCGACATTGAGATGAAATGACATCTCAAGCCCTGTCGCCAAATGAAACCAATAAGGTTTATTAGCATGGACAGTCCGCCTCGCACCGCGGTTCCTGGACAGGCTTAGATCCTCTAAGCGGTTTACCAGTACTAGTGTGCGGGCCGGATTCAGCTCTGTGTGGAAGCATCATGCAGCCCATATATTTCTTCAAGCCCCTATGGGCGGGGGCTTTTGGCATAGGTGGGGATATTGCAAAATAAACCTTTGGACTTTAAGCTATATATATCATCATATCAATTATGAACCAAATCCTTCATTTGATTTTGAGTATATGGTCTATAAAACTTTAACATGGAAGTCTGTGACCTTGTCGACCTTGATGTCATGGTAATGGGCAAGGGTATTGCTGAATACAGTTTTGAACCTATACTCCAGTATCAATCCTCATACCAAATATGAATCAAATCCATCATTTGGTTTGGAAAATATTATCCCTATACCCATTCCCACTAGGGGAATTGGTGAATTTCGCTGATTTTCAAAGTGTTGCCTAGGACACCAACTTTACATAACCATCATTTCATAATGAATGGTCTGTTTTACATCAAACTCGCCAGGAATCCAGGAATGTTCACTGGCCTTTCAAATAGAACGTTTTTAGGCTAAATCATTGTTGCTATGGTAACGAGGGGCATCTCAAAGTTGTCAAAAAGTGTGATTTCACATGTATTTTTGACCAAATCTTAATCTTCACACTGTCGTCAAGGCAACAAGAGGTTTGGCACTGGCCATTTTCACTGTCTCAGGATGTTTTGCCAGCGTCAATTTCGAGGCCTTTTTTGACTCCAGACACCCTCAGATTTCATTTTAGCGGCCGTCTGGGCCATACCCCCAATTTTTTTCGGCGGTGAGGGGAGCTGCCGCACCCCTTCAAACCCCCTATAGGTATATTTTTAGTGGGGACTGCGCGAAAAAAACAGGCCATTTTTTAGGACAAATAATCCTAAGGCAAACATAGCTGTCCAGGGGTGGGCAATGCAGATTTTAGGTTGTTATGGGGCTCAAAAAAAAGGGGGGGGGGGGGGTTCAGACACGTAAAAAGACGTACCTGAGTGGGAAAGGATTAATTGCAATCTTGAAAAAAAAAAAAAACTTAATTTTACTCTAAAATGCATTAATTACCTTTAAAATATCATATATTACAATCAAATGATGAAAAAACATGATTTTGATCAGTTTCGATCTTTCAAATTAACCTATTCTACTCGGGAACTTTGTGAATTTCGCTGATTTTCACAGTGTTGTCAAGGACACCAACTTTATATAACCATCATTTCATAATGAATGGTCTGTTTTACATCAAACTCGGCAGGAATGTTCACTGGCCTTTCAAATGGAACCTTTTTAGGCTAAATCATTGTTGCCATGGTAACGAGAGGGCATCTCAAAGTTGTCAAAAAGTGTGCTTTCACATGTATTTTTGACCAAATCTTTATCTTCTCACTGCTGTCAAGGCAACAATTAAGGGGTTTGGCACTGGCTATTTTCTGTCTGAAGCATGTTTTGCCAGCGTCAATTTCGAGGCATTTTTGACCCCAGACACCCTCAAATTTCAATTTAGCGGCCGTCTGGGCCATACCCCCAATTGTTTTCGGCGGTGAGGGGGCTGCTGCCCCTCTTCAACCCCCATAGGTATATTTTTAGCGTGGAGCCGCGCGAAAAAAACGGGCTATTTTTAGGACAAATAATCTCAAAGCAAACATTGCTGTCCAGGGGTGGGGAATGCAGATTTTAGGTTGTTCTGGGGCTCAAAAAAGTGAGGAGGGGGGGGGGGGCGGACATATAAAAAGACGTATCTGAGTCGGAAAGGGTTTAAAGAATTAAACTTAAAACTTCTAAGTCTGTGATCTTGACCTTGAGGTCATGGGCACAGTCGGGGTGGGGGGGGGGGGGGGGGGGTGGGGGCGGGTATTGCTGAATAAATAATTGTACCCACACTGTATATCTATCATGATATCGCCATCATATGGTTTGAAAATATGAGCTCTTATTATTATCCTAGTATCATACCAAATATGAACCAAATCCATCACTTGGTTTGGAAAATATGAGCTCTTAAATCTTTAACATAAATGTTTCAAGGTCTGTGACCTTGACCTTGAGGTCATGGGCAGGGGTACTGCTGTATAAAACTTTGGACCTATATCTATCATCATACCAATATGAACCGAATCCATCATACATTTGGAAATAATGAGCTCCTAAAAACTTAAACGTAATTCCAACACGCCGACGCCAATGCCGACACCGAGGTTGGCAAAATGCCGGCAAATATGCGTATTTTTCATGCCGGTGGCATTTACCAGTAAATACCAGCAAATACTGTAAATAGCCGGCAAATACTGGAAAATTTAATACCACGGCGGAATTAAAACAAACCCCTACACTCAGCAGCTACATGTGCGTAATTTCTATATTAGAGGTTAGTTTAATATTATATTTTACTGAGATAAAATATGCACAGCACGCTCTGGCGTGGTATTTAGGCTCCCAAAATCCGTCCGATCTAGAGTTTTTCTGAAACGATTGATCTTTTTAACCCAGAGCTAGAATTGTTCTCATCAGCCACCTTAGAAGACACAAACAGTAACATTTCACAAATGTGATTAAGGCTGGTGTCAGTAATGACAGACGAGCTATTATTAAAGTCATCTATAGTTTAGTTTAGTATTAGTTTATTTGTTACTATCTAATTTAAGTATAAAATATTTTCACATTGACTAATTGTTTAACCCATTCAATACCAGAAACCCCTAAAGGGGTACCTTGGCAAACAGTGCAGGCTCAGATCAGACGCCGCAGAACGCGGCGTCTGATCAGGGCCTACACTGTTTGCAACAAGTTTAGCCATTTCCCGAATAAATTTTGAAGAAAACACAACCCGACACCCCTACGTTTCGAAATGGATTCCTGGAATATATAAGGTGGAAGATTACATTTGGTACAAAAAGGGTTAAAGTCATATAAAACATGGAGCATCCATGAATATCTTTTATCCCTGGCTATTCTGTGCTTTCGAGTGTCTTGAGAGTTGTTGTTCTGGTAATTTAGTCCAGTTATAGTAAAATGCTGTAACTGTCCAAAAATTGAAAACATGGTTATTCCATACGGGGTTAGTGCAATAGCTCTTCGTGGACTTCGCCAAGGCGAGCTAATCATCACGAAAACACGCCGGTAAAATTTGACCCCCTTGAACCCCACTTTTATATCGTAAAACTTGGGTTTACAGGGGTCTATATTATTTCTGGTCTAAAAATAGACTGTGGGTACTCGTTAGAACCGCCTCGATGAGGCGGTTCTAACGAGTACCCACAATCTATATTTTGAGCTACTCGTTAGAACCGCCTCGATGAGGTTCTAACGAGTACCCACAATCTATATTTTGAGCAGAAATCAAGGCGGTTCTAACGAGTACCCACAGTCTATATTTTGAGCAGAAATAAGAAAACTATCAGAAGTTTTCATCTTAAAATTTTCATTTTTTCGGTGGTAAAGTTTACAATGTATTTGTATAGGTGTGTTTTTGTTATGAGGAGGCAGATTCCAGTCTGCACAGAAGGCTTTAAAGAACTGGAGGTCATTGTAACATTTGGCAGGAAAGATGTCAGGTGTATTCATGCATGCTGGATACTTTTCAGGAGACGACATTTGGAAATACAGTCGAACTTCAATGGCTCGAACACCTTTGGGACCTCGAAAATTTGTTCGAGACTGGGGTAGTTCGAGCCACTGAGGTTACTGTCAGGAGGCATTACGAGATACTTTTAGACATCTTTTCGGTGTTCTATAATGAAAATGTATGCTGTGTGTACTCATTAGAATCGCCTCATCGAGGCGATTCTAATGAGTACACACAGCATATATTTGCAAGATAAAAGACTAAAATCTCCTTAATTATCCCCCACTATTTCTTATGTAGAGGATTTCGCTAGGGGCTCAAGAATGGGTTCGACACATCCATGGTAAACGAGCCATCGGTGTTCGAGCCGTCGAAGTTCTACTGTATGTTTCTTAGTTTTCCCCAGAATCAGGATTCGACATTTCATGCAAATTGTCTCCTATATGGCGACACTCAAGTCCTGTTTGGGAAAATAAAGAAAACTATCAACATGTCGTCTGCTGAAGAATCGGTAAAGGTTCATACCTCCTTCAACAGGACCTGCTTCGCCGTTGCTGTGTTTTCCCAGTCTTTCAACAGTGCTGCTAATTTTACCGCTTTGTTGTACATGGCTTCGAACTGGCCTCCAAAACTGGACCCACAAACTAGAAAAATAGAAACAAACCTAGCAAGTACTCAACCTTGAATCAGTGTTAAAACAACGTTGAAAACATTGTTTTAAGGTTCAGCCAAAATTGAGTCAACGGCGTGTGCCTACTGCCCGTGCAACTTCGGTGAACATAGTTTAAACGTATTTTATTGCATCAAAACATGACAAAACATGCATGCACTGGGGTTGGGTCACAAGTTCTCACAACATTAGTTACGACCCTTCCCCTACATATAGTAACATCATCAAAATTACAGTCACGCGACAATGACAAACACATAAATTATTAACATTTATACTTTAGCAGTATTTGATAAATAAATAAATAAATAAATAAATAAATAAATAAATAAATAAATAAATAAATAAATAAATAAATAAAGTGTGTGTCTCTACAGAATGGTTGTGGTTTGGGATTCAGCGGTATGATATAGATCATCACGCATACATGATTCGATGCATAATCTCAGAAGTTATTAGAAAATCTACCAGTATTCTTGATGTATGTATGTACAGCATTGAAAATAATCATGTTCTCCTCGAATGGTAGCTGTGTAATACCATAAAGTAAAATATCTAAATTAAGGGGGTGAAAATTTCGAGTTTCGGTAAAAAGATTTACTCTCTGGTGAACATCATTCAGGGATAAAATTTACAATATGTTCTTCAACCTTTACCACACTCTGGGCTAATTCAACAGACGACACATTTTGATATATTTTTTTTTTGTTTTTGTTTTTGTTTTTGCAGAAAACAGGAATTGGCATCTCATGCGAATTGTCTCCATATAGGAGACAATTTGTATGAAACGTCAACTCCTGTTTCCAGGGAAAACAAAGAAAAAAATATTTCCAATGTCGTCTGCTGAAAACATTACTCAGCAAACAGAGCGTTTAACCATTACGGACAGTAAATATTGCACAGGCCACCAGTAAAAAGTTCCTTTCATGCACTTGTTGACATAACTGATCATGGTGGAGTCAAGCAAGGTTGTGTACTGGCGCCAACGCTGTTCAGCATGACGTTTTCTGCCAAGCTCGCAGATGCTTTCCAGGTATATCTGCTGCGTATGAGCAAAAAATAGCACGTTAGCCGCATTAAACGATCAAATCTCTACCAGTATGCTAATTGACAACATCGTTAGTTTGGAGGACTGGCCCTAGAATTCTACCTTCTCACCGAAGCATGGAGCTACTCACCTCATAAACCAGGGGTCGTGGGTTCGATTCCAGGCTTCTCCAGACTTTTGGATGAGTCTTTAAACCGAGGTCACGTTCCCGTATATTTTATAGTTGTGGCTGGGGTGTAAAACTCAAAATACACAAACCGAAGCTTGGTATCCCAAACCGTGTCAAAAAGAATAGCGTGCCATCACGTGAATAAGTCCGTGAAATAAACACCCCGTTAAACCCCACTTTATATAGAGAAAACTGGGGTTTACGGGGGTATACACTATTTTTCTTATTTCTGTTCCAAGACATCGGTTGTGGGAACTCGTTAGAACCGCCTCAATGAGGCGGTTCTAATGAGCACCCACAACCTATGTTTGCAGTATAAATGAGACAAGAGGGCCCAGAGGGCCCTGATTCGCCAACCTGAATGCCATCGTCTCTAGTACAATCTATTTTTAGCTCTTGTGGACATCTGGTTTTTCAGAGTGGAACGATATTAGCTATTTTGGAAAGGTGTCACGCAGGCAACATTCCTGTGCAGTTCGAATCAAACTGACACAAGGGTTTAGAAAGAGTTCGCATTTGAAGAAAATTGACAATGTTTTTCTATTTTTAACTCTGGCGGCCATATTCATCATCGGAGCGGGGTCATTTTAGCTATTTTGGTAGAGGGTCATCTAAGCAACATTCCTATAAGTTTGAATGAAATTTGCCCAACGGTACAAGTGGATTTGTCGTTTGGAGATTTTTTTTTCTATTTTTAGCTCTGGCGGCCATCTTGTTCATCAGAGCGTAATGATTTTTGCTACTTGGTAGGGAGTCACCTGGGCAACATTCCTGTTAAGTTTGAATCATATTGGTCCAAGGGTTTTGGAGAAGTTCGCATTTGAAGCAAATTAACGTTTTTCTATTTTTAGCTCAGGTGGCCATTTTGTGCATCGGAGCGGGATCGTTTTAGCTATTTTAGTCATCTAAGCAACATTCCGATGAAGTTTGAATGAAATTGGCCCAAGAGTACAGGAGGAATTGTCGCTTGAAGCATATTTACAATGTTTTTTTTTCTATTTTTAGTTATGGCAGCCATTTTGCTCAACAGAGCAGAACCGTTTTAGCTATTTTGATAGATCGTCACCTAAACAACATTCCTATGAAGTTTGAATGAAATTGGCCCAAGGGTACAGCAGGAGCTGTCGTTTAAAGATTTTTTTCTATTGCTAGCTCTGGTGGCCATCTTGTTTGTCAGAGCATAACGATTTTAGCTATTCTGGTATGAAATCACCTGGGCAATATTCCTGTGAAGTTTGAATCAAATTGGCCCAAGGGTTTAGGAGGAGTTGGTGTTTGAAGCAAATTTACAATGTTTTTTCTATTTTTAGCTCTGGCGGCCGATATGGCCGCCAGAGCTAAAAATAGAAAAACATTGTAAATCGTTCATCGGAGCGGGACTATTTTAGCTATTTTGGTAGAGGGTCACCTAAGCATCATTACTATGACGTTTGAATGAAATTGGTCCAGGAGTTTGGGAGTAGTAGTCGATTAAAGATTTTTCTAAATTTTTAGCTCTGGTGGCCACCTTGTTCATCGGAGAAGAACGAATTTAACTATTTTGGTAGAGGGTCACCTAGGCAACTTTCTATTTTTAGCTCTGGTGGCCATCTTGTTCATCAGAGCGGATCTATTTTAGCTATTTTTGTAGAGAGCCGCCTAGGCAACATTCCTGTGAAGTTTAAATGCAAATGACCCAATGGTTTAGGAGGAATAGTCTTTTAAAGCAATTGTTGACGACGGACGACACACGACGGACATTGACCAATCAAAATAGCTAAAAAATATCACAGGCTTTCAGTAGAAAAATGACAGTTTTGAAGAACTGAAATAGTGTTACTATATAACACGGATGTGTTATCGTAATGCGTTGTAACGAGACCAGCGTTCTCACCTGAGTGTAGTATCTGTATAACGTTTCCAGAGAGAAAATTGCTACAGGTTGGACATTTTTCTAAACACTGCCTCTGTTCCTCCGTGACTGTAGGCAGTTGGAGATCTGGCAGTAATGAAGAACTACTGGAACGTCGACGCTTGCCAAACCATCCTGTAAGTGAATTTTGAAGGCATTTATTCTTGTAACAGTAGCACATATGTGTTCATAATTGTTTTATTGCCAATGGTGGTATATTATCTATAGCAGATCAAAGGCGGCCCTTATTAGTGTGATAAGTAGCTCTTGCTGAATACCTTGACTAAGATACTTATAGTCGGGGATTTGAAATTCGTAGCAGCCGTATTTAAGGAGTTTAATGCACCCTATTTTCTCACACTTAACTATGATATGAATGTATTGAGAGGTCTCTCAGCATCTTTAAAATGGAGTTAGAAAATCAAAAAAGTGGGGAAAAAGACATAAAAAGGGGAGATAAATGTACCTACCCTCTTTTCTCATTTCAACATCCAAACAATTCCAAACGACATCTCCTCTGAAACTGCAAGGCTAATTGGAACCAAACTACATGTGAAGCCGCCATTGGGTGGAAGAACAAACATATATTCTGAATGTCTGGATCACATGACTAAAATGTCCACCATGCCCATTATGGTAAAAACCTTTGAAATCGCCTGTTCTCAGGAACCAATAGACCGATTATCTTGAAACTTGATATACAATATTGGGGACCCGGTCCCATTTCATTTGTTTAAATGATGACATTTGGTTGACCTTGACCTTTCTTACGTCAAGGTCACATACGGTCACTTACGGTTTTGTATGGCAAAAACAGGATTTTCTGGGTCTGTTGCGGCTTGTGACGTCAGAGTTGATATTTGCAGCCAGCTAAATGCTCCTGGGCCCATAAGATTACATATTTCTATTTTTTTTCCAAAACTAGTGTGCTAACTGATACAAAATTACATAAACTGCATCAGTGTGGTCGAGAAATCAAAGTTTGTTTGAGGGATCTGTGTGATTGTCACACCAATATATGGCCAAAAGTGATTTTGAATTCTGCATCTCAGGAAATAAAAGACCTTGGTATGCAACATTTTGGACTTTAGACCTGCTGAGATTGTTCAAAGTAGAAGTAAAACAAAGATCAGGAATCGATACAATTAACTTACTCCACCCACCAAAGACACCAAAGGGAAAGACATACAAACATTAAGCGACCAGACCATAATGGAAACCTAAACAAAGGAAGGCCATAAGGACAGTTACTTTCCCACAAAATGGCCATATGGCCATCCAAAATTAAAAGACACAAGTGATACACACAGTAAGTAACAAACAACAACATAAATAAATCGCCTCAGAAGAACCGCCTTGGAACGATCAGTGGAAAGACCTCCACTGGGGGGCCCAAATCGACTTCACGCGGCCACAATCCTCGCCCTTACTTCCGTCGCGATTTAGACAAATAATTTGTTCAGTCCGCATGAAGGCCTCCTAACTCATCAGTGCAACATCTCCGTGAACACAAAAAAATCAAAGAACCACAGAGGTGAGACAACGGTGAGGACTCGACAGCAAGAAACCACTGAAATGCTGGAGCAAAAGAAAACCAACAGTTAGACTCCGATGGGCCCGACCAAAGCTGACCATAATGTATGCGACGGCAATAAAAAACAATGGTTGATTTTAAAATAATTTGGCTGCAATGGTCCTGCAATTGGCCTCTACTAAACCATTATGGTCGATTGAAATAAAGGACCACCAAGGGTGGAATAATTTATTCCCACTTGAGCTCTGGTAAGCGAAGTTTCCCATGGGCTGCTTGTTTATAACTGTGTGTTCAGGTTAGTTATTAAAAGTCGCGTAAGCTTGATGGCAAGCGTAAACCATATTTAATTGGCGTTTTCATGATACAGCGGCCACATGTTTCTGCTTTACTAACTGCGCTTGTTTGATTATCTTTTATTGCTTAGCTGCATTTTCCAGCCTTCATAAACCATTTATTCGATAACCAGTGGTAGTTTGGTATGAAGTTACCATGACAGCAATACCTCTGAAAGACGACAATGTTCAGAGAATTTAACAACGCGACCCTATTTCAGGGGTTTTTTCAAAGGGTTGGCAGAATTTCGTCGAGTATTTCATAATTGAAGGAAAGACGTATTTTAATCAGTTTACGCCTGTGAACAATCCAGCCTCCTTTTGACTGAAGGTCTGCGAAATTTGTCTGCCAACAAAACCATTATATAGTATTTGCATGGTAGGACAACCATTTTACATACATGTTTTATAGGTTTGTTTTGTTTTTTACCATTAATTTGCTGCAGAAAAAGATACTCTACTAAATTTAAACATCAGCATCTAATTCTCCAACTGCGGATTTGATATACTTCAGCTTATTTGCTGATTGAATGACTCTGGTTTTGGCAAACATGCGCAAATTGTGGTGACCAAGTTACATGAAGATGCAGAAAAGGTCAGTCGAGAGTCTGTGTTGAACCAGATGTTCTCATCCTTCTTGACAAAAGTGTAGAAGAAGAAGCTTGGTTTACATAGGAATCGTTACATTTATTATGTCAAACATCGTCCCTGTTCAAAATATCTGGCATATAAGGTGTCAACCTCAAGTAAGTTAACCTTTCATTCAGTTCCATTCATAAGTACGAATGCATTTCCGCCAGAACGCCTGAAGGTAGGTGCCTGCTGCTCTGTCTCTGGTAGGGCTAACCGGAGCCCAACTATGGGTTTCCTTTGCTGCAGCATTCTAGCAATTTCATGCTGTTGATTCCTCACCGTTGTCTCATTTCCTTATTCGTTTGATTTTATGTTCGCGGAGATGTTGCATTGATGAGCTAGAAATCCATCATGCAGACTGAACAACTAATGGGTTTTAACTAAGACAACCAAGGGTGAGGATTGAGGCCACCTAAAATCAATTAAAGTGTCCACCCCAAACCCCAACATCCGTAAAACTTCTTACTGATTCCATTCCAAGGCAGTCCTTCTGTTGTGGTTTCTTATTTTTATAGTTGGTCTTTAAGATGTATGTATTGCTAATACCTTTTTAGATTGGATAGCTGTTTGGCTATGTGGGGAGATAACTGTCCTTCTGGCTTTCCATTCGTGACGTTTTCATTTTTGCCGTTTTGAATGGGAGGTGCGAGGTATTTTGTATAGGTTCCTGATCATTGCCTACACTCTGTTTGTCAAATCATGATAACTCCTGATGACTTGACATAGAAGGCCCTTTTGGCAAATCTGTTTGGAACAATTGGGGTGGTTGGGTGAGGCAAAGGTGACGTTTACCTTGCGTCATTAGGGCGTCCAACTGATATTGGCTTACAGCTGGACAAGACCTGCTGTTCTTGCAGCAGGTAATGGTTGAGGGGGGATACTGTTATTTCTTCTGTTTTTGCACTTAAATATTTATTTTTCTCTTTCTCTTCTGTCCCTCACTTTCATCTGCTCTACTATCTTTTCTCTGGGAGAGGACACAAAATGACCAACTAGGTTGGACGTGCATCTAAACCCAAAACAATCAATATATGGGACAATATCAGTTAAAGGAAGTAGTAAAAAGTAGTTGAAGAACAGGTTAATCAGTGCATCACATGAACAAGTCCGTGAAATGAAGACCCCTAAACCCAACTTTATAGAGAGAAAACTGGGGTTTACGGGGTAAACATTATTTTTCTTATTTTTGTTCCAAGACATAGGTTGTGGGTACTCGTTAGAACCGCCTGATGCGGTAATAACGACCACCCTCAACCTATGTTTTAAACATTTATAACAAACATACCAAGGATTTTCATCAAAAAAGTAGCCATTTTGGAGATGTAAAAAATGCACTATGTCGCACGGGTGGGTAATCGTAATGTGTGACAAGATACACAGGATAATTAAGAGCTAATGGCGAATAGAGGGACAAGGTTATCGAAGGCAGGTTGTCCAATGAAAAGGTAGAAAGTAAGTGGAGGTGACATCTACAGGTTATACCACTACTCTGGAAAAAGGGAAGAAGGAAGAATGTTTAAGGGTGGCTTTACATTACATTAAAGCTCGGTTACTATTTATTTTTAATCGTACGACTTACCAGAAAATAAGGTACCCGTTAAGATTTCAATAGAGACCTTGTAGTGGCCAGGTACATTTACGTGTTTTAAATATAATAATGTCGATGTTAGTTTGGGAGCCTTAAGCACGAACTGGAAACCTTGGATAATGAATCTTGAAATATACAATGTATTTATTAAATGTTGATAGATTCAAGTCACCAGTTTAGAGAATCACTTGATAGTTCATCGGTGACAAATATGCTTGGTGATGTATATTCACCTCACTAAATAAAAACCAGAAGGAAATGGTCATCAGTAATTTTTCAAAAATATATCTGTTGGCCCCTGTTATGATACATCTGTGACCAGCCAGTAAAATAATTTATTTTATGTATGTTTTAATATGGGTTTTTATCACGATCTGTGACACAGCAGGAAAAACCAGCAAAGGGGTCCATAGGTATCTGAGTTCCTTGTTCATGCCCAGATTGACACAGAGTCATCAAGTTTCACATACATGTGCAAAAATAACCGTCCTGCATACTGACGAAACAGAAATAGTTTCAAAAAGTACTAAAAATCCTTTGGCGCAAAAATAGTGTAAAATTTACCAAATTTCTGGGGGTAAAATTTCAATGGTCAAAATGTATGGGAACACCGGATGTAGTTACGTCATATCATGAATTTTGGTATTTTCGAGTATTGGCAAATATTTTGGCTGATGCAATAAATCAACATTCAGTTGTAAGCGCAAGCTACACATAACTAAACTTAATCCAACCATTCCATTGGCATGGGGGTGGGTGTAAACGCATAGAATTTTCAACCCCTTTTCCCCACCAGATTTGCTAAATAATCACATGTCACATAGGTTAGGCTTCTATATCAATGAAACAGCACAAAGCATGAGAATTTTGGGTGCATTAAATTTTTCGAAATCTGGTCTCAAACCCCGGACTATTAAGGGGAAAATCAATAACGTACACTCTAGTCAACAGTTAGTAAGCTACTGGTTTTCCCCACAGAGGCCCCTTACCTGTAGAAGACGGAGGACTTCTCTCCAGTCAGTACTGAGGGCTGCATAATATTATGTAATGAAATGGTAGTCCTCAATAATCAAGAATAAATACCTTTAACTTATTCATGAGAAACAACTTATTCTGCTGACAAAAAATAATTTAGCCACATCAATTTCTGATATCCACCAATCAAATTACTTGATATTATGTTTTTCTTCAGTTTACAAACTGCATGAGAAACAGTGTAGATCCTGATCAGATGGCTTCTTCGGAAGAAGCTTTCTGATCTGGATCTACACTGTTTCAAACCCTACAGTAGGGCGCGGACCCAATTTGGGTCCGAAAGTAGGGTTGGCAGTTTCAGCGGGATAAGTATTGTAAGATTTCCCAATGTGATGAGCTCTTGGCTTTCATAATAGATGAGGTTCCGTATGCTTCCTCACAGGCACACAATGAGAGCTCAGCGAGCGCAATAATGAATCATCGTTGAAACAACGTTTTCAACGTTAAGTGCATGCTGGGTTGAGTATGAATAAATTTTGTTCTTATCGTTAGAAGTCCATCATGGTTACGAATACCATTGGAAACCCCACTTTATATAGCGAAAGGATGTTTTGTTTGTTTGTATTGGGGTTTAACGGCCTAGTCACAACTATTTTAGGCTATTTCTGAGCCGGTAAGTAATATCCACACTTTTCCTCGGCATGCTTATACATAAGCGGTTAACCAGTGCAGTGTTTCGCCAGAAAATGACACTGCCCTTAACCAGCGGAAGGGAGACAATGACCGTAGAAAAGATTTCATAACAGTCTCCACAAAAGAATTTTGCCTTAGACATGTCTATTTTAATTGTTTAAAAGTCACTTTAAGATCATCGTTTTCAAATTCAAATAAAAGACATGCTTACAGAAAATAAAATCGCGTTAACAATGGCGATAAATGGCGAAAGACGTTTGCTGCCAACCACCGGTAAGTTCCGGCAAATAGTATGGCTGGGTGATGACGTAGTGCTTGGATATGCGAAGTTATCGTGTACCTTTGGTAAGTAAAGAAGACGCAACGCTTCAAAGAGTCAACGCCTACACAAACACCTACGCAAATGGCATACACACTAGAACTGTGTATCTCCACCCCTCTGGCGCGTGGGGCTAGGGTGATGAAAAGGTCGAGCCTTTTTTCTTATTTTCTTTGAAATTAAAAACAATTCTTAATAATGTCTGCTAATTTTTTTTTCAAGGTTGAGACAACATTTTTTGTAGAATTAAGTCTTCTTGTTGGCTTGCCAGTTACATTGGAAAAGTGGTTCCGGTTTTAGACTTCTCTTTCTATGTTATTTTGGATCCTCAGGTGTTTTTTTTTTTAAACAAAATCACACGCGCAAGACCCAGGTGGTCCGTACCTCAAAGGTCAAGGTCATACTTAGAGGTGAAAGGTAAAAAAAAAAAAAACGTATTTTTTATCGTGTCCGATCAATATCTTTCTTATTCCTGGGTTGATTTTAGAATAAATTGACAGTATTGTTAATCATCATGAGAGGGTGTGTTGTGCGCAAAACCCAGGGGTTGGTAACTCGAAGCTCTCTTAAGGCTTACGACGACCTTATGTATATCTTAATCACCTCGTAGCGATTAGTGTGAGTAACTCGAACGTACCGTAATTTATGGAGACAACTTAACCATATCGTAAAGTTACGGACAACTCAGGCATGCCGTAACCTCATCTTAACTATTGCGAAAGAAACAGACACTATATAGAAGCATAAGAAAAGAAGTTGTACATCTATCTATTTTTTTCTCGGCACATATTGTTTGTTTTAGTAATGCTATGCGATACATGTATTGTATGGTATTATATTAAGGCAGATATATGCTATATTTAGCAGAATTATCTGTATAAAAATACATGTAAACAAAGATCTATACAACTCCGATAAACATGTATACATGTAGTACGTAATTAGTATGTACAAGCTGTGGGCCCCCGTCAATAAGGGCTTGAAGAAATATATGGGCTGCATGATGCTTCCACGCAGGGCTGAATCCGGCCCACACACTAGTACTGGTAAACCGCTTAGAGGATCTAAGGCTGTCCAGGAACCGCGATGCGAGGCGGACCCATTGGTTTCATAGGGCGACATGGCTTGAGATGTCATTTCATCTCAATGTCGGGTAAAAGTCCCACAAAATTCGAAGCAATGTCTCCAAAATGACCTTTACAGTGTTGACAGGGACGTTAAACCTCAAATCAAACAAACAAATGTACAAGCTGTTTATTTGTGTGTGTAATAGTCTTGTCAACAAAGGAAGAACAAAAGAAGAAAACAAAGAAATAAGGTAAATAGTATAGCCTGTACAATAAGTGTACTACTGACCACAACCGTCTTGTTTTTGAGAAATAGCGGTCATGACTGCTCACTTCCTATGTCTATATCCTATGTCTCGCTTCCGACTTCGCACCTTTTTCGTGCACAAGTAAGTTTTCATGTAATGATAGCCATCAAAAAACGTTCTCAAGGGACCAAGTGATTCCTCGCGTGGGAATTTTGTTGTTCAAAACCTTTCTCGAGACACCATGATTTAATCCCATATTGTGTATAGTTTGGTTTTCGTTTCATTTTTGTAATTTTTGTCTCTGCCATCTTTGAAATATATATATTTTTGGCTGTTGCAGTTTGTTTAAGACACTTTCAAGTAATTGATGCTAATATGAGCTCAAGCATGGCAAATCAGGAGGAAAATGTAGAGAAGGGGTCGCTAGTTGTGTCAATGATTCTCATCCCATAGTTTATTTAGAACCTTGCCTATTATGATACCGCTAACCAAGCCTTTTTTGGCAGGAAAGGCTCGAACAAGGCTGCTTTGTTGTTAAACAAACCCCGGTATTATCATTTATAGTAAGATATTAAGCGTTATTATGCCCCCGCCTATTCGAAGAAAAGCGGAAGGGCATTAAGTTTTACCCCTGTCCGTTCGTTCGTTCGTCCGGTGACATCGTGTCCGGGCCATAACTCCTAAACCGTACGGAATATATTCATGAAACTTCACAGTTGCATTCATCACACTGAGACGATGTGTCATGAACAAGGAAGACAACGCTTGCATTTTTGGTTTTTGAATTATCTGCCCTTGACTTAGTACCATATAGTAAACCGTGTCCGGGCCATAACTCCTAAACCGTATGAAATATATTCATGAAACTTCACAGGTGTATTCACCACACTTAGACGATGTGTCATGAATAAAGAAGACAACTCTTGCATTTTCGGTTTTTGATTTATCTGCCCTTGACTTAGTACCATATAGTAGTCCGTGTCCGGGCCATAACTCCTAAATCGTACGGAATATATTGATGAAACTTCACAGGTGCATTCATCACACTGAGACGATGTGTCATGAACCAGGAAGACAACTCTTGCATTTTTGGTTTTTGAATTATCTGCCCTTGACTTAGTACCATATGGTAAGCCGTGTCCGGGCCATAACTCCTAAATCGTATGGAATATAATCATGAAACTTTACAGGTGCATCCATCATACTTTGAAGATGTGTCATGAACAAGGAAGACAACTCCTGCTTGTCTAGTTTTTGAATTATCTGCCCTTGACTTACATCCATATATAGTCAAATGGTATGTCGTGTCCGGTCCATAACTCCTAAACCGTACGGAAAAATATTCATGAAACTTCACAGGTGCATTCATCACACTGAGACGATATGTCATGAACAAGGAAGACAACTCTTGCATTTTTGGTTTTTGAATAATCTGCCCTTGACTTAGTACTATATAGTAAACCGTGTCCGGGCCATAACTCCTAAACCGTATGGAATATAATCATGAAACTTCACAGGTGCGTCCATCATACTTGGACGATGTGTCATGAACAAGGAAGACAACTCCTGCTTGTTTAGTTTTTGAATTATCTGCCCTTGACTTACATCCATATATAGTCAAATGGTATGTCGTGTCCGGACCATAACTCCTAAACCGTACGGAATATATTCATGAAACTTCACAGGTGCATTCATCACACTTAGACGATGTGTCATGTACAAGGAAGATAGCTCTTGCAATTTTGGTTTTTGAATTATCTGCCCTTGACTTAGTACCATATAGTAAACCGTGTCCGGGCCATAACTCCTAAACCGTATGGAATATATTCATGAAACTTCACAGGTGCATTCATCACACTGAGACGATGTGACGATGTGTCATGAACAAGGAAGACAACTCTTGCATTTTTGGTTTTTGGATTATCTGCACTTGATGCATATATTTTATGATTGATTTGAAGTACATTTGTAATATTTTTTATGAATGGCATTTGGCGGGGGCATCCGTGTCCTATGGACACTTTTTCTAGTTTTATTTTGCTATGCCCTGGCTTACAAAAGTGCACGAGATTAAAACTTACACAGGTAAATCGTAAGTGGTAAGATGGTCGTAACTTTATGGCAACGATACGACAGGTTTTCAGTTACTGGCATAACGAGACCATAAATTTTACGGTGGTCACCTTAAGTATGTCTTAAGTACATCTTAAGTTGATATATTTACGATGGCTTCGAGTTACCAACCCCTGGTTGGTTTCTAAAGCCGAGTTATCATGTTCAAAATGATTCTTTGAGCTATGTTCTTTCATTTCCTTGTTCTTTATAGTTTTTTAACATCAACATTTTCCTACTCCTCTGATAGCGCTGCCGGGGCGCTAGTCAGTTTCACTGACAGCTCTAGTTATATTGAAGGTACTGCCACCAATAAATGAACAAAAGTTACGGCGTACTGACAGTAAATTGGTCCAGTTTTTATCAAGATTAAGATTTACCATAAATAGCTTTATACTGTTTATTTCTTTTTAGACTTTCTGATAAAAACTGTTAACATTGGTAGCATTGTTTACTTTGGTTGTCTCTTGTTTATAATATTGTATACTGTGCTAATAAAAGATGTTAACATTTAATGTCTCTTTCTCCTTCGTCTTATACTCCCTTGTATGTATATTTGTGTCGTCACCTAACAATTACATGTTTACTGGCCACAATAATGAATATATACTCAGTATGTATGGAAGACCGCCTCCGTGGTCCAGTGATTAAGGTCGCTGACTTGTAATCACGGGAGGGTCATGGGTTCGAGCCCCGCTACTGGCCATGATCGTTTATGTGTACTTTCCAGGAACGATGGTTAGGAAACTACCCGCCTGTATATGACTGAAAGATTGTTGAACGGGCGTAAAACCTAGCAAAACAAACAGTATATATGATAAGTTCTACCACATTATTGTCTCTCATAAATCTGTTAGGGACATTTATTTTGTTTTGTTTGTCCATTTCTACTTGCCAAATCGCATATCGTCCGTGCTCCATAAGTCCATTATTCCTCCTGTCTGTCTGTTAACAATGTCTTCTTCCAACTACTATTCAGATACTACTGAGCAAATTTCAATAAAACAGGGTCATCACAATGATCCCTTACTATCATAGTTGGTCAAAAGTGAGAATGTGATCACTGGGTCACATGTCAATGCCTCAGTTACCTTAACATTGAAATATTTCTTCCAATAAATGCCAGGGTAGTGCCACATAGAAAATTTACACCTCATGGGTTTGTCCATTCCAATGTGTAGATAAACCATATATTGCCTTTGAGTACACTGCATCAAAAGTCCCATTAACAAGAACAGTGCAATTTGCTTCCTCACCAGTACTTTCATCTACATCAACTCGTACATCCATGTGGCGGCAATATGGCTACATTTACACCAGGAACAGTACCCTTAAAACCAGGCAAGCCTTTCCTTTTAAAAGGAACCTTTTTGTCTATTCAGTTGTATTCTACTGTTCTAGTTTATTCTACAGCATAGCTTACCGCTAACTTTCTTCCAACCGCTCTTGGCTGCGTTTGCGGCCGCCTCTGCGGCCGCTGCAGCCGCCTCTGCAGCCGCCCTAGCCGCGTCCTCTGCCGCTTGTATCACAGCTCTTGCCGCGTCCGCTCCTGCCTGTAAAATTCAATCGCTTTAACCCTTAAGGGAATTGGGAACACCTAGCACATTTTTCCGCCATTTGTCAAAGGGAGACAACTTTCGGGACTTCCGGTTTGCTTTTCTATAAGCCCTGTCTCACGGAAAAAGGGGTAAAATAATTTGCTCCTTAGGAGCAAATTCTTTCCTTTATAAGAGTTGACTCCTATTGACATGGGAGACAAAATACTTTTAGCAGGAGTTGCCTCCCCTGAAGGTGTACCCATTCCCCTTAAGATGCCGAGAAATCTCTATCTTAAAATGCCGTCTGTTTTTTGTCGTCTGCTGAATCTTCTTGCAAACTATTCAAGCATTTTTTTGGAAACAGGCAAACATTGTGGACCCATATCAGACTGCTCCTACAGGAGCAGTGTGATCCGGGTCCATACTATTTGCAAAATGACTTTTAAAGTAACTAGCAGACGACAATCGTTGTGATTGGCATCTTAAAGTTTAAGTTTTCTTGGTCTTCTTCTCGTGAAAATGCATATTTCTGTTTCTTTCGTAGAAGATCAATTCAAATCAAATCAAATCTTTTATTCACTCTGATTACAAATAAATGTAATAACAAGAGGAGCGATACAAATATGCAACGTATAAGTAAAACAAAATAAATAAAACACATACAAAACAAAACAACCAGAGGGCAACATTTAATTTTACGAGATGCAATCATTACTCTCTCTCTCTCTCTCTCTCTCTCTCTCTCTCTCTCTCTCTCTCTCTCTCTCAGTGTGTGTGTGTTTTGAGCACGCAAACAGCACCGAATCTATGGAATTGTGTGCTTCGAGAAAATCAACAAAAATCAAATCAAATTTATTTCTCTCAGCATCGCTAAAACACGCCTCTACAAATACACTGCAAACCCTATCGCCGAAAAAAGAAAATTTGTGACAATTTTCCAATCTCGGCCCAAAACACAGACCGTGGGTGCTCGCACGAACCGCCTCATCGATGCGGCTCTATCGAGCACCCCTAATCCAGCCCCCAAGAGCAGAAACAAGAAAAATAAGGTTTACCCCCTGTAAACCTCAGTTCTACTGTGTAAACGTGGGGTTCAAGGGGGTCAAAACCATACAGGCGCTTTTTCGTGATGGGTTATACAATATGTTAACGAGTGCAAACGTACTGTTTCATGCAATAAACTTATTATTCCATCATTTATCATTATTATCTATTTTATTTATCCGACCACACCCGTTCCTGACTTTGGACCAATCAGATAACTTATGTAATTTCAAACAGTGTAGATCCCGATCAGACACAGAAGCCATCTGATCTGGATCTGCACTATGTGCAAAGCTAGGTTTTATCAAGAACGCCAAGTTGTTGCTCAGACTGGTCCGTATGCAGTTAACTATTTTCCATTCATAAAATCATAGAGCATGAAACGTGTGAAAAATAAAAAGGCCGTTACAAAGCATGTTCTGCACGAGCATGTGCAGTTTGGTAAATGTTCAGACGTGTGGCCAACACGCTAAAGAAAAATATGAATGGGATATGTTCACTACAGACTGGTAAGTGTAATAAAAATATTATACATGCGTCTCTCTCTTTCTCTCTCTCTCTCTCTCTCTCTCTCTCTCTCTCTCTCTCTCTCTCTCTCTCTCTCTCTCTCTCTTAACCAGCCAATACAAAGATGTAGACAGATATATATTCATTACGAGTACACGCCTATACAAATACACTGCAAACCCTACCGCCGAAAAGAACGAAAATTTTCCGATGAAAAACTGATATCCGACACAGATCGTGGATACACGTTAGAACCGCCTCATCGAGGCGGCCCCAACGAGTACCCACAATCCATGCTCCAGAGCAAAAATAAGAAAAATAAGGTTTACCTCTGTAAACCCCAGTTTTACTATGTAAAAGCGGGGATTAAGGGGGTCAGAATTTTATAGGCGTGGTGTAAAGCGACTGCGTATAGTAGCGGATATTAAAATCCGGGATACCGTGTTAATTACGGTGTTTAAGCCAGTCGGTAACTTGAGTAGCTACAGATCTATGCTGGTGCGGCCTGGCCTTATTTATGAAACAAGGCCACTGGCAACACCAGTCATTTAAGCTGTTGAACCTGCTCACTATCCCATACCTCTGCCTTGTCGAAACGAAATACAAGGGTAGAAATCAGGGATAGTGAGCAGGTTTTGTCATTCCTACGGTACTTAGTATAACTACTGATCTCGTAAGTACAACAACAGCAACAGCAATACTAATAATAATGTTCATCCATTTATTATTTAATTATGTTTTTATTAATTATCATTGTCCGAGACTTATGTCGTTACAATAACGTTCACATTTACCGGGCTGGAGTGAGAAAGAGCTTGTTAGGTGTCTAGATTCGTAAGCAACTTTTAGTATGTCAATGATTAAAATATTAATAATGTCAGTACTAATAATATTAATTATAATCTGTTGCATACTTGATAAGGATTTATTTATTTATTTATTTATTTGTTTGTTTGTTTGCATTTTCGTTTCTGTATTATTCGGTCATATTTTCTTTAGCTTTCTTAGCTTATCATTACAATTACTACAATAACACGTCTACAATCAAGCTTTTAAAGGTGCATTATTGAGCTATCTGGAAAAAATGCTTCCAAAAATAAAATCCATATAGCCGGTATTTTTCTTTAAAACAATACAAATGAATGCATTTTATGCAAAAATGCGAACAATTATGATGACAGGTAAACGAGTTTGAGAGGGATTCCCTAACTAGTGTAGCGTGTACCGGGTCGTCCACGAAGTCAAGCAACGCGGTCACCCATCCAGGTGTCTCAGTTGCTCAGCTTCGTGAATAAGCCAACCAGCGTCGCTAAAAGAGCCGGCTCCTACAGCAAGGCTGTAGAAGTGGTATTTACCCATAACCGTTATTTTTCTCACCCACATCTCTTGACTTCGTCCCGAAGTCACACATGCCTTACAAGGCTAAACCCGAGGGCGGAGTCTATGCAACAAACCAGCGGCACTGTTTTCATCCCACCGCTGCCACCAATGTAGCGTGTACCGGGTCGTCCACGAGGTCAAGCAACGCGGTCACCCATCCAGGTACTAACCGCTATCTCAGTTGCTTAACTTCGCGAATAAGCCAACCACTCTACCCGCGTCGCTAAAAGAGCCGGCTCCTACAGCAAGGCTGTAGAAGTGGTATTTACCCATAACCGTTATACTAGGTTTCGAACACTAGTTAGATCTATTTTTAGTTCGTGACAAAAATAGAATCCCCATATATGACGTTATGCGACGTTCAATTTTGGCCTTGTGTGCTTAGGCCATGCCTGAATGGGAAAAAAATATGACACTGAATACCATGCCATAAGTAACGACACTCAGAGACGATACTGTCGCCATGTATGTGTAAAGTGACAAATTTATTTTTAGAACAGAAATTCCGAACACATGTTCAGAGCGAAGGGTAAACACGAATGAAAACGACCATTTTCACAAAGTTCTGAAGCTGTATTTGGCTCCAAAAGTGTACACATGACAAAGGAGTATGCTTTGAAGATAAAAACCAGAAAAAATTTAGACCCGGTAGCTCAATAATGCACATTTAATGTGTGATAGAAACGTGTATTGTATTAAGAAAGCTTTAACTTGTAAATTACTGGTATGTAAGAGTTATTTCCCTTGAAAGTAGTAATAAGCAAAAGTAGTCAAAACGACTCGCATTAAATGGTTTCATGTGTCAAACTTTGTTAATTGTACATTTCTAATCTATGAAAACAAAGTTGATTGATAAATTAATTGTAATGCAGGCGTCACACTGTCCCGAAATTGACACCAGATGGAAACACGATAAAGGAAATGTTCAAATTCGGCTCTGATCGTGAAAACATCGGGCCATTCGTGAGGACATCTTAAGCCATCGTATGATCGCCGGTGGATTTTCTGAGGCTCCGGCAGCAACTTCGTGAGCGGCGGCAAAATCTTTGGCATGCCAAAAAATTGCAGGAAGGCCTTGCGAAGGTTCATTTTCGTGTTGAATTCGTTTGTCCATCTTGCCCTTCGTAAGGCCATCGTGGGGGCATCTTGTCAAATCGTGTCATCTTCGTCTTTTCTTCGTGTGATCATCGGTGCTCTCGGGCATTTTACGCCTCACGAAGATAATACGAGGGAAACAAGAAGTCGTCCGATTGTCTTAGGAAGGCAATACGACTACGTGAAACCCTCGCAATGACGTCGTGTAGACATCGTATTATAGTACGATGACAATGAGATTGGACCACGGTGTCGACGAAGACAGCTGAATTTGAGTACCTCAAGCGATACCCATGTGTCATGGTAACGTAGACATATCAAAGGCCAACCTCAGAGCATCATCCTCAGTCATTACTGATGAGCAACTCTGCAGAGCATATGCTTGTGTAACTCCCAAAGCATCAGTCATAATTATTCACAATTCCGTTCTTGCTGAATAACATACTTTGATGATGAGGCAACCAGGAAAAAGGAGGCAGCAGCATTGCTTCTTTTGATGCACCTTAGAGAACAAGATGAGCAGATCTTATTTTCCTATAAATCAAGTCTCTCTGAAAAAGTGGTCTTCTCTTTGGGTGGCATTTTAAATTGGTTTTAAGTTGAATCAAATTTAATAGAGTTGAAATGTACTGTGTACTCTCCGATCATCAAATGAATTTCAAACGGTCGGCCGAAGGTTTTATAACATCGGGAGGTCACGAGTCGTCTTCGTGACCTAGTTCGAACGCATCGTACTCTCAATACGACGTCGTGAAGCGGTCGTGTGGCCTTCGTTTGGCCTGCGGGTAAACTTCGTACTAAAAAAACACATCTTCGTGTTGCCTTCGTGTGTGGTTCGGATGCCATCGTGTGACCTTCTGGATGCATCGTACTTGCTTCGGCTAGAGATTGGCTGTTGACCATGTTCGGAGAGCTCTTCGCGCGAAATTCAAAATTCCATATTCGTATGGCCACCTGGTGTCATTTTCGGGACAGTGTGACGCCCGCATAAAGAAATGTTAAATTTAGTATTTAGTTATCTGAAATAACTTACCAGTTTGGTTTTAAATTAATGAAATACAATGTGTCATTTTAAACCAGTAGCTGACGGTGCGGTGAAAACCAGTACCCCGGCAGGGTACACCTTGATCAGAAATGAAGAAGGTCTACTCTGCTGATAAACAGTCCCTTCCCACTGGAACCGACAGTGTTCCAATCCCTGTAGGTTAAACAATGCAAATGAATGTTTTATGTAGTCTTGTAAATAGGCGCATTTAAAAATCTTGTAGTGTCATTGTACAAAAGTTTGTAAAAATGTAGTATTTGTAAGAAACATTGTATTTTGTAAATAAAACTGTAGAACTTTTAAATACACTCAGTGGTATTTTCCACCCCTTATGTCCATCAGGCCTCAAGTCCAGTGATACGAAACTTGGTTGTTTCAATGCAGTCTGTCTGTCAATGTTTACTAATGTAAAACACAACGCGAGGTAAGACCAGAGTGGGATAGTGACTGGACGCTCCCTAGTCTCTGGCCTACTACAGTTTGGTGCTGTGACCAGGATTTGAGCAACCTGATGGACGTTTTGGTTCACTTTTGATAGAAAGTGTGTTTTATACTTTTGTTTGAAAAAAAAAGCTTATATAATTATCAAAATGTTTTATGTGAAGTGCATGATTTGTAAAAAAGTTATTGTTTTATTTCATAGTCATATATAGGTGTGCTATAAATTCGTTCGTTGCTAGATAGGGTTAGTTGTAAACATTCAGGCTAACCAAAAGTGCATGTTATTTTAATATAGTGAAGAGTTATATCATTTAGAGTCAAAAAGTAAGGTAACATTGACTTGTGTGGGAAAAATAATAAAAAAATATATTAAAAGTTGCCACACTTGTCAAAAATAAACTTACAGACTTAAATTGACTCTCTTCAAAAATAGAAAGAAAGCATAAATTGTAGGTTAAGCTTGGGTGTTGAAAGCAGCAGCCTGTAAATGCATATATATGACAAGGTAGAATTATAGCACGTAGATTGGAGAAAAATGGGATGATGTACAAGAAAAATATTACAATTTTTTTTTAGGAAGCACTACCTTTAAACAACCTAAAATTAACCATTTTTGGAAATTATTTAAAAAACTGGCAAATAGATTTTATGGCATTTTTGTTGTACAAAAGAAAAACAACAACAACAAAAAAAAAAAAAAAAAAAAAAATTAGATAGTTGAGACAGTCTTGTCAAAAGAAAAAAAAATTGGATAGTTGAGGCAGTCTTGAAAGTGTTATTAAACCGATTTCAAGTTGCACAATTTAAGAATTGGCAATAGTGTGAAAAGCCTGTTGGCTTATACCTATGCATTGCTTGGAAAGAACAGTGCTGTCATGTATATATGGGGAGACAACTCCTTTTTATGTAAGGTACAAACAGGCAGCATGACATAAATAAAAAAAAAAAGGTTCAGCCCTAAAAGGGACGGCTATAAAGCATTATGTATGAAAGAACCTTTAATAATAAAAATAATAATAATGAAACCTTCAAGCAAATGCATTCATATTCAAATATTGAAATGTTTCATCATTTGAGACACAACCAAATGAACGACTGCCAATTTCTGAGCGCACATAGAAAAAAAAATCGAAGTCCATAATGGCTTTCAAGACTGATCAATCAACTGAAATAGAATGGAAAAAAAAGAAAGAAATGAAATGTACATGTATTTTGATAAAGAATATTTCGAATGAAGTTTCATGAAATGTTGAAAAAAAAAAAAAATATTTGTATATGTAGATACATTTGATTGTATGGAGTATTCACGTTTCTATCATAGTATTGACATGCATTTAAAATTTGACTGCAGCAAATTTTAAAAACTAGCAGGGCAGGAGTGTGATACAAACGTGTATTGTATTAAGAAAGCTTTAACTTGTAAATTACTGGTATGTAAGAGTTATTTCCCTTGAAAGTAGTAATATGCAAAAGTAGTCAAAACGACTCGCATAAAATGGTTTCATGTGTCAAACTTTGTTAATTGTACATTTCTAATCTATGAAAACAAAGTTGATTGATAAATTAATTGTAAAGAAATGTTAAATTTAGTATTTAGTTATCTGAAATAACTTACCAGTTTGGTTTTAAATTAATGAAATACAATGTGTCATTTAAAACCAGTGTCTGACGGTGCGGTGAAAACCAGTACCCCGGCAGGGTACACCTTGATCAGAAATGATGAAGGTCTACTCTGCTGATAAACAGTCCCTTCCCACTGGAACCGACAGTGTTCCAATCCCTGTAGGTTAAACAATGCAAATGAATGTTTTATGTAGTCTTGTAAATAGGCGCATTTAAAAATCTTGTAGTGTCATTGTACAAAAGTTTGTAAAATGTAGTATTTGTAAGAAACATTGTATTTTGTAAATAAAACTGTAGAGCTTTTAAATACACTCAGTGGTATTTTCTACTCCTTATGTCCATCAGGCCTCAAGTCCAGTGATACGAAACTTGGTTGTTTCAATGCAGTCTGTCTGTCAATGTTTACTAATGTAAAACACAACGCGAGGTAAGACCAGAGTGGGATAGTGACTGGACGCTCCCTAGTCTCTGCCCTAGTCTGGCCTACTACAAATGGAAGATGAGGTCCTGTAGATCCCAGCTTTTATCAACATTGTAGTTATTCACAAAATTTCAAGGTCGAGCTTAGATGACGTAGAGATAATAAGGCCACGCACGTGGAAATTCCAGGCACGTGGAGATAGTGGGTTTCGCCTGGACCTATTAACCCACAGCATGCCGTAAACCCCCAAAGGGGTACCTTAACAAAACAGTGCAGGCCCAGATCAGACGCGTCGTCCGACAAAGGCCTACTCTATCTGCCAACAGAATCCCCCGCCAAAAAAAAACAGACCTAACCGACTCATTATATGACAAATGGACTTGTCCAACATACAGCACCGGAAAAGCCCACAGCATACAATGGGTTAAATATTTGGTTTTACAGAATAATTGACACTGTGAAGCACGTTTAACCCTTATCTTGTTGAATATTCATTTAAGCCACACCCATTTCTGTCTATCAACCAATCAAATTACTTGATGTAATTTATTGCTACAAATTCATAAATTGAATGCCAAACAGTGTAGATCCTGATCAGATGCCTTCTTCAGAAGCCATCTGATCTGGATCTACACTGTTTCCAAAGATATGGGTTGTCGTGAACAGCATGGTAAGAGTTAACTTGTATAAGAAGGATTGTTCAATATGTCAATTGATTGCTGTAAAATTTGTTTTTAGAATAATCTCTGCGAATCTTGTAAGCCTTTTTGAGGCTGTACGTTTGCGACATTCATTAATTCATGAAGTTTATGGGTACTACTACTTTGAAAAACAAACAAAACAAAAAAAACTATCAGTGCTAACGGGATGTGATGAGCATATGACAAAGTCTGTCCAGGCAAAGCGGTGAGAGTTGGATCGTCCATGCTTCTAAGCCCTATTGGTTTCATTGGGCGACAGTGCTTGAGCCTGATGATGTCATATCATTTCAATGTCGGGTAAAAGTCCCACAAAATTGGAAGCAAGGTCTCCAAAATTACCTATACAGTGTTGACGGGGACGTTAAGCCTCAAATCAAACAAAACAAAACCCCTGTAAGCCCCCATTTTATTCAAAGCTGTACTAGAAGAAACTCTGTAATAAATTATTCTATCGTGTCACCCGACCAGGGATTGAACCGCCAACCTTTGGGTTATAAATCTAGCATGACAATCACTAGCTATCGAAATACATGTAGAGCTACTGACCGGAAATAGAAGCTATATACTTTTAAATTGTCTCGCATGGCAAAACAAATAAATAATTCAATTAAAAAATACTGATTAAGGATTTGACTAACTATAGACATGAATCCTGTAACAATTTAAAGAAAATTTGGTGTTCAAAATAAAATTCTTCGGGGAAAATGTAAAAAAAAAACACATTTGTCACAAAATCTGTTTGTAATCGAATTTTGACTGCAGCATTTTTGCGTATAGGTAATAAGTTAAAAGCAAGGAATAAAACAATAACATAACATCTGAAAATTATGGAGAAACAAACATTGTATTGAAATCTCAAAAACTGCTTTTTTTCAGCGAAATTTTCAAAATAATGTTTCAAGCCAAAAATCGACCCTAAAGTGCCTACAACTGTGTCTTATATATTGATTAAAACAAAAACCGCAATCAGAAATGCCATACTTTTCGTTCACTTCCGGTGGTTTGGTCCAATATGTAAATGTCGATAACATTTCAACCATTGTGAAAATTTTCATTTTGTAAACAATATTCCCAAAGTTAGATGATGAGTAATAACTGGTAAAAATGGGAATCACATTGGCGACACAAAATGTTTGACTCAATGGAAACTTGAACACCAAGATTTTGACCCTTGCCTTCAGAACCTGTGACTTTACCCGTTAATCGTAGCTATCATTAAACATTTTATTCAATAAATCAGATATGCCACTGATGATAATATTTATAACTGGAATTCAAATTTCATTAAAATGTTTTGCCAGTGACAATTTAAAAATGAGTGTATAATTTCTATTTCCGGTGAGTATCTTATACGTGTTGTTATATTCGTCCAAAATACAACGAATGTTTTGGAATTAATTATTTTTATCATAATTATGAAGTCGCGTCTGAGAATGTTATAATGCCATGTATTAAATTCGGTAATCCACTAGTGAATTAAATATGCAAATTAGTTAGTTACGTCTCGTAACGTTACACATACGACGTCCTTAACGACGGCGCGTTTACAAATGGCGGAATATTGACATTTTTGTACAAAAATCGTGAATAAATTACGTTCTGAATGTCATATGATAAATAGAATCTTGCATTCCTGCTCATGTATTATTGAATTTATTAAAGTCGTTGAGGAAAAGAGATAAAATGCTCGGCAAAGCCTCGCATTTTATCCCTTTTCCTCAACTAGTTAATACATCCGTAAATCTGAGTGCCAAGCGAGGAGCAGCTAGTACCATTCTTAACGACTTTGGTATGATGCGGCCGCTTGGATCGAACCCGTGACCTCCCGTTCCCACTCTACCAACTGAGCTATCGGGACCGGTCGATCTGATCAGTAGCTATACTATTTGTCATTCAGTTAGTTGTGAATTAAGTAAGTACATTTGTCGAAATTCAGAATGGGGTTTGACTGATTTAACCCAATTCAGTACCAGAAACCCTTAAAGGGGTACCTTGGCAAACAATGCAGGCCCAGGGCCTACACTGTTTGCAAAAAGTTAAGCCATTTCCCGAAAACACAACCTGACACCCCCTGAATTTTGAAATGGACTCCTGCTATATATATGGTGGAAGATTCCATTTGGTACAAAAAGGGTTAATTTGCTCAGCACCCTCGGCCTGCTGAACACAACAACCCTACGTTTGCAACCAATGTACATCCATATCGGATCAGAAATGATCTGATCAGGAACTAGTCTGTTTGTATTTCAGTTTGTGAATAGGGATCAATTTTATAGCTTGGCTATTCTTATAGTTTATCAACGACCTTTGAGAGTTCAACGTTCAAGCGTGGCAAGACTATACCATGTTTCAGGTGAAGCAGGTTTTGGAATTCTTTTTTCACGGGATTTTAAAATTATAAATAAGTTTTTGGAGCGTAGCTGTAGCAGCGTAGCTCCAGTGAGATGAGAAGTGATTTCGGCACTACTTTCGCTGTTACTGCATATGACCCAATCACCAGTGAGAACATAGTACCCCGTGTTAACGTAGTAGATTATTACACCATGCGGTATCTTCTTATAGACTGCTTCACAGACCACCTATTTCAAACGGAATAGATGAATATATTTAATAGATGAACTGTGTAGCAGTCTAATCGTTTTATAGTTCAGTTCATATAACCCAGTTTACAGCCCATTTGCACCATAAAGTTCCACACCTAGCAACTTACAAACAGGACAAACCCAGATCAGATACCACAGAACTCGGCGTCTCATTATGACCTTCACTGCATACTTACAAAAAGGTTCAGCCATTTTTGCCAAATATTTCGTGGAAGCCACAACCTGACATCCCTGATTTTAAAATGAACTCATTCCATACTTATATAAGGTGTTGAGGATTCCTTTCGTTTAAAATGGGTTAAAAGTACGCAGTGTGGGTCGATAATGTATTACCAAAATAAGACAGTTGGAATGAGCTTGGACAGGTGCACGTCAAGGCTTATAGTGTAAGGAGTAAATTTTGCAGTTTAGACACAGATGAGACGCCACTTGTTGTAGCGTCTGATCTGGGTTTGCTATGTTTGTCCCTAAAAAGTATAACATCTAAATCCGGCTTTGATCATTTTCGGCACACAGGTTGATATTGACAATACATAACCCGCAAAATTGCCTTATGCCAAATTACTTTCCAAACGGCCTCGCCTATGCAAACTGAAAAATTATTTCGAAGTGTAACTTCTAATCTACTTGGACTATTTTGACAACTGTTAGCATGCAGATAGATAATGTACAGATCTAACCAACGCGATTCCTGAATGCCCAATTTCTTTATTGTAGTCTCGGCAAGGTAAAAAATTCACCCACTAACACGGTCGTATAACTTTCAAACCGAATGGTATATTTTTATAATGTTTTGCATGCAGATGTAAATTGACAAGATCAAGCTAATGGTATTGTCTAATGCCATATAGCTTTATAAACAGCCTCACTGAGGCAATTTTTAAAGACTGATTACGGATGTATAACTTATAAACTGCTGAGAAAATTATGATAATTTTTCACATGAAAGTAAACACCATCAAGACGTAACCAAGAAGAATATCTAATGCAAGATAAATAACCTCCCCAAGGTAATTTTTCAAAAACTGATTACATAAAATAACTTTAAAGCCGCCAAACAATTGCGTAAGCCGCAGTTATTGCACGAACTATAGCTCAGCAGAAATCTTCAAGTAAACTGTAGAACTGCATGGTTGCTGTATTGCTCAAAAACATTGATTGTGGGTACTTGATAAAACTGCCTCGTCAAGGCAGTTCAATCAAGTCCCCGCAATCAATGTTTTGAGCAGAGATAAGAAAATATCACAATTTTGTATCCTAAAATTTCCATTTTTTCCCCCAAAAAATGACAATGTATATGTACAGGCGTGTTTTCATGATGGTTGTTGCGGGGCTTAAACCATAGCGTGAGTTAATTTCAATATAGGTCTTGTTGCTTTAACAAGACTTCTTGCCCAGAATAGCTTCAAAGAGCTATGTTCATTGGATCAATATGAGCCTGAATTAAAATACCAATCTGACGCTAAATCAAATTATCAAAGCTACGCTCCATCAGCACTCTCAGTGCTTTGATTTGATACTGCCATTTATGTAGAAGTCGTGGCCAAGTGGTTAGTCTGATGCAGTACGAATCTCAGTAAAACTACCTCCCAAAGTAAAATCCCAACTGAAGGCGACTTACCTAAAACACGGACTAGTCCAAAATCAAAAGTGCAGCCACGTCTCACTGCGTTTTGAAAGACTATAGCACTTGTGCCGATCTGGTGTGTTTTTCACGAAATCCTAAAGAAGCATGTTCATTGTCGCAATATTTAGGCCTGTGTCGTCTGATCTGGGTATCTACTGTTTGATTTGTAGACAATTTTTCACGTGGTGGCACGTGCTATATCGGGTTCCATCTCAATGTCGGGTAAAAGTCCCACAAAATTGGAGGCAACGTCTCCAAAATGACCTTTACAGTGTTGACGGGGACGTAAAACTTCAAATGAAACAAACAAACAAAAGTTTCATTGGGCGACAGGGCTTGAGATGTCATTTCATCTCCATGTCGAGCAAAAGTCCCACAAAATTGGAAGCAACGTCTCCAAAATGACCTATACAGTGCTGACGGGGACGTTAAACCTAAAATCAAACAAACATATATCCATATAATACACTACTTGAGGTGTATGGAGTACCAGGCAGATTCAGATATATCTCCTGGCCCCCGCCCATTGGGGCTTGGAGAAATAGATTTGGCTGCATTAGCTGAGAGTACATATAAACCGTAAAGAAGTCAATGGGCGACAGGGATTGAGATGCGTGTTTGTTTGTTTGTATTTGAGTTTAACGGCCCAGTCAACACTAATTTAGGTCATTTTTGAGCCGGTCAGTTTACCTATCAGCAGTTTTCCTGGGCAGGCATATTCGTAAGCAGTTAACCAATACAGCGCACATTCTTTCGCCAGAAACTGACAACTGCCCTTCTTGAGTCAGCGGAAGGGAGAGAATGACCGTAGAAAAGATTTCGTGATCAATCTCCACGAAAGGATGTTGCCGACCCTGGCAGGTATTGAACCAGCGTCCTTCTGATCACCAGTCAGACGCGGATCCGACTAAGCTACCAAGGCCGGCGGGACTGAGATGTCATTTGGAAGCAATGTCTCCAAAATGACCTAAATAGTATTGAAGGGGACGTTAAACCTCAAATCAAACAAAACATCTCTCTCCCACACCATAGGCCACCACTAAGCCTACCCTACATTAACTCCTCCATCCCGGCTTTTATTACACACCTAAATCGGAAACCTGACGCAAATAGTCGAGTTTTTTTTTTCTTTTTGGCAAAGGGAGCAGTCATTATTCATTAGGTTTATTTGCAGAGGAGAATTATGGATATCCATAATTCGATTTATGGATATCCATAAATCAGCCGAATAATGGATATCCATTATTCGATTTAAGGATATCCATAATTCGAATTATGGATATCCATATTTCGATCTTAATTAATGATATCCATAAATCGATTTATGGATATCCATAATTTGATTTATGGATATCCATAAATCAACCGAATAATGGATATTCATAATTCGGTTTATGGATATCCCATAAATCGAATAATGGATATCCATTATTCGATTTATGGATATCATTAATTCTGTTCGATTTATGGATATCCCTAATTCGAATTATGGATATCCATAATTCGAATTATGGATATCCATAAATAATAATGGATATCCATAAATAATAATGGATATCCATAATTCGAATTATGGATATCCATAAATGATTATGGATATCTATAAATACGGATTAAATAGTAAAACGGCGCCCCATAATTCTCTCCCTTCCGCTGATTCAAGAAGGGCAGTTGTCAGTTTTTGGCGAAAGAATGTGCACTGTACTGGTTAACTGCTAACGAATATGCCTGTCCAGGAAAAGTGTGGATAGGTACACTGCCGTTTCAAAAATGACCTTAATTATTGATGACTGGGCCGTTAAACTCAAATACAAATAAACAAACATCTCAATCCTTGTCGCTCATTGACTCGCACGACTTTGTTAGGACAGGCTTAGACCTTCTAAATGGTTTACCAGTATATACTCTCAGCTAATGCAGGCAAATCTAATTCTCTAAGGCCCAATGGGCGGGGGCCAGGAGGTATATCTGAATCTGTCTGGTACTCCATATATACATCTCAAGTAGAGTATTATACGGGTATCTTAATACTATATATAACGTCCATGTGCATGTTTCTCGGATTGCCTGTTTGGATCATTATAATCTGACGTCCGACTTTCAGTGTCCTCGGGTACGCAGTCCTCACAGAGGTGATTCCAGAGGGCCGGAATTTCCAGATCTTACGGCTGGTTCCGATATTTAACTGCACACATGGCGGGCGTTCAGCGTATGGCATCCGTTGCTTTGGAAGCCTTACCGGCTGACAAGGCTGCACGGCAGAGAGGTCCCTTTGACCAGCGATGATGAAAACCTTGAAGATTTTGAACCTTTTTACATTAAACAATCACGTGTCTTAAGGAGAAATCATTAAACCGAAAGCTTTGGCGGTGATTTATGGATATCCATAAATCGATCTGAATTATGGATATCAATAAATCGAATTATGGATATCCATAAATCGAATTATTGATAGCCATAAATCAGAGGAATAATGGATATCCATAAATCGATCTGAATTATGGATATCCATAATTCGAATTATTGATATCCATAAATCGAATTATGGATATTATCCATATATCGATCTGAATTAATGATATCCGTTAATCGAATTATGGATATCCATAATTCGATTTATGGATATCCATAATTCGAATTATGGATATCCATTATTCGGCTAATTTATGGATATCCATAAATCGAATTATGGATATCCATAAATCGAATTATGGATATCCATAATTCGATTTATGGATATACAGTTGACTCTCGTTATCTCGACCTCGCCTATCTCGACCCTATCACTTATGTCGAACCGGTTTCTAAGTCCCGAATATTTCTGCTATATATTTATTGTATTTCAACTTCGCATGTGTCTAACTACTTTTAAGTCGACACTTCGGCTATCTCGCCCATCATTTTCAGTCCCTAAATATATTTTTCACTGTTTTTACTACTGCTTATCTCGAACCGAAATTCATGAGCTAATGAAGGAAAAAAAAATGATGCCGCCCGTCTTTCAGTTAAAGAAAATAAAAATAGACTTTACAAAACAGTTCATTAATACTCACAATGTTTCTAATTTTCCAAATTGTCCAGGTGCATTAAAATTAGCACAAACAATACCTTTACCGCTATGACGAAAATCACATGCGTGTAATACAGACTGACATGCGGTGCTCAACCTTTGATCTTAACACCTTCTCGTTTCAATGATTTCCAAGATTTCCGTGATAAAAGGCGGCTCTGATTTGTATTAATGTACAATTAGGTATGACCGGTTGTTTTATGTACTCATCATAAGTGTCAAAATTGAGTATTGCCCCTTGTCCCGATTCACATACAAACAGTGTGGATCCTAAAAAGGTGGCTCATGACCAGCTTTCTCGGCAGGACCTAAACTGTTTAAATCAATACGAGGGACTACCGTATGACTTATAGCACGTACTGCTCAGCATTGCATTCACAAGCGGGGAACCATCCCATTTAAGTGCATATCTATTTTTAGCTTATTTGTATACCCGAATTTGCAGCAATTTACAAGACAACAAAACACGTGTCCGAGAAATCTTTTATAATCGCTATACTTTGACAAGCTCCATTACTTTCATATACAAATTTTAAAAACTCAATAGGCTGTGCATGATTTTTAAAAACACAATAGGCTGTGCATGCTATTACTCTAGAATTACCAAGAATATCACGGCAAATAATGGGCTCCGACATGCATGTGACGTCACACTTTGGTTATCTCGTACTACGGATAACTCGAACTTTTTTATCCGGTCCCGTGAGGTTCGAGATAACGAGAGTGGACTGTATATAAATACGGATTAAATAGTAAAACGGCGCCCCATACAAGTCACTCAACGTATCGTTAACAAAACAAGATCAAAAGCTCAAAAATCCATGTTCAAATAGCACGTGAATTTCATGATCCAAACATGCGTTTTGTTGTTTGAGCTTTCGGTCCATTTGAAAATGGCTTCAAACAGCCATGCGCATAGGTATTTAGTTTATTCTTATTTATTTTAGTTCGATTGCGATCAAAGCGCTTATTTGAATCGCTCTCGAACACTCATTCCGGATGTTATCACGAGCGCGCGAGAGAGGCAGTGACTTTTATACCAATGCTTCCCATTTACACCTAGGTTGAGTGGGGCAATGGCATCACGTGTCTTACCCAATGACACACCTTGCCTCCAGTGGCCGGATTCGAACCCATAACCTCTAGATAATAAGTCGAACGCGTTAACCGCTGTGCTATCGAGGCTGCCAAGAGTAGGTATTTATACAAGAACGTTGATTCAACGTTAAATGCCTGATGAGCAATTACCTGAAGTCCATCAACAATCACTGACGCTCCAATCGCGTTGTATCCATCAATAAGGGCATTAACTGCATCCTCACCATATAGCTCATATATGGCTTGAGCATTGGCAGCGAGTTGCTGGCCAGCAGCATCCAGCCCCATCTGTACGTTGTCCGCAACCATTAAAGGGTCGGCTTCTAAGATGTTTTGGAGATAGTCTAAGGGGCCAGTAGGTCTGTAGAGGTATACAAGCAAATCATAACGTGAACATCTCACGTGAACTAGTCCGTGAAATGAAGACCCCCTAAATCCCACTTCATATAGAGAAAACAGGGGTTTACGGGGGTATACATAATTTTTCTTATTTCTGCTCTAAGACATAGGTTGTGGGTACTCGTTAGAACCGCCTCAATGAGGCGGTTCTAACGAGCACTCACAACTTATGTTTTGAGCATTTATAAGACAACATATCACGGATTTTCATAAGAAAAGTAGCGATTTTGGAGATGTGAAAAATGCACTAAGTGGCATGGGTGGGTTATCGTAATGAATTCCATACAATGATGACTCTGGAAAACCTCACATAATGTTGGAAAAAGTGGAGTTTGCAAGGGTGCCCATAGTTTTCCTGCTTCATAAATTATTGTTACCCGCTATTAACCCATTGTATGCTAGTGGACTCTTCCATTGCTATATGTTGAACAAGTCCATTTGTCATATAAGGGGTATCAGGCCTAATTTTTCGTTTTTATTATATTTTTGACAAATAATTCTGATAGCAAATAGTGCAGGCCCCTGCGGCGTCTGATCTGGGTCTGCACTGTTTGCCAAGGTACCCCTTTAGGGGTTTCCCGCATACAATGGCTTAAAACTGTTCCAACGAGTATCCAAAAGCTATGTTTGGAAAATGATGATGATGATGATTTATCATATGACGTCGCGTCTGAGAATGTAATAATGCCATGTATTAAATTCGGTAATCCACTAGTGGATTAAATATGCAAATTAGTTAGATACGTCCGGTAACGTTACACGTACGACGTCCTTATTGACGTCGTCGCGTTTAGTAATGGTGGAATAACATTTTTGTCAAAAATCGTGAATAAAATATGTTTTGAATGTCATATGATAAATAGAATCGTGTATTATTAAATTTATTCAACTCGTTGAGGAATGGGGACAAAATGCTCGGGGAAGCCTCGCATTTTATCCATTTTCCACAACTCGTTGAATAAATTCAATAATACATGAACACTCATGTTTAGTACATGAACACTCATGTAAGATCCTCTATATAATTATATTAATAATAATAGTAATAATAATAATAAAAAATAATAATTACAAAAGGGCCACGATGGCCCTTGGTCGCTCACCTGATCCATAGTGTAACATGTGGGCACCAGGGAGGGCCATTATAGGCCCCAGGGCTACAATTATTTGCATAATATTGGTAGAGGTATGAAAGTTGAAGCTTCATATCAAATATCAAAGACAGGAGCCTTCTGGTTTCAGACAAGAAGATTTTTAAAGGTTTTCCTCATACAAGTCAAAAAAAAAAAAAAAAAGAAAAAAAAAAAGAAAATTCTTTGGGCTCCGGAGCGGGGCCATTTTTGACCCCAGGGCTATAATTTGAACAATCTTGGTATAAATCCACAAGACGAAACTTCATTCCAAATATCAAAGACATTGGCCTTCAGAAGATTTTCAAAAGTTTTCCCTATATAAGTCTATGTAAAACCAGTGGGCACTGGGGTGGGCCAATTTTTTGCCCCAAGGCTATAATTTGAACAATATTGGTAGAGGTCTACTAGGCAAAGCTTCATTACAAATAACAAAGACCTAGGCCTTGTGATTTCAGACAAGAAGATTTGTAAAGATTTCCCTGTATAAGTCTATGTAAAACCAGTGGATCCCGGGCAGGGGCCATTCTTGACCCAAGGGCTATAATTTGAATAATCATGTTAGAGTGCCACAAGATGAAGCTTCAGACCAAATATCAAAGAACTGAGCCTTCTGGTTTCAGGCAATAATATTTTAAAGGTTTTCCCTTTATAAGTCTATATAAAATCAGTGGGCCCCGGGGTGAGGGCATTTTGGCCCCAGGGCTACAATTTGAACAATCTCGATAGAGGTCCACTAGTTGACGCTTCATATCAAATATCAAAGACCTGAGCCTTCTGGTTTCAGATAAGAAGATTTTTTTAAAGATTTTCCCTATATAAGTCTATGTAAAACCAAAGGGCCCCGGGGCGGGGACATTTTTACCCCAGGGCTATAATTTGAACTATCTTGATAGAGGTCGACGAGATGAAGCTTCACACCAAATGTCAAAGAACTGGGCCTTGCGGTTTCAGAGAAGAAGATTTTTAAAGATTTTCCCTATATAAATCTATATAAAGCCAAAGGTCTCCGGCGCTGGGGCATTTTTGGCCCCAGGGCTATAATTTGAACAATCTTGGTAGAGGATCACTAGATGAAGCTTCTTACCAAACATCAAAGACCTGGGCCTTGCAGTTTCATGAAGAAGATTTTTAAAGATTTTCCCTATATAAGTCTATATAAAACCAAAGGGCCCCGAGGTGGGGGTATGTTTGGCCCCAGAGCTATAATTTGAACAATCTTGATAGAGGTTCACTAGATGAAGCTTCACACCAAATATCAAAGAAATGGGCCTTGCGGTTTCAGAGAAGAAGATTTTTTAAAGATTTTCCCTATATATGTCTACAGTCGAACTTCAATGGCTCGAACACCTTTGGGACATCGAAAATCTGTTCGAGACAGGGGTAGTTCGAGCCACTGAGGTTACTGTCAGGAGGCATAACGAGATACTTTTAGACATCTTTTCGGTGTTCTATAATGTAAATGCATGCGGAGTGTACTCATTAGAATCGCCTCATCGACACACAGCATACATTTGCAAGATAAAAGACTAAAATCTCCTTAATTATCCCCCACTATTTCTTATGTAGAGGATTTCGCTAGGGGCTCAAGAATGGGTTCGACACATCCATGGTGAACGAGCCATCGGTGTTCGAGCCATCAAAGTTCTACTGTATGTAAAGCCAAAGGGCCCCGGAGCGGGGGCATTTTTGGCCCCAGGGCTATAATTTGAACAATCTTGGTAGAGGTCCACTAGATGAAGCTTCATACCAAATATCAATTTTCGGTAAAAAAAAAAAATGCTCCTGTGACCTAGATGTGCAACGGACCGGAACCATATGAACCACTTTGATAGGGGACCACCTAAGGAACGTTCCTGTGAAGTTTGGTCAAAATCCGATTAGGGGTTTAGGAGGAGATGTCATTTGAAGAAATTGTTTACGCACGGACACACGCACGGACGACGGACAAAAAGTGATCCCAAAAGCTAACCTCGTCACTACGTGACAGGTGAGCTAAATAAGAAATGACGATAAGAATATTGATGATTATAACATAAAATCTTTCCATTGGTAGTAATTATGTACTTTACATATTTTGTTTAGTGATCACTCAATCAAACAATCAATCAATCAATCAACGATCGATTGATCGATCAATCAATTAATCGATCTGTCGATTGATCACTTAATCAAGCGACCGATAGATCGATTGATCGTTCGATCGATCAATGAAACCATGCAATACATTACCCATCACACGACAAAGATCGTAAACAATCAGTGCAGACAGTTATCCCAGTGTGTACTGTAGCTGTGCAGCTGTCAAGAGAGGGTCTCAGGGCCTCTATTTCCTTCAAGAGGGCAGCGTGTGTTGATGTAACCAAACGTCCAAATGCCGCACCAATGGCTACAATAAAAATAAATCATACGTGGCAATATGTCAAGCCTCAAGGCGATAGACTATTTGTTCTTTTGACATGTTTTGGTGGTTTAAATATATAAAAAAATACATGTATAAGAGTTTTACTGTATCATTAGATAAGTTAATTATTGTCAGTCACACACGAACTTCAGAAAATGTTATTAACTAGACCTTTGGACAAAATAAAGAAAGAAATGCCATTTCGAAGGCCTTTTATATTCTTCAAATGAACAGCTAAGTACTAGGGCGGGATATATGACGTCTTATCCAACTTTGACCGATATGATAAGTTGAAAGTGACGTCATCGAATGTTTTTATAACGACGCGTCGGTAATGATAGTCTGTTTCGCCAGCCAATGATGGGTATGATAACCTGTCAAACCCACCTGGTATACTGTTTTACGTCACTGTCTACTTATCCTCCGACAATAGTACCTTCAACTATTCACCATATTTGCATTATTTGCTGGCTCCCAGCTTGCACATTGTCAATAATGGAAAAACAGGTAACCAGACCCAGGTCAGGGGGGTCTGGTAACCTGTTTTTCCAACACTGATAAACTTCAAACTAGGAACCAGCAGATAATGCAAATAAGGTGAATAACGATGTGGCTGATAAGTGTTCATTCTTATTTATCGCAACAATAACCTTTTTTGATGATTTTTATATTTCTGCTAATCACATAGATTGTGGTACGAGTTCACAATCTATGTTTCTGAAGAAAAAAGAACTCAAGGAAACAATGCAAACCCTTGAAACCCCCCACTTTCCTTACAGAAAGTCGGATATTCAAGAGTGTTCATTACATAGACTTGTCAAGGAACTGATTTGTCTCACTTACAGTCTTGGGAGACAGTCACGGCCTGGTCAGCTGAACAGTTAGAAATATAGCCGCTGAGAATAACAAGTAACCAAATTATCGCCATTGTTCGGATCTGTAAATAAATAAATAAATAAATAAATAAATAAATAAATAAATAAATAGGATCTTACACGAGTGTTCATTAATTATTGAATTTATTAAACTCGTTGTGGAAAAGGGATGAAATGCTCGGCATTTTATCCCGTTTCCTCGACGAGTTTAATAAATTCAATAATACAAGAGCACTATTCAATTTATTAAACGAGTTGAGGTATATGGATACAATGCAAGGCTTTGTCGAGTATTTATCCAGTTTCCTTAACGATTTTACTTAAGTAAATAATACACGAGCACGAATGCAAGATTCTATCTGTTATATGACATTTAAAACGCATTTTATTAACGATTTTTGTACAAAAATGTCAATATTCCGCCATTAGTAAACGCGACGTCGTTGATGACGTCGTACATGTAACGTTACCGGACGTATCTAACTAATTTGCATATTTAATCCACTAGTGGATTACCGAATTTAATACTTAGAGGGTCCTACATGAGTGTTCCTGTATTATTGAATTTATAAAACGGGTTTAGGAAATGGGATAAAATGCGAGGCTCGAGTTTCCTCAACGAGTTAAATAAATTCAAAAATACATGAACATATAATGCATAGCGTCATATAATGAATAAATAAACAAATAAAAATAAACCCAGGCGACCAAATTTTACAACTTTTTGTTTTAGATTTTGCTTGAAAAATTGAATTTGCAAACAATTTCATTATTATTTAGAAAGTGTCCGCAAGTCTTGAGCCTTTTTAATTTATAGCAAGTTATTGAAGAACCTGCTAGGGTGACTGAACATTCAGCTTCAATTTTGATCATATTTTATACAGTCATGCAGATAAGGTATCTCAGACTGACTCAATCCTTGTTCGAATTAGTTACCATAACATGGATTTTTTTTATTATTATTTTTGTTTTTGGTACGAGGACAGTTATTAGCAAAGGGCAGTTTAATAAACATAATTATGTGACTTAGGGTCACTGATGAGGCCTAAATGGCCGAAACTAGCTAGTCTGGCCCAGGAAACACGTACACTCCATATTTTCCAGTTCTGTGGTGTGTTCCTTGCTTCCAAAGGATAACCCTTTCTACAACAAATTTGAAGAACTATAGTCTGGATTTTTTTTTGTCCTGAGCCCAGTTGTTCAAAGCCTCGTTAGCTTAACGAGGTCGTTAGTGGCCATATTGTTAACTGTTCTAGCAAGTACAATATCGAAAATTTAGTTATTTTTGCTGAAAAAATGTGAGTCGCTTTTGCATACGCAAAAGCTACTCGCATTATTCAGCAAAAATATTAGTAAATTTGTCATATTTAATGAATCAAGTTTTAACAATATGTTATCTTACAACATCGTTAGTTTTGGACTACTGGCCCTTGATTGGTCATCTGTCTTTATTGCTATTGATGTCAATAGTTCATTGGTTAACTTCAAAAATATTTTATGCTGGTCTTAGATAATGTTGCTTCAGTGAAGGAAGTACGATTGAAGCAGAGAAGTGAGCCATGGCTGACATCTGAAATATTGGAATTGATTTAACAGTGGATCGCTGTGGTGTAGTGGTACGAGTAAAGCATGCGATTTGAGATTGAGATGTAGCCGGTTCGATCCCCGCATGCGCCAAGTGTTGTTTCCTTGAGCAAGAGACTTTCTCCACATTGCTGTGTACTGGTTTCTACCCATGAAGAGGGAGAAAAAGAGGGTCACATATAAGATTAGTACTAGTTTGTTCAATGTGTTTCCCTCTATAAATAAAGTTGATTATTATTATTGATTTGCTTTTATACTTATACAAGTTCAAAAAGTACCATGATGCAGTTTTATCAATCTTTTTGTCAGTATAAAAATAAAGTACAAAGGGGAGAAGGGCAGCAAAGTCTGAATATCTTTAGAATATAATGGAAACAATAAAATAAAACAAAAATAACTCAAGAAAATTATGCCAACAAGTGAAAACATTAGGATATACAGTCTAGTCATGTGACAAAATCATCCCCAAATATAGTTGTGGGAATAGATTGTAAGAATTGCTATGGAGATGTGAATATCATTACGGAAACACGCCTATACAAATACATTGTAAACTTTACTGCCCAAAATATAAAATTTTATGATGAAAAATTGTGAGACCTTTTTTTTATTTCTGACCAAAATATAGATTGTAGGTACCCATTAGAACCGCCTCATCGAGGCGGTTCTAACGAGTACCCACAATCTATATTTTAGAGCTGAAATAAGAAAATTAAGGTTTACCCCTGTAAACCCCAGTTCTTTCTATATAAAAGTGGGATTCAATTGTGGTCAAAATATACAGGCGTGTTTTCGTGATGTGCAAATAATTTTAATTAATTTTTTACGATTGTAGTTCAGATTCTGGTTCAGAAGTTATCTTGTAGTAATCTTTTTTTCCGTTCATTCTGAAACATTCTTGAATCTTTATAAACAGAAAAACCCCAATTGGATCTAATTTTTCTTGCATAGAATGAGTGAATATAAAATTGTATATAAAGAGCTGTGTAAACTCAAATCATCAAAAAGTACTGGACTAGTTAGCATACCTGCCAGATTTTTGAAAGATGGTGCTTATTTTTTAAAAATTCCTGCTACATACATTGTCAATTTATTTATATCAAGTGAGGGTGGTATCTGGAGAGCTGAAATCTGCAAGGGTAAAACGATTATATAAAAATAGTTTTGGTCAGAAGTTGGCAATTATAGACCAGCCAGTATTTTATGTATACTTTCAAAAATTCTTGAACGAGCTATATATACACATTTAGAATCTGCTTGGACAAAAATTAAATGATATATGAACTCCAATCCGGTTTTCAAGAAAACTACTCCACTGACTCCTACCTCAGACACATAATTAACGGATCACACCACATTACGAAAACATGCCTATTCAAAGTTATAGACTTTTTTCACCAAAACATGAAAATTTTCAGATAAAAATTATGATATTTTTCATATTTCTGCTCTAAACATAGATTGTGGGTACTCGTTAGAACCGCCTCGGCGAGTACCTACAATTTATGTTTCTGAGCAAGTTTCATAAGGCAAGTAATGTATACCCCTGTAAATCCCAGTTTTGCTATATAAACGTGGGGTTTAAGGGGGTCAAATATCAAACATTCAAAGACCTGCTTACTGAAATGATCATGTTAGATCTGCAAAAGGCATTCGGCACTGTTGATCATAACAAAAAAAAAAAAAAAAAAAAAAAGTAAGGTTATGGGGGTTGCAACTGTGGCGTGGTTTCGCTCGTATTTGTCAAATAGGACACAGATAGTCAATATTAGCAAGTCTGTCTCTAAGATAGAAAATGTAACATGTGGTGTGCCTCAGGGCAGTATTTTGTGCCCCTTATTGTTTTTTATCTTATATTAACGGTATGGTTACACGTACACCACAAACTCTTTATAGTCCAAAGCATGAACCGTGTTAGTTAAACAACCGTGTTATATCCAAACAATAATGTGAAGATTATATAGAAACATGACCATAAATTTTTGGGATCAAGCTTGAAACCGTGTTATATTCAAAACCGTGTTATAATGAACCGTATTATAACGAAGTTGTGGTGAATAAATAATGACTGCAAGCTAATGCTATATGCAGATGACAGTGCGATCGTATTTTCAAATAGAGACCCTAGTGTTATTGCACATAGACTTGGGAAGGAACCATAGTCCTGTAGCCAGTAGTTAGTGGACAATAAGGTTTCACTACATTTGGAGAAAACCGAATGTATAATGTTTCGTTCTAAGAGAAGTAAAGAAAAAAAGATTCTAACATTCATTGCAATGGTCAGAATATAAAAAAACCATAAGTCTGTAAAGTATTTAGGAGTTGATCTAGATCAGAGTTTGTGCATGCAGTGTGATCTAGATTGAAATTGTTGTATAGACAAGGTTACTTTTCGAGTACTCCATTAAGGAAAGTGCTTTATAATTCATTGATTCAGTGTCATTTTGATTATGCTTCAGCATCCTGGTAAGGTTATCTAACAAATCACTCTAGAAAGCGGCTGTAGATTGTTCAAAACAATGTTGTACCTTATATTAATAATTACGGTCCAAGGACTTCTGTTAAGGGCTCAGATTAAGCTGGGTTGGGAATGCTGAATATTGAAAGCAGGGTCAAACAGATGAGACCGAATCATGTTTTCAAAGTTTTTAACAAAAAGTGTCCTAGGTATTTAAATGAAACTTTTGTCAGTTTATCTGATTTATACTGTTATAGCACAAGATGGAGTCATAATATTTTTTCTGTACTAAGTGTAAATTTTACGGAACCCGGAAAGGGACATGACTTTTTTAATAAGTTGTGCGAACAAGATATTAAGTTGTGCGAACAAGATGTTATCTTGTGCGCACAAGATAATATGTTGTGCGAACAAGCGGATAACATAATTTATCATGTGCGGACAATATATTATCTTGTGCGCACACACAACCCTTCCCGGGTCCCGTAAAATTCATTAAGCAGAACAACCTTTTATTATAATGGTATACTTATGCATGGACCCGGGAAGGGACATGTTTTTTTTTCTATAGGTTGTGCGCACAAGATAATATCTTTTTTCTCCTACTACTGCTACTCGCTCACATCTTAGCATTACGAGCAGGATATCCTGGGTGGTAACCAGTACTTTTGTTTAATAAATGTGGATGAAGTGCCTTGCTCAAGGGCACAACACTTTGGTCAGCGTGAGGATCGAACCCGCAACCTCTCGATCACAAATCCGATGCGCTACCACTGCACCAAAGCGCTCTTATGCATACAAGATATTATCTTGTTCGGACAACATATTATCTTGTGTGCATTATCTTGTGCAGACAAGATATTATCTTGTTCGCACAACTTATTATCATGTGCGCACAAGATATTAAGTTTTGCAAACAAGATATTATCTTGTCCACACAAGAGATTATCTTGTCCGCACAAGATAATATCTTGTCCCCACAACATCGATCTTGTGCGAACAAGATAATTTTTGTGCGCACAACCTTTTATCTTGTGCGTACAATATATTATCTTGTCAGCATAACTTAATATCTTGTGCGCACAATATATAATCTTGTTCGCATAACGTAATATCTTGTGCGCACAAGATAATATCTTGTCCGCACAACTTCCCAGATCTATGTTGTGCAAACAAGATAATATGTTGTGCGAACAAGAAAATATCTTGTGCGCACAAGATATTAAGTTGTGCGAACAAGATATTATCTTGTGTGTACAAGATAATATGTTGTCCGCACAAGATAAACTATGTTGTCTGCACAAGATATTAGATAATATCTTGTGCGCACAACATATTATCTTGTCCGCACAAGACAATTTCTTGTTCGTACAACTTAATATCTTGTTCGCACAACATATTAAAAAAAATCATTTCCCTTCCCGGGTTCCGTATATACTGGACTGAAATTGTTTACCTGATACAATAAAGCAATTTAAGAAAATCAAAAAGAGTTCTTAATTTGTATATTTTATTAAATGTCATAAAATTCGAAGTGTTATTTATATATGACGTGTGTGGCTGGTATGCACACGAATAAATCTTATCTAAGCTTTAAAGAAAACTTTTCATGTATATGTAATTACTAGAAGTGTTGTTTGCTAGTTTTCGAATATTCAGTGCTGATAGCATCACGAAAACACGCCTATATAATTCTGATCCCCTTGAACCCCACTTTTATAAAGTAAAACTTGGGTTTACAGGGGTAAATATTTTCTTAGAATTACTCTAAAATTTAGATTGTGGTACTCGTTAGAACCGCCTCGATGAGGCCGTTCTAACGTGTACCCACAATCTATATTTTGAGCAAATTAGAAAAAGATCACAAGTTTTCAACTAAAAATTACAGTTTTTATGGCGGTAAAATTTACAAGGTATTTGTATAGGCGTGTTTTCGTATATGGAATTGCTTTACTATGTTAGCAGTTCCAATTTAACCCTTGAAGGGCTTATCGCGACTATAAATCCCCTTTTTATATAAAAAAAAGAGGGATGGTGACTTACCTGTGAGTTCCGAAATGGTTTTAATAGTTTTTTTCAGTTCCTCTGCAAATAAATATCCAGTTTTATCAGATCAAATCTCTAAACTATAAATTTCCATATGAACACTGAAGGGCAAGGCCGCAGATGTTGTTATTTGTGCCCGAAGACGAACTAAATCTATTGATAAATAAAAACAGAAGTTGTCCTTCCCTTCAGCACCCATTCGGAAAACACACACATGCGATAAAATCATGCGGCTATTTTGCATGGCTGATTGATAGCGTCGGAGTTTAACGACACGTCAACCCTTGTGAGTCATTTTTGTGTCGTCTTCCAGAGAAAGTGAGAAAAAGAGATAAAGGTGGTAGGAGTAGAGAAAAAAGGCGTGGAAATGTTTTTCAGCTTTAAAAGGTTGCCCTATAAGCATGTTTTTCGCCCAGTGATGAGGAGCAAAGAATGAAAATACAAGAAATAAACTTATTTTTTTCTGCTGTTCATGAAAGTATGAACGACAGCGGGTCGCTAGCAAAGTTTACTTGAACCCCGATGGCTTCATTTACTTTGCGGGCGACCCACTGCGTTCATACTTTCACGAACAACAGAAAAATAAAATCCATTTCTTAAAACACGCCTACAGTACAATACTTTGTAAATTTTACCGCCGAAAATCAGAAAATTTTAAGATAACAATTTTTAATATTTTTCTTCTGTTCAAAAATATAGAATGTACGTACCCGTTAGAACCGCCTCATTGAGGCGGTTCTAACGAGGACCCACAACCTATATTTTAGAGCTAAGATTAAGATTAATATAAAAGCGGGACCAAGGATATCAGAATTATATAGGCGTGTTTTTGTAATGCATCACGAAAACATGCCTATATAATTTTGACCCCCTTGAAACCCACTGTAAAACTGGGGTTTACAGGGGTAAACCTTATTTTTCTTATTTCTGCTCTAAAATATAGATTGTGGGTATTCGTTAGAACCGCCTCGATGAGGCGGTTCTAACGTGTACCTACAATCTATATTTTGAGCAGATGTAAGAAAAATATCGCAATTTGTCATCTTAAAATTTTCATTTTTTCGGAGATAAAAGGTTACAATGTATTTGTATAGGCATGTTTTCGTAATGCTTATCTGGATCTATGTACACAGTTTTTCATGATGTAAATGCTTTTAACTAAACCCCTATTAACGTGAATGGAAGTGTCCATTTTCAAAAATGGAAGAATCTACTTTAGAGGTGAAACCAGTTCAGATAAGATTAGATAAAACTGCTTTGCCAAAGCACTCCCGCCTATCGGGGCTAGGAAAATACATTGGAATGCATGGCGCTTCCGCTAAGAGCTGAAACCGACTTAAGTTGTGAGTACTGGTAAACCGCTCAGAAGGTTTAAATCTGCCCAGGAAAAGTCGTGCGAGTCGGACCGTCCCTTAACACTAGAGGTTTCTTCGGGCGGTAGAGCTTGAGGTGTTAATTTCATCTGAATGTCGTGTAAAAGTTCCACAAAAATCCCATAAAATCTGTCGCAACGCCTCCAAAATGACTTAAATAGTGTTCATGGGGACGTAAAACCTCAGCAAAAACAAACAAATCCAAAATCCTGGATCAGCCGATGATAATCTACGCTTTTGAAGCAATAAGTAAGGTTAATACACAATGGATACTGAATTGGCCTCCGTGGTGGATACGAGCGCTGGGTCTCTACCCGCTGTGGGTTGCTCGGGTACTATGCGACACGCCAAGTTCTGCAACGGATGTCCAGTTGTTGTTGTTGTTGTTTTCGGGTACTTCGGTTTTCGGTTTCCGCCCACCTCTGATTAACGATCGGCTCGATATAAGTAAAATTATCTTGAAAGGGCCGTAAAAATGGACACTGGTTTGAAAACCACTAGGATTACGATACAGAGGAGCATCGTTATAAGGACATTATTTATTTCTATACACTTTACCTTTACTTTAATTTTTTCAAGAGTCCGCCGCTTTTAAGATTCCTAATTAGGCGTATAGTCTAGCCGATTATTGCATATTCCACAAGAAACCTGCATTTTATGGTACAAGCATGAAACTTGGCATGAACAAAGTTTAGGGTCATATATTCGATTAAAGATATGGAGGCAATCGAAATTATTACCACTTCCGGTTTAAACCCAAGATGGCCGCCAGGCCATAGATTTCCATAGGTTTGACAAGATATTAAAGCCGTTTTAGCTTCATCTTCGCGAGCCAAGGTTACTAAGTCCACTACGTTCCTTACGCACGTGCGTAAGGAACGTAGTGGACTTAGTAACCTTGGCTCGCGAAGATGTTTTAGCTTCACTGTGTCGTTTTTTTGCCCCGTTACTTCGTAATTTCATGAAAAGATTGAAGGTTTTTTTTGTTCTGAGTTTATTTAAGCACCAGACGAAGACTAATTGTCAATTTCAGCACTTCCGGTTTAGAATAATCAGACAATATATGTAATATGAAATAGGTGCGACCTAATTGCAACCAACTGTTTTGATGCTTAATGTAAACCTCCCATTTTTTGTATTGTATAATAGGTGGGTCTTTTTGAAATGAAAAGATTTTCTAAATGGACATTTGCAGTAGTACTGTAAAAATCCTATATTAAGATCTCCTTTTGGACTATTCTCAAAGGTGGTCCCTGACCGAACAACGACAGCAACAAAGTTAAACTTGAACTGTGCAGTAGATAGTTAATCGAAAAAAAAAATAATAACAAACAAGTTGTGCTCGTGAAACACTGATGCCCCCGGACAGCGCATGTTAAATATGAAAGCAGTATCACTAAGCAGTCGAAAGGTATGGCCAATGTTCAAGACTTAAAAAAGTAGGTCAAGGTCACAAGGTCAAAAATTATGGGATCGTTTGAAAGGTCTGTGACACAGAATGCACATGTGAAATATGAAAGCCCTAACACTTACCAATCGAAAGTTATATATGGCCAATGTTAAAGTTTTTAAAAAGTAGGTCAAAGGTCAAGGTAACGAGGTCAAAAATTATGGTACCACTGGAAAGGTCTTGTGAAAAAGAATGCATGTGAAATATGAAAGCCCTATCACTTACCAATCGAAAGTTATAGACTATGTTAAAGTTTTTAAAAAGAAGGTCAAAAGTCAAGGTACGAGGTCAAAATTTATGGTACCACTAGAAAAGTCTTGTGACAAGGAACATGTATGTGAAATATGAAAGCCCTACCAATTACCAATCGAAAGTTATGGCCAATGTTAAAGCTTTTAAAAAGTAGGTCAAACGTCAAGGTCAAGAGGTCAAAAATTATGGTACCACTGGAAAGGTTTTGTGATAAGGTATACACATGTGAAATATGAAAGCTCTATCTATTACCATTCAAAAGTTATGCCAAATGTTAATGTTTTTGTAGACAGACTAACGGACAAACAGACAGACAGACAGACCAAAGACTATCTGCCTCTGAATCTCTTAGATTCCGGGGGCATAAAAATCACTCCGTCGAGATAATGGTATCTGTATTTAGTAGAACTAGTATTATTTTTGAAAACTGCAGTTGCATTCTACCAGTTTTATTTTTGAAAACTGCAGTTGCATACATACTTTAGGGTAGGGAAGAGTTATTATTTCTGTTCAAGTGGTAGAAATGTACCTTGTTCTATCTATCAGAATTCTATCTCCTGTCTGTCTTCCTATCTATCTATCTATCTATCTATCTATCTATCTATCTATCTATCTATCTATCTATCTATCTATATCTATCTATCTATCTATCTATCTATCTATCTATCTATCTATCTATCTATCTATCTATCTTCCTGTCTGTATCTACCTATCTCTCCAAAGCGGCCCCGCCCATCGGAAATAGATGGGCTGCATGATGCTTCCACACAGAACTGAAACCTACCACACTGGTCAACTGCTTAGAGGATCTATGCCTGCCCAGGGAAAGCGGTGTGAGTCAGATCGTCCATGCTTATAGACCGTATTGGTTTCATTGGGATACAAGGCTTGAGATGTCATTTCACGCAGAGCTGAATCCGACCGCACACGAGTACTGGTAAGTGGTTACCCACTTAGAGGATCTAAGCCTGCCCAGGGAAAGCGTTGCGACTTGGACCGTCCATGCTTATAAACCCTATTGGTTTCATTGGGCGACAGGGCTTGAGATGTCATTTCATCTCAATGTTGGGTAAAAGTCCCATAAATTTGAAGCAATGTCTCCAAAATGACCTATATAGTGTTGACAGGGACGGCAAACATCAAATCAAACAAATAAATTGAGATGTCATTTCATCTCAATGTCGGGTAAAAGTGGCACAAAATTGGAAGCAGCATCATGAAAATGACCTATACGGTGTTTAGGTTTCCATTATGGTCTGGTCGCTTAATGTTTGTATTTCTTTCCCTTTGGTGTCTTTTATGGGTGGAGTAAGTTAATTGTATCAATTCCTGATCTTTGTTTTACTTCTAATTTGATGGGGATGTTAAACATCAAATCGAACAAACAAAACTCCCATTGGGGACGTAAGTGGGTCTAAAAGACGATTCTTCAGGAATCACGATTCTATTATACACCGGCCCCAGCCCATCAGGGCTTGAAGAAATATATTGGCTGCATGATGCTTCCACGCAGAGCTGAATCCGACCTGCACACGAGCACTGGTAAGCCGCTTAGAGGATCTAAGCCTGCCCAGGCAAAGTGGTGCACACAAGTCGTCCCGTCCATGCTTATAAACCCTATTGGTTTCATTGGGCGACAGAGCTTGAGATGTCATTTCATCTCAATATCGGGTAAAAGTCCCTAAAAATGGGAAGAATCGTCTCCAAAATGAAATTTACAGTGTTGACGGGGAAGTTAAACCCCAAATCAAACAAACAAATCTACTTTACACAAGTTACAAGTACGTCGCATTATGTGTACATTATTACATACACTCTGAAAGCTTACACAGTAATTCTGTAATTACCGCATCTATAACCTGCACAGGCACTGAACATTCTTTATCAGAATATAGATGTGACTAATTCAGTATCACAGGGTTTGTAGTTGGCCTGTTGATTTGTCCAGTAAACTTAGTGAATGTGTAAAAAGTCAAAATATGGGTAAAAATATATATATACAATGCAATCCAGTAACATTGCGTACATTAAGTTTTGATAACTCTTATGTGTGACTTTGTCAAAGCCACCATTGACACTCACAAACATTGCAACACTTTCCCTACCAACTATCTGCAATGAAAATTGATTTCCGAATTTTTAACAAACAGGACAAAGGGATATCCCTTGAAGGTTGCACTACAGTAAATAATTGGTCTTTATGAAAGCTGCACTTGCTTTGGGGAGAGCTTTCAGTACAGAATTGAATATTCTGCTGCTTCTGATTGGATCTGGTGCTAAGCCATTATTTTTCTGAGAAGTATTATTGTTTATTAGAAGAAATATTAGTAGGTATTTGCTATTGTAAAATGCAGTTGATTTAAATTGAACCATAAAATTGTGCTGACTGGCCACTGGAAATGCCTGGATTTATTCGCTGCGGTATGGGTTTGTTGACGCTGGCTGCCAAAAAGGCCAAAATATGCCGCACAGCATACATATTTTTTAGCTTCTTCTGGAAGGTAAATGGTCAGCCTGTCAAATTATATGCCTCATAATGGAAGCATTAGACTTGCTGAAATGTGGTAGAACATGGAATATGCCCCAATTTACATTGTGAGTAAGGGGATTTTTTTTACTGTAGTGCCACCTAAACCGAAAGTAGAAAAATCAGCTCCCCTCTAATGTTTTCATTCATTACATAATATTTTCACACATAATAGGTTCCCTCCAATTCTATATCTTAAGGTGGATCTTCCTGGCATGTATTTTGTCACAGAAACTGTACAAATTGTAACTTTAGTGCTAATTTAGGACTAACTGGGTGTATTTTATAAGTTTTTGCTTCTGTTCCATGTAATTGGAGGGGGGGGGGGGGGGTACTTAAAAGCCATGTAAATCAGTTGTCATTGGTCTGTTTGGAAAGCAGACCTGCAGTAAATGTCTAAACAGGAACACAAGAAAAAGAAAATACTCAATATTGAATATAACACTGAGGTTACTTGGCATTAGACAAGGGTCTCAAGCCAATGCAAAATTTCAAAATTGTCTCTCCGAACAGCCCGCTGCAATATTGCAATGAGTTTTCTCAGCCGTTGTAAGTTCTTACTGGTTGGGTTCATGTTACAAGATTTGAATAGATATATTCAGACATTTGTCATGGCATTAAGGCATTTATAATCATTTTCATCAAAGTTTTGTCCCCAAAATATCCTCAAAATGCCAATTTTTACTGAAATTAGGGGGTATAGGTGTGAGAACAGCCAAAATTTCTAGCATGGCTGCTAATAGGACATGATTTAGTGCATTTTAGGATTAAAGTATTCCAAAGACATCTGAGAAGAAGCACTGATGCAAGCCGGTTTCTGGGTTCCATTCTGGAAAGAGGTAAACTTTGCGCTTTTTCACAAAACATGGTTTGTCCGGCTTTCATCGTAGAATCTGGAAGCGATAACTTTTTCGCAAAGTTTAAAGATTCTTTGTCACTGAACATTAATTATGCATGACTATATTATTAGATATGGTCTAAACTTGTGTTTGGCAATTCTTTTGGTGGATCATAGAGAAATTAGGGTTTGGTATAGGTTGCACTACAGTAAATAATTGGTCTTTATGAAAGCTGCACTTGCTTTGGGGAGAGCTTTCAGTACAGAATTGAATATTCTGCTGCTTCTGATTGGATCTGGTGCTAAGCCATTATTTTTCTGAGAAGTATTATTGTTTATTAGAAGAAATATTAGTAGGTATTTGCTATTGTAAAATGCAGTTGATTTAAATTGAACCATAAAATTGTGCTGACTGGCCACTGGAAATGCCTGGATTTATTCGCTGCGGTATGGGTTTGTTGACGCTGGCTGCCAAAAAGGCCAAAATATGCCGCACAGCATACATATTTTTTAGCTTCTTCTGGAAGGTAAATGGTCAGCCTGTCAAATTATATGCCTCATAATGGAAGCATTAGACTTGCTGAAATGTGGTAGAACATGGAATATGCCCCAATTTACATTGTGAGTAAGGGGATTTTTTTTACTGTAGTGCCACCTAAACCGAAAGTAGAAAAATCAGCTCCCCTCTAATGTTTTCATTCATTACATAATATTTTCACACATAATAGGTTCCCTCCAATTCTATATCTTAAGGTGGATCTTCCTGGCATGTATTTTGTCACAGAAACTGTACAAATTGTAACTTTAGTGCTAATTTAGGACTAACTGGGTGTATTTTATAAGTTTTTGCTTCTGTTCCATGTAATTGGAGGGGGGGGGGGGGTACTTAAAAGCCATGTAAATCAGTTGTCATTGGTCTGTTTGGAAAGCAGACCTGCAGTAAATGTCTAAACAGGAACACAAGAAAAAGAAAATACTCAATATTGAATATAACACTGAGGTTACTTGGCATTAGACAAGGGTCTCAAGCCAATGCAAAATTTCAAAATTGTCTCTCCGAACAGCCCGCTGCAATATTGCAATGAGTTTTCTCAGCCGTTGTAAGTTCTTACTGGTTGGGTTCATGTTACAAGATTTGAATAGATATATTCAGACATTTGTCATGGCATTAAGGCATTTATAATCATTTTCATCAAAGTTTTGTCCCCAAAATATCCTCAAAATGCCAATTTTTACTGAAATTAGGGGGTATAGGTGTGAGAACAGCCAAAATTTCTAGCATGGCTGCTAATAGGACATGATTTAGTGCATTTTAGGATTAAAGTATTCCAAAGACATCTGAGAAGAAGCACTGATGCAAGCCGGTTTCTGGGTTCCATTCTGGAAAGAGGTAAACTTTGCGCTTTTTCACAAAACATGGTTTGTCCGGCTTTCATCGTAGAATCTGGAAGCGATAACTTTTTCGCAAAGTTTAAAGATTCTTTGTCACTGAACATTAATTATGCATGACTATATTATTAGATATGGTCTAAACTTGTGTTTGGCAATTCTTTTGGTGGATCATAGAGAAATTAGGGTTTGGTATAGGTTGCACTACAGTAAATAATTGGTCTTTATGAAAGCTGCACTTGCTTTGGGGAGAGCTTTCAGTACAGAATTGAATATTCTGCTGCTTCTGATTGGATCTGGTGCTAAGCCATTATTTTTCTGAGAAGTATTATTGTTTATTAGAAGAAATATTAGTAGGTATTTGCTATTGTAAAATGCAGTTGATTTAAATTGAACCATAAAATTGTGCTGACTGGCCACTGGAAATGCCTGGATTTATTCGCTGCGGTATGGGTTTGTTGACGCTGGCTGCCAAAAAGGCCAAAATATGCCGCACAGCATACATATTTTTTAGCTTCTTCTGGAAGGTAAATGGTCAGCCTGTCAAATTATATGCCTCATAATGGAAGCATTAGACTTGCTGAAATGTGGTAGAACATGGAATATGCCCCAATTTACATTGTGAGTAAGGGGATTTTTTTTACTGTAGTGCCACCTAAACCGAAAGTAGAAAAATCAGCTCCCCTCTAATGTTTTCATTCATTACATAATATTTTCACACATAATAGGTTCCCTCCAATTCTATATCTTAAGGTGGATCTTCCTGGCATGTATTTTGTCACAGAAACTGTACAAATTGTAACTTTAGTGCTAATTTAGGACTAACTGGGTGTATTTTATAAGTTTTTGCTTCTGTTCCATGTAATTGGAGGGGGGGGGGGGGGGGGTACTTAAAAGCCATGTAAATCAGTTGTCATTGGTCTGTTTGGAAAGCAGACCTGCAGTAAATGTCTAAACAGGAACACAAGAAAAAGAAAATACTCAATATTGAATATAACACTGAGGTTACTTGGCATTAGACAAGGGTCTCAAGCCAATGCAAAATTTCAAAATTGTCTCTCCGAACAGCCCGCTGCAATATTGCAATGAGTTTTCTCAGCCGTTGTAAGTTCTTACTGGTTGGGTTCATGTTACAAGATTTGAATAGATATATTCAGACATTTGTCATGGCATTAAGGCATTTATAATCATTTTCATCAAAGTTTTGTCCCCAAAATATCCTCAAAATGCCAATTTTTACTGAAATTAGGGGGTATAGGTGTGAGAACAGCCAAAATTTCTAGCATGGCTGCTAATAGGACATGATTTAGTGCATTTTAGGATTAAAGTATTCCAAAGACATCTGAGAAGAAGCACTGATGCAAGCCGGTTTCTGGGTTCCATTCTGGAAAGAGGTAAACTTTGCGCTTTTTCACAAAACATGGTTTGTCCGGCTTTCATCGTAGAATCTGGAAGCGATAACTTTTTCGCAAAGTTTAAAGATTCTTTGTCACTGAACATTAATTATGCATGACTATATTATTAGATATGGTCTAAACTTGTGTTTGGCAATTCTTTTGGTGGATCATAGAGAAATTAGGGTTTGGTATAGGTTGCACTACAGTAAATAATTGGTCTTTATGAAAGCTGCACTTGCTTTGGGGAGAGCTTTCAGTACAGAATTGAATATTCTGCTGCTTCTGATTGGATCTGGTGCTAAGCCATTATTTTTCTGAGAAGTATTATTGTTTATTAGAAGAAATATTAGTAGGTATTTGCTATTGTAAAATGCAGTTGATTTAAATTGAACCATAAAATTGTGCTGACTGGCCACTGGAAATGCCTGGATTTATTCGCTGCGGTATGGGTTTGTTGACGCTGGCTGCCAAAAAGGCCAAAATATGCCGCACAGCATACATATTTTTTAGCTTCTTCTGGAAGGTAAATGGTCAGCCTGTCAAATTATATGCCTCATAATGGAAGCATTAGACTTGCTGAAATGTGGTAGAACATGGAATATGCCCCAATTTACATTGTGAGTAAGGGGATTTTTTTTACTGTAGTGCCACCTAAACCGAAAGTAGAAAAATCAGCTCCCCTCTAATGTTTTCATTCATTACATAATATTTTCACACATAATAGGTTCCCTCCAATTCTATATCTTAAGGTGGATCTTCCTGGCATGTATTTTGTCACAGAAACTGTACAAATTGTAACTTTAGTGCTAATTTAGGACTAACTGGGTGTATTTTATAAGTTTTTGCTTCTGTTCCATGTAATTGGAGGGGGGGGGGGGGTACTTAAAAGCCATGTAAATCAGTTGTCATTGGTCTGTTTGGAAAGCAGACCTGCAGTAAATGTCTAAACAGGAACACAAGAAAAAGAAAATACTCAATATTGAATATAACACTGAGGTTACTTGGCATTAGACAAGGGTCTCAAGCCAATGCAAAATTTCAAAATTGTCTCTCCGAACAGCCCGCTGCAATATTGCAATGAGTTTTCTCAGCCGTTGTAAGTTCTTACTGGTTGGGTTCATGTTACAAGATTTGAATAGATATATTCAGACATTTGTCATGGCATTAAGGCATTTATAATCATTTTCATCAAAGTTTTGTCCCCAAAATATCCTCAAAATGCCAATTTTTACTGAAATTAGGGGGTATAGGTGTGAGAACAGCCAAAATTTCTAGCATGGCTGCTAATAGGACATGATTTAGTGCATTTTAGGATTAAAGTATTCCAAAGACATCTGAGAAGAAGCACTGATGCAAGCCGGTTTCTGGGTTCCATTCTGGAAAGAGGTAAACTTTGCGCTTTTTCACAAAACATGGTTTGTCCGGCTTTCATCGTAGAATCTGGAAGCGATAACTTTTTCGCAAAGTTTAAAGATTCTTTGTCACTGAACATTAATTATGCATGACTATATTATTAGATATGGTCTAAACTTGTGTTTGGCAATTCTTTTGGTGGATCATAGAGAAATTAGGGTTTGGTATAGGTTGCACTACAGTAAATAATTGGTCTTTATGAAAGCTGCACTTGCTTTGGGGAGAGCTTTCAGTACAGAATTGAATATTCTGCTGCTTCTGATTGGATCTGGTGCTAAGCCATTATTTTTCTGAGAAGTATTATTGTTTATTAGAAGAAATATTAGTAGGTATTTGCTATTGTAAAATGCAGTTGATTTAAATTGAACCATAAAATTGTGCTGACTGGCCACTGGAAATGCCTGGATTTATTCGCTGCGGTATGGGTTTGTTGACGCTGGCTGCCAAAAAGGCCAAAATATGCCGCACAGCATACATATTTTTTAGCTTCTTCTGGAAGGTAAATGGTCAGCCTGTCAAATTATATGCCTCATAATGGAAGCATTAGACTTGCTGAAATGTGGTAGAACATGGAATATGCCCCAATTTACATTGTGAGTAAGGGGATTTTTTTTACTGTAGTGCCACCTAAACCGAAAGTAGAAAAATCAGCTCCCCTCTAATGTTTTCATTCATTACATAATATTTTCACACATAATAGGTTCCCTCCAATTCTATATCTTAAGGTGGATCTTCCTGGCATGTATTTTGTCACAGAAACTGTACAAATTGTAACTTTAGTGCTAATTTAGGACTAACTGGGTGTATTTTATAAGTTTTTGCTTCTGTTCCATGTAATTGGAGGGGGGGGGGGGGTACTTAAAAGCCATGTAAATCAGTTGTCATTGGTCTGTTTGGAAAGCAGACCTGCAGTAAATGTCTAAACAGGAACACAAGAAAAAGAAAATACTCAATATTGAATATAACACTGAGGTTACTTGGCATTAGACAAGGGTCTCAAGCCAATGCAAAATTTCAAAATTGTCTCTCCGAACAGCCCGCTGCAATATTGCAATGAGTTTTCTCAGCCGTTGTAAGTTCTTACTGGTTGGGTTCATGTTACAAGATTTGAATAGATATATTCAGACATTTGTCATGGCATTAAGGCATTTATAATCATTTTCATCAAAGTTTTGTCCCCAAAATATCCTCAAAATGCCAATTTTTACTGAAATTAGGGGGTATAGGTGTGAGAACAGCCAAAATTTCTAGCATGGCTGCTAATAGGACATGATTTAGTGCATTTTAGGATTAAAGTATTCCAAAGACATCTGAGAAGAAGCACTGATGCAAGCCGGTTTCTGGGTTCCATTCTGGAAAGAGGTAAACTTTGCGCTTTTTCACAAAACATGGTTTGTCCGGCTTTCATCGTAGAATCTGGAAGCGATAACTTTTTCGCAAAGTTTAAAGATTCTTTGTCACTGAACATTAATTATGCATGACTATATTATTAGATATGGTCTAAACTTGTGTTTGGCAATTCTTTTGGTGGATCATAGAGAAATTAGGGTTTGGTATAGGTTGCACTACAGTAAATAATTGGTCTTTATGAAAGCTGCACTTGCTTTGGGGAGTTGCTTTGGGGAGAGCTTTCAGTACAGAATTGAATATTCTGCTGCTTCTGATTGGATCTGGTGCTAAGCCATTATTTTTCTGAGAAGTATTATTGTTTATTAGAAGAAATATTAGTAGGTATTTGCTATTGTAAAATGCAGTTGATTTAAATTGAACCATAAAATTGTGCTGACTGGCCACTGGAAATGCCTGGATTTATTCGCTGCGGTATGGGTTTGTTGACGCTGGCTGCCAAAAAGGCCAAAATATGCCGCACAGCATACATATTTTTTAGCTTCTTCTGGAAGGTAAATGGTCAGCCTGTCAAATTATATGCCTCATAATGGAAGCATTAGACTTGCTGAAATGTGGTAGAACATGGAATATGCCCCAATTTACATTGTGAGTAAGGGGATTTTTTTTACTGTAGTGCCACCTGAAATGGAACTACCAATTTTGTCGCCCAACACTGCACACTAAAAAAGTTTTGAGCTACTTGAACATGGGGCTTGTCACAAACAAGTTCTTGATTAGTTATTCTGCAATGTTGTTAGAATGATGCAGTGTGTTGAGATATAAAATATTTGTGTCTTTGGCTAGTTTAAACTCAGTCTTGACTATGGAAATCTTCGGATTTTTCTTATTTTGAGAAAAATTGAAAAGTTCTGCGAAATTGGCACATCTGCATGTGCAAGCTCATGTTTTCAAGGCTTTACACAACTTAATCTGACCATCGGGGCTTGAAGAAATTGATGGGATACATGATGCTTGTACGCAGACGAGTACTCCGCTTAGAGAATCTAAGCCTGCCCTGGCCCAGGCATAGCGGTGTGTGTCAGAACATGCATGCTTATAAACCCTATTGGTTTCGTTGGGTGACAGGGCTTGAGATATCATTTCATCTCAATCTCGGGGGTAAAAGTCCCACAAAATTAGAAGCAATGTCTCTATATAGTGTTGATGGGGATGTTAAACCTCAAATCAAACAAAACAGTCCTGGTGTAAATTACAAACACTCCAGGTTTGGCAGGATGGAGTTGCCTACACAGTCATCACGCTGTTGTTGATGTAATTATGGTAGGGATCACTCATATTTTTGCTTTTACACAATCCACAAGTTTTTAGGGCAAATCAAGAGGGCCAATATAGAAACTATAGATGGGAAGATATGTGTTCTTAGGGGAGATTCTGGGCAATTGATAGTATTTTTTTTTTTTTTTTTTTTTGCTGTCCAAGCAATAAAGCGGCAATCATTTTGGGTCAGGCCTTGGCAAAAGATAAGAATAAGACCAGATAAAATATTATTTGATCCAACGTTATTTTTACACCAGGAGAAATATATTTGGCTTCATGGAGTTTCCCGGTAAAGCGAAATCAACAGCACCTTTACATTATGAAAACATGCCTATACAAATACAATGTAAACTTAAACGCCGAAAAAAAAACAACAAAAAAAAAAAAACCCTGAAAATTTCAAGATGGAACAGTGTGATGTTTTTCTTATTTTGACTCAAAATATAGATTGTGGGTACAAGTTAGAACCGCCTCATTGAGGTGGTTCTAACCAGTTCCCACAATCTATGGTGGGGGGTGTGATTTTAAGATTATTTCACTCATATCAAGCCGATCGTTAATCAGAGGTGGAAGAAAACCGGAGTACCCGGAGAAAAACCACCTGACCTACATGTACCAATGCAGAACTTGGCGTCTCACATGTGGCTAGAGTGAGGCTCGAACCACAGTGGTGAGAGACCTAATGATTAAGAGTGAGCGCTCTTGTCCACTAGGCCACGGAGGCCCGTCACAATCTATATTTTAGAGAGGAAAAACGAAACATAAGGTTTTCGCATTGTAAACCGAAGTTGTACTATTAGGGTTCAAGGGGCCCAGGATTATATAGGCTTGTTTTTTTGTGATGAAACTACTTGTAAACTGCTTAGAAGATCTAAGCCTGCCCAGGCAGAGTGGTGTGAGTCTGTCCATACTTATACACTGGTTTCATTGGATGGCAGGGTTTGACACAATGATTTGTATAGACTTCTGATACACTAGATGCATGCATTGCTGTTATCAATCAAAGATGTTTTATTAGCCAGAAAAAAATGAAATGGTTAAAGTGCTAGACAGATTCTAAACTCTAGCTCAGACAAATACTTTAATGCACTTCTAAATGAGAACTTCTAATAAGCAGGGCCTGACAAATCCATTGCCTAGCTGCCATGAGGGCAAGTCCAAATTTTTCAACATAGTCCTGTGTATATTTTTTTGGTTTTTTATTTCATCTGTCCATTACTTTTATAATACATTTGTATTTCTGTCCCTAAATATTATATCTCGTGGAAAATGAAATACAATGGGGTGCATACATTTACCGGAAAGCACCAAAATACCGGAAAGCAAACCAAAATACCGGAAAGGACATATAAATACCAAAAAGCACTTTGTACTTGGGTTTTTTTTCTGCGGAGGAACATGTTAAAAATGAAAATTAGGCTTATGTATTAGATTTATATTGATAATTTTACCTAAAAAAACTTAAATATTTATCCCCAATCCCCTAGGGTATTGTCAGTATGACATGCAAGTTTCAAGAAGTACACGCTGCTATCTATATCTATCTTCATATACTGCAGCAACCGTTTGAGAGTGTTGTGTGCAGTTTAAAGAACTTGAACCAGACCGTTCGGAATACATTAGTTAAATAATGTTGTCTTGGCGTTAGTTCAACATAGGGTGTCTATTCGGAGATCACCACCAAGTGACCATGTAAGGTTTACCAGGGTTTCCATTGCTAGAGCTGGGGTAGTGTCTCTGACTAAATACGGTGTATAACACGTCTGTTCAACAATTCACATGAAGATTTAGTTGTTTAGCGGGTAGTTGGGGCTATATAGCCCTTTCAAGATTTTCACATATATCGAGCCGATCATTTGGGTTGGCAAAATGGGAGAACCAGGAGAAAATCAGGCAGAACTTGTCTTTCACACGTTTTTTGAGCGGGATGCGGACCACCAGTTAAGCGAGTGGACCTCAGAGAAAAATCAAACAGAACTTGTCTCCTAGAGACTCTCTTGTCACAAGTGAACGGTGCGGGGGGGGGGGGGGGGGGGGGGGGGCGAACCACAGCGATGAGCGACCTATTGAGAAAGAGTCAGCACTCCTAAGCACTAGGCCACCGAGACCCGTTGAAAACAATGTATAGGTACAATGCAATGACAATGGCATGTTAATTAAATTGATGTTACATGCATTATAGAAGCAGTATTCATCTTTATTATATTGGAAATACAGAGAAAAAATCAGATTTTATCTAGTGTTTTATTTTGTTGCAAAGATAGTTCTTTGAATAAAGTATAAAAATCAGGTAGAATGAACAACATACTTACAAATATACAAACATACAAGTAATGCATCAGCCATTTGTAATCACTGCCCCCCCCCCCCCCCTACCTACGGGGATAGCGGGGACAATGACTTTTCACAGCTTTGCTAGAAGCCCTGCACTGCGGGGGACCTCCAGAAGGTCACAGCCCCGCTATTTATAATAGTTCATTCCACTTGGGGTATATTTGCATAATATCACAACCCCCACATTAACCCGGCACTGCGGGGGAACACAGAGGGTAAAAACCCCGCACATTAGCCCCGCTATCCCCCGCCTATCCCCGTAGGTGGGGGAGCAGTGGTTACAAATGACTAGTGCATAATTGTTTTCAGGTAGTATAATGTCGAGGATTGTACATCGCCCGCCCATCGGGGCTCTTGAAGAAATAGACTGGGCTTTATGGTGCTTCCGAGCAGAGCTGAAACCGACCGCTTAGAAGGGCTGGGGCAGCCCAGGCAAAGTGGTGCGAATCAGACAGTGTTAACGGGGACATTAAACCTCGAATAAAACAAACAAACCATACAACAATGTACGGATCGTTTACATTAACATAATTGATGTTGATGGATGCACTTTTTCAGTGACATTTAATTGGTTCTGATTGATGCACGGAAAATAAGGCCTTGGTATTATGGTGCTTTCCGGTAAAAGTTTTGAATCAGAGATATTCTACTTTTCAATAACAAATAAAGTTCATATTCAAACAAAATTGTGGAAGAAAAAAACAAAATATATATATATATATATAAAATAAAAAAATAAAATGAATAGGCCTGAATAAATAAAAATAAAAATAAAATAAAGTCACCTTTTTCTATATTCCCTTTATTTCCAAAGATAGAACATTTATCGGGTGGGGAATACTTACCATTGCAATAAAATCGCAAGTTATATGTCCAGAGAGGAACCATAGCTGTTCCAGATACGTTATATATTGCATTTAAATACAATTTTCTAATGTTTTCCAGTTTGTATAAGTGCTTTTTGGTATTTATATGTGCTTTCCGGTATTTTGGTTTGCTTTTCGGTATTTTGGTGCTTTCCGGTAAATGTATGCACCGAATACAATGGTCAATGGTTTCGAAAAGCTATTCATTTAATTATTCTGCTACTTTTATGGCATAAGAGTATGGCAAAATATGAGCTGTTGATAGTAAGATGGAAAAATAGGGTTTTAATTTGTGGGTGCGGTAGGGCTTGAGATGGCATTTAATACAAAGATCAGTTAAAAGTCCCACAAAATGTGAATCAACATCTTCAAAATGATGTAGATAATGTAAACAGGGACGTAAAGGTAAATTCAAACAAATGAAAAGGTAGCGTTATTTGTGTGGTAATTATTAGCTTATGACCTTTGTCAAATTCACCCTGGTTTAGAAAACAAACTGGAGTGTGATAGCTCAGTGGTTAGTGCACTTGCCTCTGATGCTAGAGGTCCCGGGTTGCGTCCCCGGCAGCGACTATAAAATTTCGGTGTCCTAACACGCCCCATTGGCATCTTTTGCAGGGGTGAATGTCATAAAGTGCACCGTCCTTCGGATCTGGACCATAGCTGGAGGCCCTGTGCAGGGAGAGTTATGCCCTGTGCAGGTTAACCCTTTTTGTACCAAATGGAATCTTCCTTCTTATATATTGCAGGAGTTCATTTCAAAATTTAGGGGTGTCAGGTTGTGTTTTTATCAAAATGTATTTGGAAAATGACTGTACTTTTAACAAACAGTGGAGGCCCTGATCAGTCGCCACATTCTGCGGCGTCTCATCTGGGCCTGCACTGTTTGCCAGGTTACCCATTTTGGGGTTTCCGGTACTAAATGGGTTAAAGACCCCTACAATAATAATTACAAGATTACTGTGTAGGCTTTCATCCTGCAAACCTCGGGTGTATGTTAAGTACACCTTAGAGTAATTGTCAGATGTGACCGATCGCAGTTAAAGTAGAAAGAAAGACAAGAAACTGCTGCATACTTCAAGTATGTGAAATGAACATAAGGTGTAATTTTTGGATGCCTATTTTTGACCAGGTATTGAAGTTTTTCTGGGCAGTATGTACAATTGGATAATTATTGTAAGGAGGCGTATTGAGACAACTTGCACTTCCACATTTCACTTGTGCTGGAATTTATAATGAAAATGGTGGCCTCAATAGACTGATAGAATGTTGGGAATGAAAAAAACTTCAGCAGTTGAACAAGTTATGTGACATCCAATGCTGCTTTGTTTGAACAAGTGGTACAAACCTGGAGTGTATGTAATATACACCTGCGGTAATGGTCAAAATGTGACCGACGCAGTATCAGAAGATAGATAGATAGATAGACTTTGATTTGTTACAGGATACTTTGTTTGTCGCAATAAAAGCTCTACAGAGCTTATGTTATTTGTTTCGGATATGCGACGTTAAATAAAGCTTCTTTATCTTTATAGACAACAACAACAACAAGTGGTATGAAACACCAAAATTTGAACAAGATGTCTGCATCACAATTCACCTATTTCTGTGATTCTGGCCATCAAGGTGTAGAGTTTTGTTGTTGTTGTTTTCTTCTGGAGGTAGGAGATGCATGCTTATATTGATCGGTCCTGATTTTCTTCGACTGCAGTGGAAAATCCTCAATGAGCATTGTTGGCTGTATTGTATTAACAACAGGTACATTGAACTGAAACACCAATTTTTAAGCAAGATGTTTCAAGAAAAATGTACCTACTGTATTATTTTATTCACTCATTTCACAGCAGAAAAACTTTTGTTTACTTCCTCTCGCCAACACGGGTGCGTAAATTTACCGGAAAGGACCAGAAAGGACCTGATTACCGGAAAGGACCGGAAAGGACCTGTTTCTACCCAGTTCCTCACTATATCATGATTTTTTTATTGTATGCACCCTAAATACACTGCTTTCATCGTTAACCACATACTACATTTTTCTTTTGCATAAAAAAGTTGATTTTTGAAATCAGATTGCCCAGTGCTTGCCTCAGTCTAATGTGGAACGGATTTGATTGCAGAAGGTCTGTACATATTCTGTATCTATACCTATTTGCTAGTTTGACCATGAAATATTATTTACTGTTTTAATTTAGGCCAAGAAGTACAGTTGTCAGCTTCTGGCGACAGACTTTACGCTACATAACCACATACGCATACACAGGCCCTGGAAAGGTGTGGATAGGTCAACTGAACTGGTTGACATGAGCGTAATATTGTTGAATGGGCTTTTAAACTCTGAGTAATTATTTCAATAACCAGCCATTCCCTTCGTTCCACACAGTCATGAAAGGGCAGGTTTCAGTTTCTGTAGAAAGAATTTACTATATAACCCAGCACCAGTAAAGTGGATCGCAAGACTGACCGGCCGCGACATGACCTTTACAGTGTTGACTGGGCTTACCGGTACTAATGTATGTTTTAGCCTGAGCTCTGTGTAAGAACTTCATGCAGTCCCAATATTTAATCAAGCCCTGGGGCGGGGGCGCATTTGTGTCATCATTTGTAACATGTTTTCAGTTTTCAATGACCTTAATAATGTTGACTGGGCTTACCAGTTTGCATGTCCTTGTAACTCTGCTCTGCGTTAGAACATCATGCAGTCCTTATATTTCTTCAATTCCCGGTGGGTGGAGGCGCTCTTAATGTGTCAAACTTAAGTCATTTGGATCACGTAATAGAAAATTATGGGACCTTTCCGGTCCTTTCCGGTAATCAGGTCCTTTCTGGACCTTTCCGGTAAATTTACGCACCGCGCCAACACTAACGGCTATGTCTGTGACACTGTGTGTGTAGTACTACCTCATGCAGTGGAATACGATACCAGCGAAAGGTTAAAGAAGACACGTTTTTATCGTTGAATTAGATGCAGCTGTTAAACTGGAAAAAGCTGCATTGTGAGTTGATATAGCCATGATAGCGCAGCCAAGTTTGTTTATTTCGAAAAGATGAACGTGTGTCCATGGTAACAAGGAAGTTCAAATTTTAGCCAATCAGGTGCCTAATGTAACCGGAACCAATATTTTTAAACCGGAAGGACCATCAAATTTTCAGCCCAACAGCTGTTGGCTATTGAGGTTTTGAATGGGTGGGGTATGTTCTAATAAACAAATACACGTGTTACCGTTAAGCAACCAACTCTCGATGTTTGCCACCTTCGGCGGCAAACAACTCGATGGTTGGTTGCTATTATTGTTACAAATCTCATGATCGCACAACAAGCACACGCGCGCGACTAAACATCAATACATTTTTTATTAAATTCACTGTTCGAGCACACGAAGTGTAGACACACACCAAAACTGTATTCCTTGATCTATATTAACCGGCCCGGCCTCAAGGAGGTGGGGTGGGGGGCTGCGAACCATCAAGGTAAGGGATCCGGGGGGTAAATTCGCAGTCAAAACCAATCTTTACAAACTATATAAACACAAACTTTACCGGTTTATGTTGGATTTTGCAGGGGGTGCGTTCGCACCCCCATGACCCCTCGACCCCCTCCCGCCCCCACCACACATACAATCACTTGCTTAAGTGTCTGCCGCGTTAAGCCCGACACAGCCTTGCCGCCGCAGCCTTGCCGCCGCCCTTCGTTTGTTTGTTTGACTTGAGATTTAACGTCCCCGTCAACACTGTAAAGGTCATTTTGGAGACGTTGCTTCCAATTTTGTGGGACTTTTACCCGACATTGAGATGAAATGACATCTCAAGCCCTGTCGCCCAATGAAACCAATAGGGTTTATAAGCTATAAGCATGGACGGGCGACTCGCGCCGCATTGCTTGGGCAGGCTTAGATCCTCTAAGCGGTTTACCAGTACTCGTGCGCGAGTCGGTTTCAGCTCTGCGTGGAAGCATCATGCAGCCCATCTATTTCTTCAAGCCCCGATGTGTGTGTGTGTGTGGGGGGGGGGGGGATAATATGGGGGGGGGGGGGGGGGTTAATATTAGATAAAGGCACTGCCTTTTGAGCAAACACACTAATTTACAACACTTAAGTTTAAATAGTGGTGTAGAACATAAAAAATACCGATAGTGCTAGATTGGTAGCTCAGTGGTCAGTATACTTGCCTCTGATTCTAGAGGCCTCCGGTTCGATTCACAGCAGCGACAATAAAGTTTGGTGTGTAAATATGTTCCATTGGCATCAATTGTAGGGATGAATGCCGCAAAGTGCACCGTTCTTCGGATCGGGATGTTACCTGGAGGCCACCTGTGAACGGAGAATCCCCTATGCAGGTTAAAGATCCTTGTCGTAATTTCATGATTGTGGCAAGGCTTTCGTCCTGCAAATCTCGAGTGTATGTACACCTGCGAGTAAGGTCAAAGGCATAGGGCCTATTCAATAATAGTAGATATATAGATAGTCACGCTAGCAAGTCCCTGATTAACCGCCTATATACAGGTGCAGATGGTATTTATGTGGGCGTACTTAACATTTCTTATATCTACTCCTAAGCAAAATAATGGGAGTCATTGACACCATTCTCTTATGGTATTTTCACTATTTTGGCAGTACTTTCTATGCGTTCCCCAAATGAGATCATTTGCCTCTTGTCTAGCAGACCAAAAGAACAGATTTCGAAAGAGGCAGTCGTGTGAAAGCCAGCTTACTTTGACCAAAGTCCAGGCATGGCCTTGCAGCAGAAATAGATGTAGGTCAACAGATAGACACCGCATGTATGGCCTGAGCACTGTCAAGCTCAGACATGCCAGTATGCAACCTCTTACAGTGGATTCAGAGCTTCTTGACCAACAGGGGCTAACCAGACCTGGTCAAGGCCAGTTTGCACTAGTGTATCCGGTGTCCCATAAGGGGCAATGATCTGACATTTATTATTCTGCCCATACATAAATTACTTGCCACGGAAAGTCAGCTCTGGAGCTCACCTCCTTGCTAATGACAGCCTTTTATATCAGAAATAGATGTAGGTCAACAGATAGACACCACATGTATGGCCTGAGCACTGTCAAGCTCAGACATGCCAGTATGCAACCTCTTACAGTGGATTCAGAGCTTCCTGACCAACAGGGGCTAACCAGACCTGGTCAAGGCCAGTTTGCACTAATGTATCCGGTGTCCCATAAGGGGCAATGCTCTGACATTTATTATTCTGCCCTGCCACGGAAAGTCAGCTCTGGAGCTCACCTCCTTGCTAATGACAGCCTTTTATATCACCAGCTCTCAAATGACAGTCTTTTATATCATCAGTTCTCAAGCACGACTCATACTGCAGCATTTCACAGGGAACTTGAAAGACTACAGCAATGGCCATAATGGAATACAGACTGGCAAAAGTCTTCTCAACCCAACCAAATGTGTGGCAGTCAGGGTAATAAAACGGAGCACATTGCCATGAACTGTAAGTCTAAAAGACTTGAAATAACCTGGGTATCCTGTATTTCAGAAACATGGGAAACCCATTTTGATGCAACTGCCAAAAAAAAAAAAAAAAAAAAAAACAGCTGGCGTTTCTTTGGAAGGAACACAACCAGCTGTTCTGAAGATGTTAAAGCATGATGGTAGAGACCATGATTAGACTTATCCTAGATTATGCCACATCAGTATGGGACCCACATTTTGTATCCAGCGGCTTGAGATGGTGTATCGGCGAGTAGCTCGCTTTGTCAGAGGTGACTACCACACAACCAGCATTACTACCCGAGTGATACAACACTTTGGTACGCAAAATCAGCAGCATTTGCATCTTGTGTCAATGTTAAAGTTGTGGTGGCATCTCTCTGGGATAAGTGGACATCCTATCTATCTGTCTATCTACTGATACTGGGTCGGTCACATTTGACAATTACCGCAGGTGTACATTACATACACTCCAGGTTTGCATACAGTAATCATGTAATTACGGTAGGGATCTTTAACCTGCACAGGGGACGGTTCTCCCTGCACAGGGGGCCTCCAGTTAACGTCCCGATCCGAAAAACGGTGCACTTTTTGACATTCATCCCTGCAAATGATGCCAATGGAGCGTGTTCGGACACCGAAATTTTATCGCCGCTGCCGGGGATCGAACCCAAGACCTCTAGCATCAGAGGCAAGTGCACTAACCATTGAGCTATCACGCTCCCATGCTTGCAGGGTCTCCGACCCGAAAGTAGCGAACTGTATAGGATTCTCCCTGGGAAATAAGGACCGACATCATTCAGACTTAAAGACAAACTTCCAAAGAGTATTATCACATCAGGGATCATTGAGGGCTTCAAGAGGGACCGTGCAAGTCTTCCCTTAACAACGTAAAAACTGTTTTTTTTTTTTCAAAGTTTTCATTTTGTTCTGTTGTGAGGAAAATGTGACGTGTCGCTTGCATCACTGGGGAGTGGAACTGATATTGACTTACATTTTGGCAAGGCCTGTTGTCCTTGCAGCAGGTAGGACCTGCTGTCCTTGCAGCAGGTAGGGTAGAGGTAAGGGAGTTGTTACTTATGTTTCTACACTTATTATCCCCCCTTCTCCCCTGTCACTCCCTCTCTTCTCCTCTACCATCTCTTTTGTCCCTTTCTCTGGGAGACGACAAAAATGACCTTGTCAATTGTTTGAGCTTCACTGCCGCTTTGCACATAGCCTCAATATGATGATGCTCCCATGTCGGTTATATGTGCATTTCATGGGAAGAAAATTAGATAGGGTAACTCAGTTAGTTTGGGGCTCATCATGACTTTGTAAATCTTGGGAAGGTAGAAATCCGCAAGTAGTCGGATAGCTCATTACATGATTACTGTGTAGGCTTTCACAAAAATCATTCTTCGATATAAAAAGATTGGGTACAAAATGGATGTTATACGACAGACTGCACGCATGGTAGTTAACCCAATCACGGTTGGCAACTTTGCTTCCCTCTTTAATTGCACGCCGGTGGGTCAGGCCTCAGATTCTATGACGGCTCCAACGTAAAGGCTTATTGAGAATTAGAGAGATCTTATTCAAGGTAATGTTGGTTGGTGCCTGATGCTCTGTCTCTGGTCGGGCCCATCGGAGTCTAACTGTTGGTGTTCTTTCGCTCCAGCATTTCAGTGGTTTCTTGCTGTCGAGTCCTCACCGTTGTCTCACCTCTGTGGTTCTTTGATTTTTTGTGTTCACGGAGATGTTGCACTGATGAGTTAGGAGGCCTTCATGCGGACTGAACAAATTATTTGTCTTAATCGCGACGGAAGTAAGGGCGAGGATTGTGGCCACGTAAAATCGATTTAAGCCCCCCCCCCCACCCCCCCCACCCCCCAGTGGAAATCATTCCACTGACCGTTCCAAGGCGGTTCTTCTGTGGCGGTTTATTTATGGTGCTGTTTGTTGCTTACTGTGTGTATCGCTTGTGTCTTTTTGTTTTGGATGGCCATATGGCCATTTTGTGGGAAAGTAACTGTCCTTATGGCCTTCCTTTGTTTACGTTTCCATTATGGTCTGGTCGCTTAGTGTTTGTGTTTCTTTCCCTTTGGTGTCTTTGATGGGTGGAGTGGGTTAATTGTATCGATTCCTGATCTTTATTTTACTTCTACTGTTCATCCTGCTAATCTGGTGCGCACGTAATGCACGTCTGTGACTAATGATCAAATGTGACCGTTTGATTTGTTTGATTTGAGGTTTAACGTCCCCGTCAACACTGTAAAGGTCATTTTGGAGACGTTGCTTCCCATTTTGTGGGACTTTTACCCGACACTGAGATGAAATGACATCTCAAGCCCTGTCGCCCAATGGTAAATAAATAGAAAAAAAGTTGCTGGAAAAAAGAAGAGCCAATTGATTACTTGTTTTGGGTTTAACGACATGTCATCCCTTGTTGGTCATTTTGTGTCGTCTCCCAGAGAAAGGAAGAAAAAGGTGAAAAGAAAAAGAAGAGATAAAAGAGGAGACATTACGAAAAAACACACCTATATAAATGCATTGCAAACTTTTCCACCGAAAAAACGAAAGTCCCTTTCTCTGGGAGACGACAAAAAATGACCTTGTTAATTGTTTTAGCTTCACTGCCGCTTTGCACATACCCTAACTATGATGATGCTCAAATGGTGGTCATGTGTGCATTTCATGGGAAGAAAATTAGATAGGGTAACTCAGCTAGTTTGCAGCATGAATACTTTAAAGTATTCTGCAGCACCAGCGCTATGCTATTTGGGGCTCATCATGACTTTGTAAATCTTGGGAAGGTAGAAATCCGCAAGTAGTCGGATAGCTTATTGTGTCTCTTACTATTCCGAGAACTTTATTGTATACCCCTGAGTAAATCTTTGAAAAAGTTTTGCTTGTTCAGACGGCAAGCGCTTTACACCATCCCGACAAGTATAGCTTTTACAAAAAGCTAGGTCTACGCTTAGCACATACTAAATGTAAATGTCTAGAGTTATATCTCAGAAATGCCTTTTATACAATTAACTGTCTTTCGCAATATTCTAATTGCCTGTCTGCACCCAGGATCCTACCGACTAAAGTAAAATGTCTAAATTGTCAAAGTTGCAAATGCTGTAATTTTGTCGGTAAGTACTTTTTTATCTTTAAAGAGGCACATATGCACCTTCAATATGCTTGTAACACACTACCAAGCCCATTAAACGCTTAAAAACTGTTTGAGAAATTAAGTAGACAATACAGAAGATTAATTGAAGATTAACCCAAACATGTTGCCGAAGGCTCCTGGTGAGCTTGTAGGATAGGCAATGGTCCGTAGTGGTCGAGAGTTGTAGATGTATAGTTGTATTAGCCTGTACAAATATGACAGAAAATATGAAATAGCATTCCTGTGTCAGAGCTCTGTGCCAAAGCTCTGCCCGTGTGCCTCTTTATTGTGTGAAAGCTTATACTTGTTTTGGGCCTCCTTTATCTTCTTATGAAAGCTCATACTTGTTGTTGTATTAAGGTCAACATGCATTGTGGGTAACTAATGGCTGTACTTCCGTGTTAAACGCAATGTCTATAATGTCTACGCCCATGGGCGTAGACAATAAGTTCCGGTAAATCCTTCGGTAAATCTCCGGTAAATCGTTGGTACAAACGCGGTGCTGGGTTTTACCGGCTAATACGTGACGCAGTTTCGAAACTTTCACGCTGTCAAACTTCAGCGTTTGATGCAACAGTCTTCGAAAACAACTTTTAAAAATTATTTCGACGTTTTTTTTGTGTTTCTGTTGTAATGGGACTTGACTCTTTTTTGGTTTTGAAAAGCAATTATGGATGTGAAAACAATTCTCACAAGTAAAAAATTGCTCCATGTTGGAGCAAAGGAGGAAGCGCTGCGGAAAACAACTTTTTGATACCCGATTTTTCTTCGAAAAATACCCGCCAAAAGGCGAAGAAAAATCGGGTATATTGTTTTCGTGTCAGAGTCGAGTGTCTATCAGTCCGGGGGGGGGGGGGGGGGGGGTCTGTCTGTATGTATGTTTGTATGTAAGTGTGTGTGTGTGTGTACATACGTCCGTCGAGTTTCTATGGAATGGATCTCCTCTGAAACCGGTTAAGATACATTTTTTAAACTTTGCCTGTGGATATTACATGGAATGTAGATGGCACTGGGCTACTTTTGGCGTGACCTTAACCTCAACATGGCCCCAAGGTCAAAGGTCAAAAAGTATTATTTTGCCATATCTACTAAACTATTGGAGTTACGCTTCTTGAACTTTGGTTATTGGATGGCCCATTGAATATAGAATAAATTGGGCTCCTTTTGGTGTGACCTTGACCTCAACATGACCCCAAGGTCAAAGGTAAAAAAGTTTGACTTTGTCATATCTTCTAAACTATCGGAGTTACACTTCTGAAACTTTTGGTTATTGAACGGCCCTTGGAATATAGAATATATTAGGCTACTTTTGGTGTGACCTCATTCTCAACATGACCAAAAGGTCAAAGGTCAAAAAGTATGATTTTGCCATATCTTCTAAATTATTGGAGTTACACGTTTGAAACTTTGGTTATTGGATGGCCCTTTGAATATAGAATAAATTGGGATACTTTTGGTGTGACCTCGACCTCAACATGACCCCAAGGTCAAAAGTCAAAAAGTATGACTTTGCCATATCTTCTAAACTATTGGTGTTACACTTCTGAAACTTGGATATTGGATGGCCGTTGGAATATAGGATAAATTGGGATAATTTTGGTGGACCTCAACATGCAAGGTCAAAGGTAAAAAATTATGACTTCGCCATATGTTCTAAACTATAAGAGTTACACTCCTGAAATTTTGCTTATCAGTTAGAATGTTCTTTGCAACTTTTTTTAACTTATATGTAGTTTTGGCTAGCTAATACAGTCATTAATGTTATTCATAGAAAAGGCGGGTATTTGCGATGGTATACCATCGACTGCGCGATCTAGTTTACCTTTAATTTCATTAAAAGATTTTATAATTGTGCATGTCTTTAAAGGGTTGGACCTAATACACGAGAACGAGCCTTTTCTTACCGATTCATTATAGGAAAGGTTTTCTAAGGCCATTCCTAATTGCGGGTAGTACAAATCATATACAGAGAAGGAAGAAAAAGAGTATGAAACATCGCGAGCAGGTCATAAAGAGCATTTCGCCGCAAATAAGCATCAGAATACTTTAGGAAGTTTGACTGACTTCAGAATTATAGCTTTGAGATCTATCTGTCACCAGTCAATGACACATTACATGATTGTTCGTTATTATCCCCTCGCAACAAAGTTGCGATCGATACCATACGTCCATGTGTGGGTGTTTGTGTGGGTGTCCGTGTGTCCGGAAACTTGTGAACAGGATTAAAGACACTGCCATCATCGGAGAAGCATCATACCTTCCATAAATGTTCCCCATGGATAGAGAATAAATCCTATTGATTTTCAAGGTCAAGGGTCAAATGCCAACTTAACAATGAACTGGACATTGAAAACATTGTGAACAGGATAAAAGACAAAGCTATCATCATTGAAGTATCAAACATTCCACAAATGTTTCCCTTGCAGCGATGATGAACACTATATATTTTCGAGGTCAAGGGTCAAATGTCAATGTCACGATGCACCGTGTGAAAGACACTGAAGTGTCCTATGCACGCTGAGGAGGGTGACTCTATATTTGCCTTCTGGGATGACACTAGGAAATGCTGATTCTTCTCCATCGGTAAAGTCACATACCAGAATCAGCATTCGGGATTATTACTGAGGATACGTCAAATGCCATTCAAAGAACAGGACCTGTGAAGTTAGTCCCTGGCTGTCACGAAAGAGGCAAAATTAGCTTCAGTATTATCAACACCTTCAACTGTGGAAATCATCGAATCGGAAAGAGCATTCCACTCTCTTATCGTCCGACGGAATAAAGATTCTTTGTACATACGGGACAATTGGGAGCATCATGCCTCATGTCAAATCAAGGGACTTTACCTGTACTGGCATTTTTCCAGCTCCGAAAATCCCGAAAAAATTAAAACAACCTCAAAATGACCCATTTTTTTTTTATTTGATTTTCTCAAATTTAACATTGGATGAAAGAAAAATAATTGATGTACTTAAATTTTCAGTCCCATTTTTCATTGCATAATGAATGTTTTAAATACTGTAGTTTAAAACCAGTATGAGAATATCAATAACCCAGCAGGCACACGTCGCAAGGGTAACGTCAACTCAACGTCGGTGCAATGTCACGACGTTGCACCGACGTAGATGTGACGTTGCATTAAAGTCATGACGTTGCACCGACGTTGATGTGACGTCACAATTACGCCATGTGCCCGATGGGAAGTAACCAACCATGTCGGAAATCACTGTTAATTCCGACCTCCCAGACCCACACAAAAACACTTTTTGGATCGATTGTTTGCCAATCTACCAAAATTACTAAGCACACAACTTTCAACGTTGCGCTCACTCTTTACCACTGAACACCTATTCAAATACATTGAAAATTTTACCGTCAAAAAAAAAAAAAAAAAAAAAAAAATGAAAATTTTCAGATAGAAGAAAATCTGAGATTTATCATATTTCTGTTCAAAATATAGATTGTGATTACTCGTTAGAACCGCCTCGGCGAGGCGGTTCTAACGGGCATCTACAAGCTATTTTTAATCAGAAATAAGAAAAAATAATGGGTATCACCGTTAACTCCAGTTGCACTATATAAAAGTGGGGTTTAAGGGGGTCAAAATTATATAGGCGTGTTTTTTAGGAAATCAAGGTAGGGATCATTTACAAAAAAAAAACGCCCCCGCCCATCGGGGCTTGAAGAAATAGATGGGCGGCATGATGCTTCCACGCAGTGCTGAAACTGACCCTCACACGAGTACTGGTAAACCGCTAAGAGGATATAAGCCTGTCCAGGCAAGGTGATGCTAGTCGGCCCGTCCATGCTTATAAACCCTATTGGTTTCATTGGACGGCAGGGCTTGCGTTGTCTTTTCATCTCAATGTCGGGCGGCCCCCGTCCATCGGGGCTTGAAGAAATAGATGGGCTGCATGATGCTACCAAGCAGAGCTGAAATCCGACCCCACACGAGGACTGGTAAACCACTTAGAGGAACTAAGCCTGTCCATGTAAAGCAGTGCAAGTCAAACAGTCCATGCTTATAATCCCTATTGGTTTCATTGGTCGACATGGCTTGAGATGTTATTTAATCTCAGTGTCGGGTACAAATCCCACAAAATTGGAAGCAACGTCTTCAAAATGACCTTTACAGTGTTGACGGGGACGTTAAACCTCAAATCAAAAAGAAAAAAAAAAGCCGCGTTATTTACATCTTGGAGAATTATCTGTAGAATCGGGATTGCAACCATGTGTTGGGTTTTGCAAACAGTGTAGACCCATATCAGAACGCGGTGTCTGGCAAGGGTCTACACTGTTCGCTTAGGGTAAAGGGTTAAACGAAACAGTTCAAGTTCTCCTTCAGGGCCATTTTTTTTTCAATCTACACTAAGAGATACTCGACCTATCAGTGCTGTCAGTGCTTTGATTTATTTAACCTTCAACCCTTCCACCCCTGAGTTATCGGTGTGGGCTCTACCATCACTGACTTTGGGCACGTCCATTCTACTTTATATAGTATCTAGCTTAAAATAGTAATCAGGATAACAAGTTATATATCCCTATAAGGTGGCTCATTATGCGCCATCTCATCAGGATCTACCTGTTTGCATTAGTATCTGTGCCGGGCTTCAGGGTTGAAAGGGTTAACCTTTGCTGCAGTAACAGGCTTAAATATTGCGCAGTAAACAATCATTGGAATCGAAAGGGATACGTTTAAACCGTAGATTGTACCATTCTGTGTAGAAGCACTGTCATCTATTTTTAAACACACATAGACTTCTGTTATCCATTTCAAACAATGAATTTTAATTTTGGGATAATTCAACAATGAAATATCAGGAGTATATTCAGGACTGTACTGACTGAAAATAAAATAATAATCAAAACCGAATACCCTTTCGATGATTAAAACAAAAAACATAGTTCGTTATTAAAATCCAGAATGTATCAAAAATAGAATTCGAATGGCAAAAATTCAGATTTCAAATGTATAACTGAATGTAGTAGCAAATTAAAATTGTTAAAAAGTGTTTTAATTTTATCAATAACGCGAACTTCTGTAACTGACAATTCGCTTACATCATTGAAAAGTCAAGTTTCATGATTACATAGTCCGTGTCTCAAACTCATTACAAATGGCGCTGCGTTGGTACGCAGCGCAATGAACTCTGTAAAGATTGTGGATTATCGCGAGAAATTGAACGAGATTCCAGGCAAGATTTGGGTGCCTAAGTATGTTATTCCAGCCTCTCTACAGTAAAGCAAACACTTCGTGTGTTTGCTATAAATAGAATTTGCCAATCCTTCGCGAAATTCCCGCGGATGTGAAATTCAGTGACGTCATCCGCTATAGTTCAGTGACGCCATCCGCTATAATCTGTTTCTACTGAAACCACTTGTGTGCTAGCAGCGATTTTTCACTGTTAGAAAGAAAACGCATTTTTTCTTGTAGATTTTGACACAGTGAATATTTTTATGATTTATCATCAATTATTGAGCTCTGAAAAAGAAGGCCGTGTGAGTATATTAGCTTTCAATGATGACATTGGTCCCGCACTTAAGAAGGCCCGTGAGACAGATGAACTCGATTCAAACTTCATCAAAATTCACAAAACGGCCAAGTTTATTATTAGGAAGGATATTCTCAATATGCCAACTGAATTTCAAGGATCGTTTTCATCTGGCTGCCAAGAAGCCGCAGTTCCTCAATCACTTTTGACACTTGTCAATATGCTCTTGTATGGTACAGAGATGACCTCAGATGAGTTTTCCCAGCCGGCACTTTCTATTTGTCAGCTTATCATGTTTAACTGCATCAATCGTAGCAAAGAAAACAGTAAGTCGCTTTACCACACGAAATCTAGAGAGACTCCGTTACCAGTCTATCTTGGTACAATGGTTCATTGTCAAACAAGCAAGCGAGATCTAGTTGACAGATTATTCCAGCTGGGCTTGTCCGTGTCCTATGACAAGGTGTTGTCTATTTCTTCTAGCGTGGCAAATGACCTTACTGATCAGTATACGGAATACGGAGTTGTCTGTCCTCCAGCTCTTCGTACAACACTGTACACAACAGCTGCTGTTGACAACATAGACCACAATCCTAGTGCTACAACCGCTAAGGATTCCTTTCATGGTACAGGCATCTCTCTTTTCCAGTTTCGAGACAGCCAAACAACTGGAACAAGTCATGTAGAAGAGTTGAATTTTTATCCAAAGACATGTTATTCACAAACTCTCAAGCCTTTACCAGAGTCGTATACAACTGTTCCTGCAGCTGTTCTCAATTCACAAGAACCAATCATACCAGAAACGGCTTGTAATCTTTCACAAGACCATTGCGATGATGCTTCAAGGCGCTTGGCTAAAGCACGTTCAAGAAAAAAGTAGGGGATACATTTGATGGCAGTTTAACTGTTTCTTGGTCAGCCTTTCGCTAGTCGCGAACCAGAAACTGAGAGGCTTCCGTCCTTGAAAACTTTACTCCCACTCTTTCAGGAACAGTCTAAATCTGTGGCATTGATTCGCCATTCTATGAATATGGTAAAAGCATCTGTAGATCTCTTGAATCCAGGGCAGATTCCTGTGATTGCGTTTGATCAACCACTCTACGCTATTGCTAAACTAATTCAATGGAATTGGCCTGATGTGTATGGTGAAAACAAATTTGCCATCATGTTTGGTGGATTGCATATAGAAATGGCAGCATTCAAGGTACTAGGTGAATAGCTAGAAGCTTCTGGTTGGACCCACGCTCTTTCACAGGCGTAAGTGGCATCATCGGACATTGCTGATTCTTTCCTGAAAGCTTCTCAAGTCACAAAGACATGTCGAGCTCACCAGATTACAGCATGCAGCCTGTTTATACTTCTGCACGCTGCAAACAATGAATATTCGCTTGAATGTGTCGATGGCATACCTCCAGACTTTACAAGTTGGTGTGAAAAAATGTTCACTGAAAAAACTCAGTTCAAGTTTTGATACTTGACACTTTTGTTGCAGCTGGATGTTTTTACATTCATCAGATCAATAAGGGAGGGAACTTTAGGCTGTACATAGCCTCCCTTACCAAACTTATTACGTGGTTCTTCGCCTTGAACCACACCAACTATGCTTGGTGGCTCTCTGTACACGTTAAGTATATAAAAGCCCTACATAGTAACAGTCCATCAACTGAATCCGAGTTTCAAGCAGGTCACTTTGTTATTCATAGAACTCTCAAAAGGTTTTCAGGGCTTGCATTAGACCAGGTACACGAGCAAAATAATGCTCTAGTTAAATCTGATGGTGGCGCAGTTGGTCTCACTGAAAATCCTGATGCATTGCGACGTTGGATGGTGGCCGGTCACGAATGTCACGACTGTCAAGAGATTTTGAAGCTCTGTATCTCTGTCGAGAGGACGTACTTGATTGCCACCATGAACAGAAAAAGAGTGTTCAGCGAACTTTTCATCAAAATGTTACATCCTTGGTAGAAACGTTGGATGACTTAGGCAATCTCTTTGCAGAACAAAGTTAGGACTTGCTCGCTCTTGACACAAAGGACCTTCCAGATCCACGTGTAGTGCAGACTGTGAGGCAAATTGAAAAGTCTGGACAAGATATGTACAAACATTTTGTTGAAGAAAGGCTGGTTAAACGTGAAAAGAAAGTGTTTGAACCAATAAAGAAAAATGCAATATCTTTGTTTCGTACCCCCTCAGCAAAGGCACCTTCAAAAGAAAAGTCCAACCTTTCATTTCTCAAAAAATGACTGCACCCTGTTCTCTCGACTATACATATCCTGTCAGACACGAGGTGGAAATGTTGAAGACTTTTTCAAGCATGAGAACCAGCGTTTTCCACCATCTTTTAGGCCAGAACGGCAGTATACGTTTGGGAAGTAAGTCTGACCTTCTCTCAAAGTGCTACGAACCACTGTCAGTGGTGTCAGAAGAGGCACCGTCAGTTGATGCCACGATAATTAACGGTGCAGCCATTGTGAACATGCTACGACCTGGTGCTAGTAAAACATTTGATGAGTATGCATCGAATGTGTTTATACCCTATATTTGCAGGCAACTTGAATTTGTTAAACGTGTTGATGTCGTTTGGAACATATACATACATGACAGCTTGAAAGGCCCTGCAAGAGGGAAAAGGGGCCAGGGGATACGACGTCGGGTTCAAGCACAAAATTCTGTACCAAAGAACTGGCAGATGTTCTTGCGGGTTGATGAAAACAAAACAGACCTGTTTGAATTTCTCGCACAGCGTATACATGAAATGCCTATTACAGACAGTCAAATAGTTACAACATTCAGAAATGTGGTTCTCTGCAATTCTTACCTTCCTCAGTCAAATTTGTCTCCATGCTCGCACGAGGAAGCGGACACCAGAATGAGCCTTCATCTTGCTGAAGTAGCTAAAACCGGATACAATCGAATATTGATTCGAACTGTGGATACGGATGGGGTTGTTCTGGCTGTCTGTTACTATTACACAGTACCAGCGTCTGAAATCTGGATTGCATTTGGTACTGGCAAGCATTTAAGATACATAGGAGCTCGCGTTATTGCAAAAGCACTTGGACCAGAAAAATCATCAGTATTGCCATTATTCCATGCATTTACAGGTTGCGACACGGTTTCAGCATTTCATGGAAAAGGCAAGAAATCAGCATGGGATGCTTGGATGGCTTTTGACCAATTAACAGAGGCTTTTGCTACGATGATTAACCCTGTTGCGGCAACGAATTTCGAGCTGTTCATGCCAGTCGTAGAAAGGTTCGTAGTCGTTATGTACGGCAGAACGAGCAGTACAATGCACGTTAACGAAACCAGACTGCACCTGTTTGCTCAGAAGGGAAAGCCAATAGAAGCCATTCCTCCTACCGAAGCTGCATTGTTGCAGCATACAAGGAGATCCATATATCAGGTTGCCCTGGTATGGGGGAATGCTTTAGAACCAAATCCAACCATTCCAAGTCCAGTTGAATGCGGCTGGGTCAAAACCAATGATCGTAAATGGGAACCTTTGTGGACCACGCTACCGCAAACTGCAATTTCTTGTCAAGAACTGGTGCACTGCAAGTGCAAAATGGCATTTCGTAAAGCATGCAAGTGCTATGAGCTCTTGTGGCGGTAATTGCGGCTAATAAGTGTATGTTTAGCTTTGAGACTTCCAAGAAAACTGTATAAGAAAAGACAATACAACCGGAAGTGGCACTTATCCCACCGGAAGTAGCAATATTTTGACATGTAGTGAGCACTCATCCCTGAGATGTGTTAAGCAATTTGTCTAAAATATGTAAGGTACAAAGGCATTCATATGGTCAGGTTCCCTATGTCCAATTCTGTATTTAGGCTTTGATGAAATACTTATACCTTGCTATCTTCTTATAAACCGGAAGTAGGCATATTTGAATATATTTTTTTTTCGCTTTCCTCTCCTATTTTCACTGTTATTGTTTAAGAGTATCACTAGAACAATGTCCCTGAGGCTTGTTCTCATCTTCGTTGTTTAAGTACTCTTTAGCTCAAACGAGACCAGTAAAACTAATGAAAATTGGTCAGGCATCTTGACTAATACCGGAAGTTAAATGTTTTGTTTGCTTTTGATCGTTTAGTAACAATCAAACACCTTATGTCTATACAATTTGCATGTATAATGCAGTTTGTGACTAGTTATAGCTGTTTTAGCATGTATCTTCTTATTAATTCAATATTTTGTTACAGCAGATCCGCCATCTTGAATAAAACCGGAAACAGAATTATTTTTCGATGCTTCCATATCTTAAATCATTAACGTACGTCTAAATAACATTTGTGCAAAATTTCATGCTTGTACCACAAAATGCAAGATTTTTAGAGAATCGGCTAGTAGAAGCGTCAAGTTAGTTACTTAATAGCTAGTAGCAATCTGACATTCAATATATTCGATATTCAAAATCATGATAATTATAGGTTATTGACTTTATATTGTGAAATATTCGGCACGAATTCATATGGCGAAGGACGCACGAGCTTGCGATTATTTCACAATATAAAGTCAATAACCTTTTTATTATATACCCATAACTTGGACTGTCTGCCAGAATTCAGGACTGCCTGGTATAGAAATCCGAACGTAAAATGAGATTAATACATCTTTAAGTGGTTTGAAATGGTAAATTTGCATGTCGTTAAGTGTCTTCCTACACAATTTAAAAAACAACAACACGCCCAATGGCGCCAAAGTGCCATATGGCGGAGACGCACTCGCAAGGCTCGTGCGTCCTTCGCCATATGAACTCGTGCCGAATATTTTACAATATAAAGTCAATAACCTTTTTTTATTATATACCCAACACTTGGACTGTCTGCTAGAATTCATGATTGCCTGGCATAGAATCTGGACGTAAAATGAGATTATACATCCTAAAGTGGTTTGAAATGGAAAATAATGCAGTTTGTTAAGTGTCTTCCTACACAATGAAAAACCACGCCCAATGGTGCCAAACTGAAGACGACGTTAACGTTGTTGGATGTGACGTAATTAAAAACATTGACGTTTACCAACACAGGACGCCAATTTTACGGAAGTTTTCGTTTAGTACAAAATACTGTTGATTTCCTGAAAGAAATTATTAAATATCTAAAAGATTGCAGGTATGTCATATTTGCTAGCATACAATGCGCTTTATGCGCCTTGTCACAGCCTGTATTCATTTTGCTTTAGGTTATTTCAGTCGATACGCACGACAAGATGGCTGCCGGATTTTAGTATCGAACTGGACACAGTTGAAAGTAGTTCTAAATTGTGAACGTGACTGCTTATCTACGGGCAATATGAACTTGACTGCGGGCAATATGGAAAAATATTGAACGGTAACTTCTGTACAAAGTAAACGGGACATTTTCTTGGTATATAATAAATCAAAATACAGTAAAATACCGCTATTAAGACCACCTAAATTTAAGACTAAATCTGCATTTAAAAGATTATTCAGTAGGTTTCAGTTATTCTGGTAAGAGACAACCTTTGAGACTGTTCAAAAGTGGTCTTAAATACCACTTTAGAACAGTCCCAAAGGTGGTGGTCTAAAGACCACTTTTGAACAGTCCCAAAGGTGGTCTTAATAGAGGAATTTTACTGTATCTAAATATATACTTTTAAACTGGTCCGACGAATTTCCTTTCAAACGTTTCTTGTAGGTGTCTCTGTGTGTGTGAATTCGGGTTTAACGTCGCTTTCAACAATTTTTCAGTCATATCACGACGGTGTCTGGTTGCGACAGGGAGCTCAATGCTCACTTTTATAGTGCTGCCTCACTGTAGTACCATGTCCCAGACACATTACATGACACCACACCCAGTCACATTATCCTGACACTGGGTTGACCAGTCCTAGCTCTACCCCGTAAATCTGAGTGCCAAGCGAGGAGCAGCTAGTACCATTCTTAACGACTTTGGTATGTCGCGGCCCGGGATCGAACCCGTGACCTCCCATTCCCCGGAGCGGACACTCTACCAACTGAGCTATCGGGGCCGGTATATAGGTGTCTGTAGTAATTTTCTCAAGCTTTGGCTTGCCATCACAATATATCATCCGGATAATGCAGTTTCATCTATTATTAACCCTTTTTGTACCAAATGGAATCTTTCTCCATATATGTAAAGCAGGCGTCCATTTCAAAATTTAGGGTGTCAGGTTTTGTTTTCATCAAAATTTATTTGGAATTTGACTGAGCATTTAGCAAACAGTGGAGGCCTTGATCAGACGCCGCGTTCGGCGGCGTCTGATCTGGGCCTGCACTGTTTTCCAGGGTATCCGTTTTGGGGTTTCTGGTACTAAATGAGTTAAATACGACAGATCCCTCGCCCTCCATTCTTACCAAACACCATACATAATAACGACAAAATACAGATCCGCATGGAGGCTTCCTAAGCTCAAAATTGCTGAAATTTTACTTTGCCCATTTCAAACGGAGAACCCCGGAGAACGGGCCATTGACAAACAGAACAGCCCTGATCAGACGCCGCACAATGCGTCGTCTGATCAGGGCCTTTACATTTTGCAAAAAGTTCATATGTTTTCTAAATAAATTCAGTCTGAAAAAGATAACACTCACACTCCTAGATTTCGAAATGGACTCCTGCTGTATAAGGGAGAAGATTTCGGTAAAACACAATGGGTAAATATTCATGTCCTAGACATACGTGTAGATTGCCGATGGTCCACTGAGAAAGTTCCGATGCGCCCCCCCCCCCCTCCCCCAACCCCCACCCCCAAAAGAAGAACATGCATGTTTTGAACAGCGAAAATAAAATTCTTACACTGTGTACAGGCAACGGGAAAAGAACAAATAGAGCGTGACGCGAAAGGAGACCTTTTTCAAATTGGATTGACCAATTAAAGCCTGACTTCATAATACATGCATGCAGCTTCAGTGGGATGGCGCCCCAGAATGAAAGTTTGTTCGCGGGGTCCGGGTCACATGACCAAGATGGCCACCATGCCAATATATGGTTAATAGCCTTCAAAAGTATTTTTCTCCAGAACCAGTAGGCTCAATGTCATGAAGCTAGGACTCAAGCTTCAGCTCTGCATGGAAGCGTCATACAGCCCATTTATTTCTTAAAGCCACAGCCACGCAGAGCTGAAACCGACCGCACACGAGTACTGGTAAACTGCTTAGAGGGTCTAATCCTGCCCAGGAAAAGCGGTGCGAATCGGACCGTCCATGCTTATAACCCTATTGATTTCATTGGGCGACAGGGCTTGAGATGTCATTTCATCTCAATGTCGGGTAAAAGTCCCACAAAATCGGAAGCCACGTCTCCAAATGACCTATACAGTGTTGACTGGGACGTTAAACCTAAGATCAAACAAACAAACAAATCGTAAGCTTAAAGAGCTCGTTATTGGTCAGATCGTTAACTGTTCTAGAAATTACGATATCCAATATAGTGTTATTTTTGCTGAAAAAATGAGAGCAGCTTTTGCATTTGCAAAAGCTGCTCTCATTTTTTTTTCTGCAAAAGTATTAGCACATTTGCCAATTTAAAATTGATCAAAGTTTTAACGATACGTTAACTAACGACATCGTTAGTTTTGAGCAACTGGCCCGTGGTCAATAACTAGGTCACTATGGTAGGGTGACAATCTGGACCAAAAAAATGGGAACCCATACCCCCACGTATAACAAGACAAGTCATATACCAAAATGTTCGTCAGGATCCGTAGTATCTGAAACTGCCGGCATAAATTGGCATAAATGATGGCGAGCTGAGAAATCCAAGATGGCGTCCAAGATGGCCGCCCTAGCCGTAAATTCCAGTTTTTCGTAAAATATGAATACAAATACCACAACTCATCTTACAAACTTATTTTAATTTATTTTTCTGGTGTAGAAAGAAGATTTGTGCTACAATAAAGATCAATTTTTGGACGGTTTTTTTTAAAAAAAAATCCGTCCTTTGAAATAGCGATGTCCGGGCGGGCGGGCGTCCTGCGGGCGGGCGGGCGGGCGGGCGGGCGGGCGGGCGTCGTCCCAGATTTACCTTTTGGTTAACCTTTTTTTCAAAGTGATATTTTTCATCTATTCTGTAGCAGATTGTTTTAATATCAGGACTGATGCATAAGTGGAGGTACCGCTTTCATGTATTATCCATAAATGGCGCGAAAGACTAAAATTTTGGCGGAAATTGTCATTTTTCAAACTTGTGTTTTTCAGGTTTACCTTTTGGTTAACCTTTTTTCAAATGCCAGTGTAGTGGATAGAGTGCTGGACTATGAATCCTATTGTTGACTATGAATCTGGGGGGCGTGAGTTCAAACCTTGGTGGAGACATTTTTTTTTTTTTTTTGTTCTTTTTTTTTTTCTTTCTGTTTTTTTTCTTTCTTTTTTCATTCTTTTTTTTCTTTATTTTTCTTTTCTTCTCCATAAACACATATGAACAATTATTATCTTCCTCCCCTGATAGTTGCTAGTAATAATACATACATGCATGCACAGGCATGGCATTTTCTTTTTTTTTTTTTTTTTTTTCGTTCTTTTTTTTAGCTCACCTGAGCACGACCGTCGTCCGTCAACAATTTCTTTAAACGACATCTCCTTCTGGGATAATGGCCCGATTTCAAAATTATTTTACAGAAATGTTCATTATGTGACCCTTTTTCAAAATTGCTAAAATCAGTGGCCACTAGAGCTAAAAATAGAGCTAAAAATAGAAAAAAAACTTCTTTTTTTTCTTAGTAAAACACATAAACAAATCAACCCCCCCCCCCACAAAAAATTGTTACTGGGTTAGGATATTGCATTTGTTC
>OY757022.1:66269064-66286942 GCA_963580285.1 Lucinisca nassula
CCACGAAACAATGTTGCCAACCCGGCAGGTACCGAACACGCGCCTTTCTGATCACCAGTCAGACGTTCATCCGACCGAGGTACTGAGGCCGATGATTATCATACGAGATATTTTGGCCAGCAATAATCAAGTGTATATAAATGTAAAGTGCAGATAACTCCATGTCAACAGACATACAACGTCTAAACAACGTCCAAGTCAACAGACATACAACGTCTAAACAACGATGCATTGACGCTGACGCAGCAAAGTCGATGCAACAACGAAATTGACATAGCGTGTAGCATCGGCTCCGGAACTTGTTACTCAAAAGTACCAGATTAATGTGGAAAATGATTATACCGACGGTAACGGGCCTCGTGGCCTAGTGGTTAAGAGTGCTGACTCTTGATCATTAGGTCTCTCACCGCTGTGGTTCGAGTCTCGCTCGGGTCATATGTGAGACGCCAAGTTCTGCAACGGAAGGTAAGGTGGTTTTTCTCCGGGTACTCTGGTTTTCGCCCATCTCTGATTAACGATCGCTCGATACGGGTGAAATAATCTTGAAAGGGCCGTAAAACAAAAACCAAAAAAAAAAAAAAATAAAATAAAAAAATACGGACGGCAGGTAATGACCTAATTTGGCGTTATTACGTAAAGCTAGAACCTAAAACCACTTCCCATCACGTGAACAAGTCCGTGAAATTAAGACCCCACTAAACCCCATTTTATATAAAGAAAACTGGGGTTTACGGGGAATAACATTAATTTCCTTAGTTCTGCTCCAAGACATAGGCTGTGGGTACTCGTTAGAACCGCCTCAATGAGGCGGTTCTAACGAGCATCCAAAACCTATGTTTGGAGTATAAATAGGAAAAATATCACAAATCTTCAGCAGAAAAAAATGCCTTTTTTAAGGTTTGAGAAATTTACTATATCCCACGGATGTGTTATCCTAATGCCATATTAACTGAACTTATTATGCTCCCCGAAGAATTTCGGGGGAGCATATAGTCGCCGCTTCGTCCGTGCGTCCGTGCGTCCGTGCGTCCGTGAGTCCGTGCGTCTGTGCGTCCGTGCGTCCGTCCCGCTCTTGTCAGCGCGAATTCTCAGAAACTACTGGGCGGATTTCAATGAAACTTCATGGGACTATTAAGTATCGAAGGTGGATGCGCATATCACCTGCGTGTTTTGGTTCGATGATTTTTCCAACAGTTATGGCCCTTTGATGAATTCTGCATGAATATATAGGGTACTGTTCATGTCCACGCGAATTCTCAGCAACTACTTGCAGAAATTCAACGAAACTTCAATGGAACCTTAAGCAGCAATAGAGGATGCGCATATTATCCGTGCTCTCTGGTTAGATGATTCGTCACAGAGTTATGGTACTTTGTTTAAAGCTGCAGTGGTAGGTCACTGTGGCTATTTTTAGAAAAAACTTTGTCATCACTCTGGTGCCTACATTTATGGATGGATTTTAATATAACTTCACACAAATGTTGGGTATGATAATATCTTGAGCATGTTCGACTTTCAGGGTCCTGGGCTCAAGGTCAAGGTCACTGCAGCTATTTTTAGAAAAAACTTTGTCATAGCTCTAGCGGTGTCATTTGCTGATGGATTTTAATATAACTTCACACAAATGTTGGGTGTGATAATATCTCAAGCAAGTTTGACTTTCAGGGTCATGGGGTCAAGGTCAAGGTCACTGTGGCTATTTTTAGAAAAACTTTGTTTTTGCTCTAGTGCCTACATTTATTGATGGATTTTAATATAATTTCACACAAATGTTAAGTATGATAATATCTCGAGCAAATTCAACTTTCAGGGTCCTGAGCTCAAGGTCAAGGTCACTGTAGCTATTTTTAGAAAAAAACTTTGTCATCGCTCTAGCGTCGTCATTTGCTGATGGATTTTAATAGAACTTCACACAAATGTTGGGTATAATAATATCTCGAGCAAGTTCAACTTTCAGGATTCTGGGGTCAAGGTAAAGGTCACTGTGGTTATTTTTAGAAAAAAAATTTGTCATCGCTCTAGTGCCTACATTTATTGATGGTTTTTAATATAATTTCACACAAATGTTGAGTATCATAATATCTCGAGCAAGTTCAACTTTCAGTGTCCTGGGCTCAAGGTCAAGGTCACTGTGGCTATTTTTAGAAAAAAACATTGTCATTGCTCTAGCGTCGTCATTTGCTGATGGATTTTAATATAACTTCACACAAATGTTGGGTATAATTATATCTCGAGCAAGTTCAACTTTCAGGATCCTGGGGTCAAGGTCAAGGTCACTGTGGTTATTTTTAGAAAAAAACTTTGTCATCGCTCTAATGCCTACATTTATTGATTGATTTTAATATAATTTCACACAAATTTTGGGTATGATAATATCTCGAGCAAGTTTGACTTTCAGGGTCCTGGGCTCAAGGATAAGGTCACTGCGGCTATTTTTAGAAAAAAACTTTGTCATAGCTCTAGCGTCGTCATTTGCTGATGGATTTTAATATAACTTCACACAAATGTTGGGTATGAACATATCACAAGCAAGTTTGACTTTCAGGGTCCTGGGGTCAAGGTCAAGGTCACTGCGGCTATTTTTAGAAAAACTTTGTCATCGCTCTAGCATCTACATTTGCTGATGGATTTTAATATAATTTTCGAACCCATCTGATATTTTATATGCATGTAAAGGCACCCAATACCGAACCATACCTGGGGACAGTCCTATGAGGATTGCCTCTGTGTACGAGAGTAAGTTTTCAATAAGTTGTATTAAACAGTTCTTCCTTTCATTTTTTCGGACTTTTGTGTTGCTGATGTTTGTATGACAGTGCCATCAGGCAAGCTAATCTGTCCACTGACAGGTTTTGTTATACTCCATTTTGAAGTACAGTGAGTATATACAGTATACTGCTCTTTAACTCGGATAATGTTTCCTGTTCCGACTATTGCACGTTCGGGGAGCATCCATCGGTTTCACCGATATTCTTGTTTTCTCTGAAATTCTTGTGCAGACATTTTGGAAAGCTTTGAAAAGGTTTGAGGGTCACTGATGAGGCCTTATTGGCCGAAACTAGCTATTCTGGCCCAGAAAACATGTACACTCCATATGTTCCAGTTTTGTGGTGCATTCCTTGCTTCCAAAGGATATACACTTTCGGATGAGTCTTTAAACCTAGGTCCCGTCTCCGTATGGCCTTAGTTGTTGGTGGGACGTAAAACTCAAACACTCACTCACTCACTCACTCCAAAGGATAACCATTTCTAGAACATATTTAACGTCACTTTAGCTGGTGTCTGGGAATGTGTGGAGGTCGTAAAAAGTCTCCCTGCCCAACATCATAGTGTAGTTTATATTTTCGTGCCCTTCCAGTGGTGAATTTTGAAATTTTTGAGGGTCACTGATGAGGCCTAATTGGGCAAAACTAGCTAGTCTGGTCCAGAAAACATGTACACTCCATATTTATCCCCACGTTTTTCGAAGAAAAGTGGGGATATTGTTATCGCCTCCGTCTGTCCGTTCGTCCGTCCGTCCGTCTGTCCGGCTATCTCCTCCTACACCGTTCATTGGAATTCAACCAAATTTGGTGTGTGAGTTACATACATGAATGTCTTCTGCAAGAGCACATTATTTTTTGGACCAGCCCCCAGGGGTCCCTGGAAGCGGTCAAAACGTGGGGATTTGCGATGGCGCGCCATCGACTGCGCGATCTAGTTTACAGTTTTGTGGTGTATTTTTAGAAAAAAACTTTGTCATAGCTCTAGCGTCGTCATTTGCTGATGGATTTTAATATAACTTCACACAAATGTTGGGTATGAACATATCACAAGCAAGTTTGACTTTCAGGGTCCTGGGGTCAAGGTCAAGGTCACTGCGGCTATTTTTAGAAAAACTTTGTCATCGCTCTAGCATCTACATTTGCTGATGGATTTTAATATAATTTTCGAACCCATCTGATATTTTATATGCATGTAAAGGCACCCAATACCGAACCATACCTGGGGACAGTCCTATGAGGATTGCCTCTGTGTACGAGAGTAAGTTTTCAATAAGTTGTATTAAACAGTTCTTCCTTTCATTTTTTCGGACTTTTGTGTTGCTGATGTTTGTATGACAGTGCCATCAGGCAAGCTAATCTGTCCACTGACAGGTTTTGTTATACTCCATTTTGAAGTACAGTGAGTATATACAGTATACTGCTCTTTAACTCGGATAATGTTTCCTGTTCCGACTATTGCACGTTCGGGGAGCATCCATCGGTTTCACCGATATTCCAAAGGACAACCCTTTCCAAAGGACAACCCTTTCTAGAACATATTTTAGAAGTAAGTAGATGAGAGAAAGTACAAAAAGGGGACAGGGAATTATTGAAAGGTTGTGTGAGTGCTTTTCAGTTTAGACAACATGTACGATAGAAGTTGGTCTTCTGTCTTCCTCGACTGGTAGGCGAGTATCTCTAGCAATGTTAATAATAAGACGATTCATTACGATAACAGGTCCGTGCAATGAACGCCCCTTTAAACCCAACTTTATAGAGAGAGAACTGGGGGTTACAATATTTTGTAACTGGGTATACAATTTGCTGCGTCAGCATCAATGCATCGCAGTGATGTTGCATTGACGTTGACACGACGTTGTTTAGACGTTGTATGTCTGTTGACATGGAGTTATCTGCACTTTACGTTTACATACACTCGATTATTGCTGGCCAAAATATCTCGTATGATAATCGTCGGCCTCAGTACCTCAGTCTGATGCGCGTCTGACTGGGTATACAATATTTTTCTCATTCCTGCTCCAAGACATACGCCGTGGGTACTCGATAGAACCACTTCACTGCGGCAGTTCCAACGAGCACCAACAGCCATGTTTGAAGCATAAATGAGAAAACTATCACAATTTTTCACCAGAAAAGTAAATATTGTTAAGATATGAAAGAATGCACAAAGTCATACGGGTGTAACATCGTAATGGCTAATAGACGATGATAATCAATTTGAAAAAAAAAAAAAAATAATAATAATAAAATTCTTTCATGGGAGAGCAGAAAACAAACTGTAGTAACAATGTACATGTATTTTCTACAAGATGTGCCTTTTATAGCTAATGGTACAAGTCTACTGCATTATATGTGTGGCAGATAGTCGACGGAAAACAGAACCCTGACACCAAACATAAACATAAAGTCGGAATAGGCCTCATGAATCATCAGTGTTTGGGTAAAAGTAGTTATATGTAGAACATAGAAGTGTAGGCAATGATCAGGAATCGACACAATTTACCCACAGCTCCCACCAGAGTTACCAAAGGGGAAAGAAACACAAACATGAAACAACAGACCCTAATGGAAACATCAATAGCGGAAAGCCAAAAGGACAGTTACTTTTCCACAAAATGGCCAAGTCGATATCCAAAACAAAATAAAATAAGTGATACAAACACTCAAAGACAAACCATAACAAAAACTAGAGCTGTCAGTGAAACTGACTAGGGCCCCGGCAGCGCTATCAGAGGAGTAGGAAAATGTTGATGTTAAAAAAGACGTTTTTTTTTTCCTTTCACCTCTAAGTATGACCTTGACCTTTGAGGTACGGACCTGGGTCTTGCGCGTGACACTGTCACATTATGGTTAATATTTCTGCTAAGTAATATTTAAATCCATCCAGGTATAAGAAAGTTATAGATTGGACCCAATGAAAAAGACGCTTTTTTGACCTTTTATCTCTAAGTATGACCTTGACCTTTGAGGTACGGCTGTGGGTCTTGCGTGTGACACTTCGTCACATTATGGTTAACATTTCTGCCAAGTAATATTTAAATCCATCCAGGAATAATAACAAAGTTATTAATTGGACACAGGAAAGACCCTTTTTTGACCTTTAACCTCTAAGTATGACCTTGACCTTTGAGGTACGGACCTGAGTCTTGCGCGCAACACTCCATCACATTATGGTTAACATTTCTGCCAAGTAATATTTAAATCCATCCAGGAATAAGAAAGTTATGGAGGATAAAAAAATTTGTGGACGGACAGACGGACAGACAGACAGACAGACAGACGGACGGACAGAATGATGCCAAGTAATATTTAAATCCATCCAGGAATAATAAAAAGTTATGGAGGATAAAAAAAATTGTGGACGGACAGACGGACAGACGGACGGACAGTGATTACTATAGGGCACCCACACTTTCAGTGCGGGGCCCTAATAAACAGCGACAGAAGAACCGCCTTGGAGCGGTCAGTGAAACGAATTCCACTGGGCTGGGCGAGAGAGGGGCTTTAATCTTAAAGAATTTATCTAACCTGTTGTTTATGAGTGAAATGTATCTCTCGCTAAGCACTTTATTCATAGAAACAAATTTGTTTTCGTATATACAATATTTTGCTAAAACACAGAGAGAGAGATGAAATTGACCACTTCTGCTTTACCACCGTGTGAAAATAGTATTTTACGATCCTCTAGCGATATTTCTGGATTTACATTTGTGGTCAACCATGATTAAAGTTCAGTATAAAACGTTCTTACTTTTGGGCATCTAAGAAATAAATAATGGATTTTTTCTGGTTGTTCATTACAGTAACTACAAAGTAGAAGTAAAACAAAGATCAGGAATTGATACAATTAACTTACTCCACCCATAAAAGACACCAAAGGGAAAGAAATACAAACATTAAGCGACCAGACCATAATGGAAACCTAAACAAAGGAAGGCCATAAGGACAGTTACTTTCCCACAAAATGGCCATATGGCCATCCAAAATTAAAAGACACAAGTGATACACACACAGTAAGTAACAAACAACAACATAAATAAATCGCCACAGAAGAGCCGCCTTGGAACGGTCAGTGGAAGATTTCCAACGGGGGGGGGGGGGGGGGGGGGGGGGGGGGGGGGGGGGCTTAAATCGATTTTACGTGGCCACAATCCTCGCCCTTACTTCCGTCGCGATTTAGACAAATAATTTGTTCAGTCCGCATGAAGGCCTCCTAACTCATCAGTGCAACATCTCCGTGAACACAAAAATCAAAGAACCACAGAGGTGAGACAACGGTGAGGACTCGACAGCAAGAAACCACTGAAATGCTGGAGCAAAAGAAAACCAACAGTTAGACTCCGATGAGCCCGACCAGACCCTGATTTTATTAATTTTAAATAGAAATGAATGTGTTACTAAATTTTTATTATTGATTTTGTATTGAAAGTCGCGTAGTTTTGTCTCGTGAAATGTCTTTAATGCTCTTTTTCCACTTTATCTCCTGTCTCCGTTTGCCATTTTGTTTGTGTAATGTATTCGTTTACTCTAACCAAAATATCATACATAGTCTACTCCCTTTCTTTGAACTAATCAAGTCTTGAAAGTATATGTTACAAACTACAATTTGTTTAAATTTAACAGCAAATACACGATTCATGTGAATTTGATCTTTTCATACTTGAGAAATACTATTTACCACATGGTGGTAGTCTAAAAATGTGGCCCTTATATCATATTTCGCCTTTAACTGTTCAAAACTATAAAATACCACTTCCTCACTAGTAAGATCGTAAATTGCTCTTATGCCCATATCGCACCTATTTCTTAAAAACAATTTCCCATTACAAATGTGGTCTTTATGTCATAATGGACATATAAGAATTTGCTTTAGGTTTTCTACGGGGACAGGTTTACAAAATTCCGACAAGCAGAAAATCCTTCAAAAATGGATTTTTGTAGGTTGAAACTAAATTTCGCCGCATAAGATTTGGTTTGGACATGCCTTATGATCACAAAATACTCAACAGCCTGGGAGCGCAGATCTTGTGACACTCATGTGATTCTGCTTGTTTATGACCTTACCAGATCATGATTAAATGGTCAACAAATAGATCTTATCTTGGGTTTAGCATGACCTTTGGCTAGGTGAATCACATGAAGCTTCTTCGCAAGCTACTGGTACATGGATTAACTATCCAGTGAATTAAGTCTTTTCTGATTGAGAGAAGTCAGACAGTTGCACTTGAATGTGAGTACTCAGATGAGGTTCCAGTTACTTCAGGTGTACCACAAGGATCAGTTCTATGCACAATATTATTGTTATTATACCTTAACGACCTACCCGACAATGTGTGGTCCCGGGTTCGCCTATTTGCTGGTGACACTGGGGTGTACCTGACCATAATTCTCCCTGATTATTCGGTCACCCTCCAGAGGGACTTAGACCGCCCCATCATAGAATCTCACTGGGACATGGAATCCAAACATAGAAAGGCGGCATAATGCTGCGTTTTACCAGATCTGCACTTCTTGTTTAAAATGCTGGTATTTAAGTGTTAAACTAACAGTTTTAGATTTCAACTAGGATGAAAATTATTTTAGCTGCCCTTTATATTACAACGAAAGTAACCTTTTGTGAACGGAAAAGAAATTTATGAAAGTACTTTTATCTCAGGACATCTTAAGTTTCCTCAATACATTTGCACAAGAAAAATATAGATGAAAGATTTGCAAATTGATTTTCCCCAAAATATAATCCTGATTTCCGTTTAAAAATCCATGTCCCACAAGAAAAAGGTTTGGAGGTATAAACGGTTATTACAGCAAGTACTTTCTTGCAACATCCCTGTGCCTTTGAAAATAAATGAAATTCAGTATTTTTCACTTTTACCAGGAAAAAAGGAAACCGCTTTATAGACTTTTTAAAAGTTACTAAAACAGCTGCAGATCAATAGTTCACATCAAATACTAACGACTCGGACAAAGCTTTCTATCAAAAAGGCTACCTGAATTGAAAACCAGATTTTTTTGACATGTTTATTCTCGATGGGCGCCATCATCTCCTTTTCTTGCGGTAAATCTGAAATGCTGAGATTTCATCAATTATGCCTTCCACATTTTATTTTCTCCATCATCAATGAAAATACCTTGAAAAGTCAGCTATGTAGCCTTCTTCCTGCGTATACCATAATGAAATCGCCTATCTTGGAAGCCTGTCATCACTGATAAATTAGTGTAGCTGTCAAATTGAAGAGATTTCCATCTTCATTACGAAAACACACACGTGCGACATAGTGCATTTTTTCTTACCTCCAAAATGGCTTCTTTTCTGATGAAAATGTGTAATATTTTTCTTATTCACATTGCAAACATAGGTTGTGGGTGCTCGTTAGAACCGCCTCATTGAGGCGGTTTTAACGAGTAACAACAACCTATGTCTTTGAGCAGAAATAAGAAAAATAATGTTTACCCCCGTAAACCCCATTTTTCTCTATATCAAGTGGGGTTTAAGGGAGTGTTCATTTCACGGACTTGTTTACGTGATGTTGCCAAATGCAAAAACGTATTCATACGCCTTGGTACTAATATCCCCCCAAAAAAACAATAGTACACCATTGCTTTAAATTTAAAACATAATATTCATATTTGAAACTGTCTTGCGCCTACTTTCACGTACTTTCTAACATAATTTGTTCGTTAATTCATGAATAGTATGCCTTCATTTCTGAACTAGTTTCTACGTTTAACATTGTCCTGTTTGTGTTGTTCACCCCTGTTCCCAAGTAAACAACTTGAAAAGGGTAGATTTCTTTTTTAACTTCTTTCAGCAAAACATATTAAAAGCATTGGGCTTCTATGAAATTTTACCAACCCGCACATTGGTAAGTAGGTGACACAACAGATCATTAATTGGATTAGATAAATATGTCCAAACATCAATTATTTGTTTATGGTGACTCATGTGAACAGAAAACAGCGTGTTGTTGTTAATGTTGAATCTTCAGTATGGGCGCCAGTTTTGTCTGGAGTCCCACAAGGGACTGTTCTTGGTCCTCTATTGTTCTCCCTGTACATCAATGATATTTCCTCTGACATTGACTCAGAAATAAGACTTTTCGCAGATGACTGTGTTTGTTACCGGGAAATTAGAGATACAGATTACTCACTGAAAGTTCAGGCTGACATAGATGGATTAGGATGTTGGGCCCGAAAATGGGGCATGAGATTTCAGCCAGTTAAATGCAATATTATGCAGATAACAAGGAAGAGATCTAATAAAGTTGAGGCTTCTTACACTTTAGAGGGAACGGTCCTCGAAAAGCAATATGTGTACAAAGGCGAATAGAACTCTTGGATTCCTGAGGCGAAATCTTCATCAGTGTCCCCAGGATGTGAAAGAGACAGCATACAGGGGACTTGTTCGCCCAATCTTGGAATATGGTAGTTGCATCTGGGACCCAAGCGGAGTGGTCCTAAATGAAGAAATTGAAAAAGTTCAGAATAGAGCGGCTAGATTTGTAACTGGAAATTACTGCTTTGAAACTGGGAGCATGACTGGAATTCTAGGAAAATTAAGATGGGAGTCTCTCAAGAAAAGGAGAAGAGACAGTAGGCTCATACTCTTATACAAAGGTCTAAAGGGTGCTGCCAGCATTCCAACAGATGACCTTGTTCCCCCGGCTAGGCACTGTAGACAGCACCATTCAATGACGTTTCAGACCCTTACTACAAGAACGGATATTTATAAAGAATCGTTCTTCCCCCGAACCATTAGAGATTGGAATGCCCTTCCGGATTCTATTATTTCGACGGCGGAAGGTGCTGATGATTGTGTAGCTAAGTTTACATCTTTGGTTAGAGCTAGGGACTGACTTCCCATATCACAGGTCCTGGTGTATGAATGTCATTTGACGTGTCACCAGTAACAATTCTGATTCTGATCCTGATGTAACAAATCAATGGGTAAAAATCACTGCTATAACATAGCAGTTATTGGAAGTGATCAGAAGCCTTTTGCACAAAAATCCTGGTGCTGAACAGGCTGCTTCCATTCTTTCAGTTCAAATATGGGGATAAACTGTTTTTATCTTATTTTTTTTTTTTTTTTGGTTTTGGATTTTATTCAAGTATCAAATCACCCACCCAGTAAACATAATCAATAATACAGTGAAACTTTGGTGCAGTGATTCATAAATTGTTATAAATTGCATGAATGAAATATATAAAATGAAATACTAAAAGCACCAAAGAAGGTCAATCATTTTACAAGCTAAATGCAAGAGATTGCAACACCTCAACCCAATCAGTGATCTTACTGCCAACTTGGTAGAACTGGTCATTTTTGGCTACCATACACTGAATTTAAAAATAGTACCAGGTGAAATAATTACATTTGGGGGGGGGGGGGGGGGGGGGGAGGAATCATTAATTTTCAGTACTATTTAGGTATTTTACTTGAAATTCCACTCTTGCAGTGCCTAAAGGCAACCTTTAGCCACAATTCTATGATAGTATTTTACACATTTTTGTTCTGTGGATTAAGATATCATTTTTGCAAAACCATGGAAAAAAGCAATAAATTACTAACATAATGACTTTCCAATAAAAATATTTTGCTTTCATATTCTTACATTTACATGGACTACCATCTGATGAAAAATCTTTTTGGGTAACTATTTGCAAATATGATTTTTTCAGTACCTCAAATGTAGTGAAATAACTGTATTGAGGAACCTTAAATCACCTTCTTTAAAGTAGCTTTTTGTTGTCTGTGGCGTTACTAAACCGTACAAATGTGAAAAGGTTAGAATATACAAGATAAAAATTGCAACATGTGTGCACGTGGCCGATTTCGAAAAAAAACAAAAACAAAAAAAAAACAGAAGACCATCATGAAAACATGCCTATGCAATTTTGACCCTCTTAAACTCCACTTTAATCCAGTAGAATGGGGTTTGTAGGGGTGTACATTATTTTTCGCATTTCTGCCCAAAACATAGATTTTTGGTACTCGTCAGAAACCGCCTGGTCGAGACGGTTCCAACGAGTACCCAAAATCTATGTTTTGAGCTGAATTATGAAAAATAGCAGAATCTTTTATCTGAACATTTTCATTTTTTTGGTGGAAATATGTTCAATTTATTTGAATAGGCATGTTTTCGTAATGCAAAAAAAAAATAAATAAAAATAATAATAATAATAATAATAATGGCCTCACTCATAATCTTAAATAACTGGAGTATAGTATGCATATTACAGGACCTTCGTTTGAATAAACTCTCGTCAAAGGAATAAACACTTCTCAAAGCATAAACTAACGTCTATTCTAGTTGTAAGTTTCACAAGAACGAAGTAGAAACTATTTCAGCTCACTGAAAAACAAACTTTATTTCGTAAACAAAAACAACAAAAAGAAAAAAAAAAGAAAAAGAAAAAAGAAAAATTTCCCATCACGAAAGGAAAGTTCCTTCATTGAATAGACCAATAGGGGACAGACTTTCTTCCAAAGTATTTTCAGTAATGAAACAAAGCGAAAGCAACGACAAAGAATTCTCAAAAGGAAATATAGCCCTGGTGTAGATTTCACATCTCCATCTGTTTCATGCAAAAATAGATTGATTTACGATCAGCACTAGCATTATAATCGATCCCTATGTGATGAAACCAAACATGATAATAACCACGGCCTTTCCTTCCAAACGATGTCAAAATGGTGTCAGTAGTTTCCAAATTTGCAATTTTGTGACGCAAGTAACCGTACAGTTAATTCAGGATTTTTTTGCCAAGTTGCCGTACTTAAAAAAATCTAAGTTGCCGTACTTGAAAAATCCAAGTTGCCGTACTCCTCTGTATTTTGTTTTTTGAAAGAAAACTGCATTATAAAGCGGACGTTTCATATTTATACACAACTACTTTTCTAACCATCTGAAAGTTGTCCACATGAGTCTTTACTTTAATAAATTGCACATGTAGACAGATTGTTTAACATTTTGATAGATAGATAGATAGATAGATAGATAGATAGATAGATAGATAGATAGATATAGATAGATAGATAGATAGATAGATAGATAGATAGATAGATAGATAGATAGCGAATATATATATAATTATTTCATCAGCCTAAATACTTTTGTAAGCCTTCATGAATGACGGTTAAACAAATAAAGCTCTTATATCTATCTCAAGACAGGGACATGGATCATTCACACAGAGCTCTTCGTCAATAACAAAACGATCCGGGATTACGAAATTTCCTTAATTAAAGCAGACCTTGATTTGAGAAATTCAAGGAATACTAGGTTTTACCAACCTCCCTTTTTTCATTTCCAATATGCATATGATCAGTAAGATAGACGATGTGAGCGGAAGATTGCGATTGAACTGGACTAGTTTGTTTGTAGGGGTCCCAGGGGGTGGCAGCATATTCTAGTTTAGGTCTAACTAGTGACTTGTATGCTGTTGCCTTGATGTCCTTTGGGCATGCAGAGAGATTCCTGCGTAGGATAGGAAAGCAACTGTCTGGCTGTCTGTCGTAGATAGCATGTCATAGTCTAGCTACTAGACCTTGATGTCATATTTACCAATTACCAACCTTCATGTGTGTTTTTATCAAATATGAAACCTTGTTAGACTTTAATCTTGTCTCAGACACCAAGGTCTAGTACAATGCGAATTTTACCTCGCAAGATCCTTGGTAAATGATTGATTACAGCTACAGTCATGAAATGTTTATTGCCTTTCTGTACCCCTTACCGAACACCAACTGATAAGGCAAACTGGCATTTTAGTCAGGGTATATCTTCCCAAGATCAAATAAGGGGTAGAAGAATATTACTTATTAACTTTAAAATATGATATCCGACTAAAAGCTAGTCTAAGCATGTCAGTGTGACTATTTCACACCAGTGTACTGTCTATAGCCAGGTTTTTTGCTTTACTTCTGGCAATGGATGTTGTATGATGACTCCATTATGTTGCTTTTGTTGCCGATTCTGACTTTCTGGTATCCATCAGCAATGAAATTGTGCGGAACCTCGTGAAAGGCTTTACTGAAATCTAGTAGGATGACATTTATGCGCTGTCAGTTGTTCATTCCGCCGGCTTGCTATCAGCTGGTACTCACATGACCCCCCCCCCACCCCCCCGAGCAGGGAGAACGACCCAATGTACAGCGAAAGAGCCGATTACTGTGCAGAGTCTCATCCTGCAAACCTGGAGTTTATGTAATAAACTGAACGTGACAGCTCAGTGGTTAAGCCCAGAGTGGTTAGTGCACTTGACTCAGATGCCAGAGGCCCTCGGTTCGACCCGGCGATGAATATTTCGGTGTCTGAACACCATTTACAGCGATGAATGTCAAAATGCGCACCGCCCTTTGGATCGGAACGTTTAACTGGAGGCACCGGCCCCCGCCCATAGGGGCTTGAAGAAATATATGGGCTGCATGATGCTTCCACGCAGAGCTTTTTTTTTTTTTTTGGTTTGGGTTTTACGGCCCTTTCAAGATTATTTCACTCATATCGAGCCGATCGTTAATCAGAGGTGGGCGAAAACCGGAGTACCCGGAGAAAAACCACCTGACCTTCCGTTGCAGAACTTGGCGTCTCACACGTGGCCCGAGCGAGGCTCGAACCTACGGCGGTGAGAGACCTAATGACTAAGAGTCAGCGCTCTTCCACGCAGAGCTGAATCCGGCCCACACACTAGTACTGGTAAACCGCTTAGAGGATCTAAGCCTGTCCAGGAACCGCGGTGCGAGGCGGACCGCCCATGCTAATAAACCCTATGGGTTTCATTGGGCGACAGGGCTTGAGATGTCATTTCATCTCAATGTCGGGTAAAAGTCCCACAAAATTGGAAGCAACGTCTCCAAAATGACCTTTAAAGTGCTGACGGGGACGTTAAACCTCAAATCAAACAAACAAACTGGAGGCGCCCTGTTCAGGGAGAGTCATCCCCTATGCAGGTTAACTGTTTGTTTGTTTTGGGGTTTACGGCCAAGTCAACACTATTAAGGCCGTTTTAGAGCCTGTCAGTTTACTTTTCCTGGGCAGGCTTATACGTAAGAGGTAACCAGGAGAGTGCACATTCTTTCGCCAGAAACTGACAACTGCCCTTCTTGAGCCAGCGGAATGGAGAGAATGACCGTAGGAAAGATTTCATGATCAATCCCCGTGAAAGAATATTGCCGACCCCGGCAGGTATCGAACCTGCTTCCCCATGATCAGCAGTCAGACGCGCATCCGACTGAGCTACCGAGGCCAGCGCTGTGCAGGTTAAGACCTCTACCGTAATTGCAAGATTGATGTGTGCTGTAAATCTGCAAATAATGGTAAAATGTGGCCGATCCCAGTATCAGTGAGTAGAAAGGTCCTGGTGCACGTTTGTTTGTTTGGTTTGAGGTTTAACGTCCCCTTCAACACTGTAAAGGTCATTTTGGAGACGTTGATAACAATTTTGTGGGACTTTTACCAGACATTGAGATGAAATGACTTCTCAAGCCCTGTCGCCCAGTGAAACAAATGGACGGACTCGCATCGCTTTGCTTGCCCAGGCTTAGATCTTCTAAGCTGTTTACCAGTACTCGTTTGCGGGTCAGTTAAAGCTCTGCGTGGAAGCATTATGCAGCCAATATATTTCTTCAAGCCCCGATGGGCGGTGCGAATATGGATAGTGTTTCTCTTTTGTTTCGGTATTAAAAAGTTCTTGCTCGGCTCCCATGGCGGGGCTTGAAGAAATAGGTGGGCTGCATGATGGTGCCAGGCAGAGCTTAAACCGACTGGTAAACCGCCTAAAGGACCCAAGCCTGCCCAGGCAAAGCGGTGCGAGTCGGGCCGCCCATTCATATAAACACTATTGGTTTCATTGGGCGACAGGGATTTTTTTTTTTTTTTTTTTTGGTTTTGGTTTTACGGCCCTTTCAAGATTATTTCACTCATATCGAGCCGATCGTTAATCAGAGGTGGGCGAAAATCGGAGTACCCGGAGAAAAACCATCTGACCTTCCGTTGCAGAACTTGGCGTCTCACATATGACCCGAGCGAGGCTCGAACCACAGCGGTGAGAGACCTAATGATCAAGAGTCAGCGCTCTTAACCACTAGGCCACGGAGGCCCGTAAGCGACAGGGAATGAGATCTCATTGCATCTCAATGTCGGGTATATAAAAGTCCCACAAAATTGAAAGCTAGGTCTCCAAAATTACTTATACAGTGTTGATGGGGACGTTAAACAGTGTTAATTGGGACGTTAACCCTCAAATCAAACAAATCAAAAGGTTATTGCTAGTATCGTCTAATTCTAACAAATACCCACATCATACATGTACTCTCACATGTATGCGGTTTATGTGTATCTTTGAAACGACCCCATGTCAATTCTCATCGATTCAGAAATTCATCCTTAGATATTGACGGCAAAATTATCTTGTTGCCTGTAAATTGATGCGTTAGCATTTGATAACAGATTAACATGCATGATAGTATTGTGTCAGTGCCGTTGAGAGTCAAATACTTGTAATTTGGACTAAAAATTCTACTTTCCTCAGATGAACCGGAGGTCGCCATCTTATTGTTCGCCGCAGTGATGTTACCCGGCTTTTTGTCACGTGACAGGAATATTTTTAGATTGAAATTCCCAAAAACAACAAATAAACAAAAATGAAAACGACGATTTTCACAAAGTTCTGAAGTGGTATTTGGTTTCAGAAGATTACAAATGACAAAGCTACATGAATAGAAGAAATAAAACCGAAAAACACGCTTTTCATTTTTGAAGCCCGATAGCTCAATAATGCACCTTTAACCAGTGGCTGGATTTGGAAATAATTTCACAGGAGTGTTCCTTGAGTGACCCTCTACCAAAATTGCTCAAACCTTTCCACTCAGATGAACAAAATGGTTGCCAGAGCTAAAAAGAGAAAAACCTTTAAAATGATTTCCACTTAAAGGTGCATTATTGAGCTATCTGGAAAAAATGCTTCCAAAAATAAAATACATATAGCGGTATTTTTCTTTAAAACAATACAAATGAATGCATTTTATGCAAAAATGCGAACAATTATGATGACAGGTAAACGAGTTTGAGAGGGATTCCCTAACTAGGTTTCGAACACTAGTTAGATCTATTTTTAGTTCGTGGCAAAAATAGAATCCCCAAATATGACTTTATGCGACGTTCATTTTTGGCCTTGTTCGCTTAAGCCATTCTTGAATCAGGAAAAATATGACGCTGAATGCCATGCCATAAGTAACGACACTCAGAGACGATACTGTCGCCATGTATGTGTAAAGTGACAGATTTATTTTTAGAACAGAAATTCCGAACACATGTTCAGAGCTAAGGGTAAACACGAATGAAAACAACCATTTTCACAAAGTCCGGAAGCTGTATTTGGCTCCAAAAGTGTACACATGACAAAAGAGGACGCATTGAAGATAAAAACCAGAAAAAAAAATTTGAGACCCGCTAGCTCAATAATGCACCTTTAACCCTTTCCCACTCAGATACGTGTTTTTACGTGTCTGCACCACCCCCACCCCCATTTTAAGCCCCAGAAGCACCTAAAATCTTTATTTCTAGCCCTGGATAGTTATGTTTGCTTTAGGATTTGTTGGGCAAAAAAGTGACCTGTTTTTTCGCGCGCCTCCCCACTAAGAATATTCTGAGGGGGGATTGAAGGGGGGCAGCGCCCCCCCTCACATCCCGAAAAATTTTGGGTGTATGGCCCAAAAGGCCGCTAAAATTTATATCTGAGGGCGTCTGGGGTCAAAAATTCCTGAAAATTGATGCTGATAAAACATGCTGCAAACAGTGAAAATGGCCAGTGCCAAACACCTTAATTGTTGCCTTGACAGCTGTGTGAAGATTAAAATGTGGTCAAAAATTCATGTGAAAACACACTTTTTGCCAACTTTGAGATGCCCCCTCTTTACCATGACAACAATGATCAAGTCATGAAAGGTTGTATTTGAAAGGCTACTGTCCAATGAACATTCATACCGAGTTTGACATAAAACAGACCATCCATTATGAAACAATGGCTAGTTGAAGTTGCTGTCAGGTGCAACACTGTGAAAATCAGCGAAATTCACAAAATCCCTGAGTGGTAAAGGGTTAAGCAGTGGATGG